>JAOTQR010000002.1:14773062-14812893 GCA_025774065.1 Solanum ossicruentum
CAGGAAACCTTTCATCTCAAGAAAAGAATCCTAAAAATAAGAGTTGGAGAAAAATAATCTTCTCACTGTTGCTTCCTGACACACACACAAGTGTACGTGGTCGTTTTCAGGAAACCTTTCATCTCAAGAAAAGAATCCTAAAAATAAGAGTTGGAGAAAAATAATCTTCTCACTGTTGCTTCCTTTTAGGAAACCTTTCATCTCACGAAAAGAATCCTAAAAATAAGAGTTGGAGAAAAATAATCTTCTCACTGTTGCTTCCCTGACACACACAAGTGTACGTGGTCAACTCAGATAATATAGTGTCTCTAAAAGAGCCAAGATGTCGAACCCAAAGGACTTGTCGATTAGTTACTTACTAAGTTATATTAATTCTAATTATTTATTTAAGCGGTGAACAATTAATCAAAAAATATATTTTTACACAATCAATGAATGAATCGATATGATTAACTAATAACCGTGTTTACCCTCAATTTCATCAATTTATTTGATTATTTAGTTGCTGATTCACAGGGTTTAAATTACCCAAACAGGGTTGCACGCCTTTGCCTGCCTACCGTTATTGACTGCCTAACTATATTATTGAGCAGGGATAGACACATCAATAAAAGTGTTTTAACGTTATCTTCCTGTATTATGAACCAAGCAAGGTGTAAGGACAGTTGTCACGGGTCTCCCTTATACGAATCAATCTAATTTCCTAGAAACAAAATCCATATATTACTTTATTCTATTCATTCTAACATCTCTTGAATCCAGAATGAACAACTGATGTACCCCTAGTTGGCCAAACTTTGAAGTATAGATAAATGTAATATAAGAGCAACTAATATTATAAACAAATATTTCAAATTAATAATGACTAAATAATCATCTTATTATCTACCATAATCTTAGAAAGAGAAGTTAACTCCATATAGACATGAAGAAATTATCACAAATCATTCATAAATAAATATAAAAATAAATAATAATGGAGAAGAGAAGATGAAACTAAAATTTTTCGGCCTCCACGGCAGCTCTTATCTCTCTCTAGGTCAAAGTTATGTAAAACCTAATTTTATAGAATATTTATAGGTATAGGAAAAAACCCAAAAATAAAAAATTGAGTCCAAAATAAATTGAAAAACCCAAATCCAAAAGGAAATTGGAGTACTTCGTGCACATGACACTATTCCGCCTCAACAATTCCTTGCTCGTCCATAATTGTCACATGTCAGCAGTGTTTAATTGCGATTGAAATTGCACAATTTGAACAGCTTGCATACTAATATACAAATATATTATTTTAGTCGATTTAATCTATTAAATTGTCTGCTTGAATTTCCTTATATAATCTTCCTTTTTAAATTCGTTTGAGCTCCAAATCTCTTCATTTTCACGCCAATTTAATCCTACAAATAAAATACACAATTTAGCACAATCCATAAAATATATGCTCAAAAAGGATAAATAAAAGTATTAAAAATAAGATAAATAATGACTAAAAATATGTATTTTTGGTCTCACATCACTCACTGACACCAATCAAAGGTTTCATTTTGAAGTATTTTGATAGTGTTTTATTTATTCCCCATAAGTGTTTGAATTATAATAACTGAAATTCACCATTTTAAGGGTTTTAATATTAGGTTAATATTGAGAATTGATTGGGAAAAATTCTCTTATTCAATTGTAAAGATGAGTACAAGTGTGTTGTATATATGTACAACGAGCATCTAGTTTCCTAACCATGTACCTCATTCCCATGTGATTAGTACTCTAACTAATCTAACTAACCAACTAACAATCATGACTAATTAGTTTAATTGTCAACTAATCAATGTAACTAATAATTGATCAATCTAACAACTTTAATTAACTAACTGTGCTAGTATTTCCAATATCCCGCCTCAAGCTTGATGTATTGAAAAGATTCAATAATCTAAGTTTGCTCAATAAGAAGTCATATTTTGTTCTTCCTAAGGCTTTGATAAGCAAGTCAACCTGTTTGGTCCTTAGTGTTGATGTAGGTAATCTTGATAAGACCTTTCTGGATCTTTTCTCTAATAAAATGGCAATCAATCTCTATGTGCTTAGTATGCTCATGAAACACGGGATTGGCAGCAATTTGTATTGCTGCTTTGTTGTCATAATAAAGGATTGCTGATTCTATCAACTTCACACCCAACTCTTTGAACAGGCTTGTAATCCACTTTACTTTTAACTGTCAAGGTAGCTAAACTCTTGTATTCTACCTCTGCAGAACTTCTAGACATTGTGTTTTGTTTCTTTGATTTCCACAAAATGAGAGAGTCACCAACTACGAAATGAGAGAGTCACCAACTTTAATATAAAACTGGTGATTCATCTTCTTGTGCTTGGGCATGCAGCCCAATCTGCATCAGAATACCCACTCAGATGAGGTCTCAGATTAGAGCTCATTAGTAACCCTTTTCTAGATTCTTACTTGACATATGTGATCATCCTTAGTGCAACCTTCTAGTGTGATATCTTGGGCCTTTGCATAAACTGACTTAGTGCTTGGACTGCAAAAACTATGTCTGGCCTTATGATGGGGAGATTGAGTAGTTTACCAACTAGCCTTTGATATCTTAAAATGTCTTCATATAGAGTGTCAGGATCAAATTCAGCGCTAGTCAATTTCTTATTGCACTCTAGTGGTGCCATATTGGGCTTGGCATTTCCTAGTCCTGCTTCAGCTATTAACTCAAGTGCCTACTTCCTTTGATTCATCACAATGTCTTTACTGGATCTCAGAAACCTTATTCCCCGAAAATACATAAGTTCACCCAAATCCTTGAACTTGAAATGACTATGTAAAACATTTTTGGTCTCTTCTATCAACCTTGCATTATTTCCTATAAGTAGTAGATCATCAACATATACTAGAACTATCATAATCCATCACCTCTCCTTTTTGTGAACAAAGAATAGTCCAGATGACTTTGTATGTAACCTGAATTGGACGATGCTTCTGTAAATTTGATGTTTCACTGCCTTGATGCTTGCTTAAGTCCATATAGGGACTTCACTAGCTTAAATACAAGATGTTTGTCCTTTTCTGCACTGTAGAATTCTTTGGACATTTCCATATACACTTCTTCAATCAAATTTCTTTGTAGGAATGCATTATAGACATCCATCTGAAAGATATTCCAATTCTCAGCAGCAACAAATGCTATAATTGATCTAATTGTTGCCATTTTCACCATAGATGAAAAAGTTTCTTGGTAATCAATTCTCTCATGTTAACTATATCCTTTGGCTACAAATCTGACCTTAAATCTATCAATCTGACCATCAACCTTGTATTTAATCTTCAACACCTATTTGCAACCAATCACATTCTTTCCTTTAGGTAAGTTGACTATCTTCCAGGCTCCATTTTTCTCTAAAGCTTTTACCTCTTGCTGAATGACATGTATCCTTCTCTTGTCTTTTACTGCTTCTCCAAAGTTCCTTGGTTCAATTTCTATAGAAAACATAAACAAAAATGCTTTGTATTTAGAAGACACATATGGCTTTGGAGTGAGGATGAAATCTAGATCCTTAAGTGGCATAATCTTTCATCCAAATAGGAGGATGAGGGATCCTAGCTGACTTCTTAACTGCAGTTTCCTCAGTTCTTGTAGGTGTCATATCCATTGTTATAGTAGTATTATTATTATATTGATGAACAGGTTCTCCATTATGAGTAACTTCTAAGTCTGTTGGAGCATCATCCATGGACATAGGAACACCCTCCTAGTTCACATCTCTCCAGCAATGATATATGTATGCATCTCATTGTCTTCATCAGATATAGGAAGATTATCTGTTATTGCAACTAATTCAACAGGAAATAGTGACTTCTGTGTGTTGATTGCTTGTTGGAAGGAAAAATATGTCTTCTTTGAATATAACATCTCTGTTGGCTATAAACCTTTTCTAAAAAGAGCTATACAACAGATATTATTTCTGAGTTGATAAATATCCTATTGGTACACAAGCCTCAGCTCTAGGAGAAAACTTATCTTGCATAACCACCTTAGTTGTATTACACAAACATCCTATAGTTCTACGATGATCAATACTTGTCTTGCGTCCATGAAATTTCTCATAAAGATACTTTCCTTTTAGGACTGCAAAGGGAAATCTATTAATCAGATAAATAACAACTAATACATATTCTCCCCAAAATCTGATGAGAATATTACCTTGAAATCTGATTGCTCCAGCTACCTCAAGTATATGCTTGTGTTTTCTTTTAACTACTCCAATTTGTTGTGGAGTATGTGGACAAGTACTCTCATGAATAATACCAAGTGACTTTATTAAGTTATTGCATTCATTGTTAAAGAATTCAGTCTCATTATCAGACCATATCCTTTTAACTTGCCTGTTAAACTGAGTCTTCAACAAGGCCAAAAATGATTTCAACACTAGAAACACGTCTTTCTTTAATTTTAACAAGTAACCAACACATTCTTGAATGATAATCAACTATTAGGAAATATCTAAAACCATTATGAGTTGCAACTTATAAGGTCCCCACACATCTACGTGAATCAAATCAATGACAGCTAATTGTCACAGACTTAGACCTTCGCTAAGACTTAGGTGCGGCACTAGTCGATTTGCTCACGAATCTTTCACGATCTTGCAAATACTAGTAAGCCTTTTAACTTTGGATCTCTAAAGGAACTCTAGATTAAGAAGACAAGAGAGCTTTTAGAAGACTTTTTTAACACTTGGAAGATTGCTACAACTTTCTTAGATAGTTTGTATAAATGAGTGCCCTCCTATTTATACTATTACCTAGGGGCCAAATAGTAATTAATAATAACTTAAAAGTTTCTCACTTATTTATACTTTAGTTCCCTCTCTAGAATCTTCCATATTATTCTAGAGAGAACTAAAAACTACTAGATATTTCTATACAATTCTAGAGTCTTCCAGAAACCTCTCCAAGACTCTAGTTTCTTCTCCTTGACTCTAGATTCTTCCTTATTTTTAAGAACAAGTGGCGGGTCATCACACTCTCCCACACCTAATGTTGCAACATCCTCAGCGCAATGCTGCTGTTGGAACTCCCTGTTCCTACCTTCGGACTGCAGCAAGTCTTCGTGCCACCCCCTTGTGGTCTTCTCTGGAGTTCGCTCCCTTTCCGTGCCCGAGGAGTACTACTGCAGTTGACTGTCCTTTCTCCCTCTTAGCTTTCTTCGATGGCTTCTCCTCTGATGACTTTTTCTCTTAGCGGGCGTGGAACACGACAATGGCTTTTTACCCTATAACCTATCCACAAGTCGCAAGGCCAACATCTAAACTTGTCCCCTAACTTGGGCATCTGCACTAAGGGCACCATGTAAGAACCGCCTTGCTCCAAGACCACGAGTTGTTGGAGGTAGGGGTCGATCACCACATGGTACTTTCGAAAAAATTCCTGCCCAAGGATGATGTCAAAGATGTATATTGGGGCAACATGGAAGTTGGACTTACTATGCCATTGACCCAACGCTATATCGACACCTTGAGAAACTCCACACACAGGAGTCACTGGCGTATTGACCATCCTAAGTTGTGCATTACTTGGGTTATATTTCAGCCTAACTTGGTTGCTGCAGACTTAGTCACTATGTTAGCCTCTGCGCGTTTGTCGACCATGGCACGAGTAGGATGTCCATTGATTGTGATGTCCACTTATTGTGCACAACACTATTTCAGCTTCTCTGGTTGCCTCATGATAGCTCTGCATAGCCCAATCATGCCTACTTGGGCTGTGTCTGAATCTTCCCCTGATTGGGGTGCCTCTTTCTGTGCCTTCTGCTCCTTCCGTTCCAGCAATATGGCACCAAGGCTCTTCAGTTTGGGGCACTTCTTGTAACTATGCAACCACTCTCATATGTAGCACTTAAGCTCTTTCTCGGGCTATGTGTTTCCCTCTCTGGTGCTTTGTCGCTGAACCTCTTGTTATCGAGCCTACCAATGTCATGATACTTGGGATGTGGCTGCCAACCCTTGCCTTTGCCACTGTCTCCCCTACCTTGGTCATGACTACCATCTGAGTCTTCTCCCCGATCATTACCTCGCCCTGTCATGTTGAGAGTCCATCAAAGCCTCTGCCTGTGTGATGGCCTCGTCGAAGGTCCTAATTTGTCAGCATTTAACTCTATCTAGGCCCAATTCTGCAAGCCAACCATAAAATGGAACACCATATCATCATCGGTGAGGTTGGGGATTTGGAGCGTAAGGGTAGTAAACTCCTTCACGTAGGCTCTGGTGCTACCTGTCTGCCTCAGCTCCTTGCACTTTCGCTTTGCCTCATAGATGATGTTGTTCGGGAAGAATGGCTTCTTGAACTCGCCCTTGAACACCTCTTATGTGTCGCTGGCGCATAGCCTTTTTCCTATCTTTGACTTCTTTCATTTCCACCATAAGATGGCCATCTCCATCAGATACAACACAGTTGTATTGATCTTCATATCGTCACTCCTCATCTTGTTACACTTGAAGTAATTCTCCAAGTGCCACAAGAAGTTCTCCACCTCTTGCGCGTCATGGACGCCTTTGAAGAGAGGTGGCACGGGAGCCTCAATCTTGGCCTCACTTTCTCCAGCAATCCTAACACATCTTCCATCAGCCACGCCTTTCTCAAGTGCCCTCATCCTTGCTCTCATAGCCTCCATGGTGGCACCCATGGTCTTCATGGTGGCGCTCATGGCCTCCATCTTGCTCAGTTCCTCCATGAGCTGGCACTCTAAGGAAGTGATGGTCTCCCTCATCTCGTACTTCGCTGCTTGACGTCCGCCTTGCTATCGTTCTCCTCAAGGGTGAACTCCTCCAAGGTCTGGAACTTTCTATCAAACTGATTCAAGCGCTTTCCCAAGAACTCTACTGCTTGCCTATCCACCCTTGCAAACCATCCCTTGTCAAGAGTGGCATCATCGAGATCTTAATCTCGTTCATCGTTACTCAACTCAGCGGCCGAAAATGAGTGGGTTTTTATGGCCTCGCTTAGTGTTGGTCCGACCGGCACCTCCTCAATCTTCTTGGATCCTTTCTTTCCCTTGTGTTTCTTGCCAACATCTAGTATAACATTGGCGGTGCTGGTGGCGTCTTCTTCATTTGCCATGCTTCCCTTAGTGCTCTGATACCACTTTGTCATGGACTTAAACCTTCGCTAAGATTTCTGTGCGGCACTAGTCGATTTGCTCATGAATATTTCACGATCTTGCAAACAATAGTAAGCCTTTCAACTTTGGATCACTAAGAGAATGCTAGATTAAGAAGACAAGAGAGCTTTTAGAAGACTTCTTTAATACTTGGAAGATTGCTACAACTTTCTTGGATGGTTTGTACAAATGAGTGGCCCTCCTATTTATACTACTACCTAGGGGTTAAAGTGTAATTAATAATTACTTACAAGTCCCTTACTTATTTACACTTTAGTCCCCTCTCTAGAATCTTCCTTACTATTCTAGAGAGAACTAAAGACTATAAGATATTTCTATACAATTCTAGAGTTTTCCAGAAACCTCTCCAAGACTCTAGTTTAATCTCCTTGACTCTAGATTCTTCCTTATTTTTAAGAACAACTGGTGGGCCGTCATATAATGCTCTAGATATGCTCAATTGGAAAGGCAATCTAGTTTGTTTAGCAAGTGGATAATAGAACATTTATGACATTCGTCACTGTCAATGAGTTTCTTATCTAGTAATAGATGTTATACTACATTTATGGAAGGATGTCCCAACCTATTGTACAATAGTAATTTGTGTATACTGGAATGTTGTGTCATCAACACTATCTGATTCCTTTTGCTTTCTTCACATTGTATTAGAGTAGGAAGGTAGTATAGTCCATCAATCTATTTACCAATCCCCTCCACCTTCCCATTGAAGAGGTCCTAAAGCACAAAAAACTCAGGGAAGAAATTAACTGAACAATTCAGCTATCTTGTTAACTAAGATACTGAAAGCAAGTTATGCTTGAATTCAGGTACCACCAATACATTGACCAATATATTTCCATCAATTGTGCTACAATAACCAGTATGTGATAATTATGCAACCTCACCATTAGGTAATTGAACCTTTTAATTAATACAACTAGATGCATGGCTAAGCTCATCCAGTTTGTATATCATATGGCGAGTGGCCCCTGAGTCTACTATTCAACTTTCTTTCCTAACCCTCACTGGTTTGCTATCATTGTTTATGGACAAAGCATTAGGATTGGTAATTATACCTATCATGTTGTCTAGTGCCTTTCCTGAGCTTGAACCTGCTTCCTCTCTTTCCAGCATATGTATGATCTATTATACTGTCTTAGATTAAATGTAAGCTACATAGACATGGATGCAACAAACTCAATGTTCTTCCCTTTCATACAAGAGCAACAGGAGAAAAATCATCAGCTAAGTCCACCTTATTTATGTTTGCAGACACATGATTCACTACATCGTGTTGTCTATTACTCTACATCATGATTGTTTGACTTAGCATTGGTCTTGATTTCTTCTTAAACTTCCAATCAGGAGGATAGCTATTTAATCTATAGCAATCTTCCTTTATATGACCTTGAAGTTTGCAATGATAATATATTTGGTCCTAATTCTTCTTCTTAGATTGAAATATCTTAGCAAAATGTCCCTTTCGTGTATACAAAGCAATCTATGCTAGCATACTACCTCCTATATGAGAACTAGCAGTCAATCTCTGCCCTTCATCTGCCCTTATCATAGAATAAACCTTTCTAACACTAGGCAAAGGACTCATCATTAAGATTTGGCTACGAGCATGACTATACACTTCATTTAATACCATTAAGAAGGCAAACAAGCTCAAACATGCTATATGATCTATATAAGTTTTGGACTAACCACAATTGAATGACGGAGGAGGAACAAGGGCATCAAATTCATCCCACAACAGCCTCAGCTTTGAGAAATAAGTAGAGATAGGTAAATTACCTTGGCTAATTGTGCAAATACTCCTATGCAATTGATAGCCTCTAGATCTATCTACCTTGTTTAATCTCTCCTTCAAATGTGCCCACACCATGGCTGCATCTGTAGCATAAACAATACTACTAAGAAGTTCCTTCGAAACAGTGTTCATGATTCATGCAAGCACAAAAGCATTGCACTTCTCCCATTGTTCCTCCATCTCTCCTTTATAATCACTTCTCTTGCATGTTCCAAGTACAAACCACAACTTACTTTTAGCTCGGAGGTTAATCAACATGGATCTGCTCCATAAAGAGTAATTCTCCATCCCTATGAGTTGCACGGTTGTGAGAACATATCCAGGAATATCAGAACTGTGGATATAGAGTGGATGATTTTGTTTTCTCTTGATTTGATCAAGAGTTCCAGCTGGATTTGTATTAGTGGTGACATTTGCTATTGAATCTTCCATTGATCTGAGTTAATTCCTTTTCTGAAGATCAATCTTACATTTTCTCTTCAAAACTTGGATTCAATTATGGAGGAACTATGAATCGGCTTAATCAGTTTTTGGTTCTAAGATCTGATACCATATTGAGAATTGATTGGGAAGAATTTTCTTATTCAATTGTAAAGATGAGTACAAGTGTGTATATATATGTACAACTAGTATCTAGCTTTCTAAACATGTACCTCCTTCCCATATGATTCGTACTCTAACTAATCTAACCAATCATGACAAATTAGTTTAATTGTCAACTAATCAGTATAACTAACAATTAATCAATCTAACAACTTTAACTAAGTAATTGTCCTACTATTCCAATAATTTAACCTTTTATATGGAAGCACAAAGAACTTGAGAGTAGCAATAATATTTTGAGACCATAATTATAAAATATGATATAACAACCTCTGGTAAAAATTGTGATTAACGCTACCAGAAAATGGATATTATCAACGAAAAAATAGTACTTCTTAGAAAATCAACCAAGTTCCAAAATGTTACAAGTGATCAAAAAATTTAATCCTCACTCATCATATAGATATGATTGCTAAAATAAAAGACAATTATAACAACCAAGTATAATGGCTAACTATATTTCTTATTTTGATGATTGTTACGTATTATTTTATTATATGTCATATTTTATTATATTGTACTATTGGACCTCTAAAGTTTTAATCATAGACAAAGTACAATGGCCAACTAAATCGGCTAGATAAAATTGCAAAACCTGAAATAGATAGATGATCCTTTTTCATGCTTAGGAATCTTTGGATTGTTTTGTTTTCAACTTTATACCGCTATAGCAACCTTTTATTAATATAAAAATCCTCAATAGGGAAAAGTACAAGCAAGGGGGCTAGGTCTTACCTTATCGATCCTAATAAGGTCAACATCTACTAATTAACAAGCATGAAGAAAATAAGAACTAGAGAGAACTAAGTGTTCTACGATCATCATCGAGTTTATAATACACTCAATGATGATATTACAAATGAAGATGCTTAAATAATGATAAAATATAAAAGCCAAGAAGAAAGTTGAGTTATCAACATCCATCTTCCTTTTACAAATGTATAGATCAAAAAATATAGGAAGCCCATCTAAAGTAACCTAAATTATCTTCCTCTTCTCTTCTTCTTCAAATCTGTCGAAAACAACTTGATAGTTCACACTTCTTCTTGGGGTCTTTGGTTTTTGTTGAATCAATCAACACTATCATATGATTTTATTTTGCCAGACGCATTGGTGGATGCTTAGGAACAAACGCTCCAGTCAATTTGTCATCCCAACTATGTTGCCTACCATGTTTCTTCTTTTTGCTTTTGTTGCTTCCACTTCTTTGATGCCTAGGTGAGATATCTCCATCCCTAGTCACTTTATCAAAGCATTCATCCAATATATTATCTTTCTCATCCTCATCAAAAGATTCACTATCCATATCAAATAGCATTATTATTAGTGAAACTAAATTCCAATGCTAAAGTCTCTAATTCATTCTTCTTTGCAATCACACTTTTAGGCACAAAATCTTGAGCTTATGGGCTTAATTTGACATTCAAAAAAGGAGGTGAAACTTTCTCTTCTTCATCAACCAAATCAGCCTACCTAGGAGCACTCTTCTCACCCTTTTTTTCTGCGAAATACTTAAAACGTTTGTGAGATTAGCTTGAGAAGGTGATGACATACCTTTTATCAAATATTTATCATTCTCTATGAACAATAGGAGTTTTCCAAATTTCATCGGGAAGGGACCTCGTGAGCTAAGGCCTTCAATGTGACTATAGGTGACTTTATCGCCAGATTGGATTTGAGTATCATGGCAGCCTAACATTCTTGAATTATTTTATTTACTTTAGGATTAGAAAAGTGTAATGTTGGAGCCATAACATTATCGTCTTTTCCAATATTTTTCAATAAAGTATCAAAACTATTCAAACATAATAATTCATTTGTGGAATCGCTTTATGAGCTTAGAGAAATATTAGATGGTGACTTCCTATGTGTAACCATGTTCCAGTTCTCATTGTTACCAACTTCTTTCCCTCCGTTTGAATCCTTGTCTAGCATTATTGTTATTGTACCATCAGTTTCCTTCCTCTTATTCATAACAGTCCCAATGTCATAAATACCACTTTTCTGATTCGACCCATGAGGTTGTGTTGTTTTTATAGTTTTAACAACACCTAAACCTGTGCCTACATCACCTTGATCTTTAAGAACGACACCCTTCTTGATGGTCTAATCAAAATTGTTCTTCATTGACCTTGACGCTTCAGATAATTCCTGCTGGTTTGTAGCCTCTTTTACTGCTTCCTCACCAATAGAAGTAGCTTTAGTAGTTGAACTTGGTAAAGTATCAGTCCCAATCTCATTAGGACGTGTGTGCAGCTTTGAGACTCCATCAACTACACTAGTTTCCTTCTCAATAATAGCCAAAGAATTATGATTCCTAAACAATTGTTGTCCCACATTTAGGCTAACTGTTGCTTTCATATCTTTTTTTCACAGCAATTTTAGAGTTCAAAAAATCATGTTCATCTCCCTTTAATTGTTCCATACCATTAGCCTCATAATCTAGTTGCATAATTGCAACATCTCATCCAACTTCCTCGGAGTGTTCAAGTTTGATAATCCGTACCATCTAGTGATTTGTCTACAAGTAGGGGTGGCAAAATCAAACTCAACTCATTCAATTCATTTAAGTTTTATCCTGTCCATTTATTTGCTCAACCCATTTCAACCCACTATAATTAGGTTGATATGCAGCCTAAATTGACTCGAGAGATATTTTGTCAAAATATTTTTTAATTTTCTTTTTCTAATTTGATATGTTATCTATAACCATAATAAAGAAAAATATAATTCTATTGTAGTACTAAAATATTGTAAAAGAACAAAGAAGAAAAGTAAAATTTAGTGAAAATTGAATTGGTTTAGGTCTAGACCAGTCTTATATCCCATTATTCAACTCGTTTTGACCCAACTCATTTAGACCCAAGCAAATTCGCATCGGGTTGGGTCTTGACTCATTTGATGTCTTGACCCATTATGACCCCCCCCCAAATTTGACCCAACGTGCCTAATTGTCACTCCTACCTATGAGTGAAGTAAGTTGCCTAATGTGTTTAACAAAGTAAAAGCAGTAGGTAAAGAACATATTATTTTTACGTGAAAGACACCTGGCTCACAAAATGTATAAAATACAAGATTTAATTCGAACTTCATAAAATCAATCAGGCTCAACAAAATGATTACAAACCTATTTAATCTAAGGAATTGAAACCTAAATTCCTAAACTCATCACAAACATCCCAAGGTTTATGTTCCCAGGTATTCAAGTTGCTCTCAACTTGGAGACTATCAATCTACTTCAAATTATAAATTCATTGAACTAACATTACAGCAAGACTCAAGACAAAGAACAATTTCCTAGAATAAAGACTCAATAAAAGACCAGGTTCTTCAAAGTGTTTCTTCAATAATCAACACCTCTTAAAAGTTAATCTTCTAATTGGCTTTTTACTCTATAAGTGCATCTCTATTCTGGACAACCTTACTTCTATTTAAGCACACCTCTCCATATAGTTGTTCTTTTCTTCGAACGTCTCATCTCTTCAAATTCTCTTACTTTAGAGTTCTACTTCAAGTGAGACTCCTTCATGATTTTAAACTCTTTGCTACTCTTGTGTTGTAATCAAACTCCAACTCTTTAATTCAACACGTATTTGTTATATCACAAAATCCTCATTCATTCCTTGATAAATTGTATACCTATCTGAATGTGTAATACTCCAGAAGTTGGAAAGTCAGAACCAAGAGAGGAGCTCAGAAAGGACACTGATCTAGGAAATACAAGTCCATTTAACAAGCCATAAAAGGGTGCTCGTGGAACTTGTGAGTAAATTCTACCTTTAGAGTTTGAACTATGAAAGGATATATACCAATCATGGTTTGAAAAATGGCTCATAGATTGAGTCTACAGAAGAGATTGAGAGAATGGGAAAATGAAACTAGACAGGACAAGGGGGATTACGGATCATGGATTACGTGAAAATCATGGATACTTAGAAATTTTTCAACGATTAAGTGTGATCCTATGAGTGGGTTTACGGGTCATAGATAAAATCATGGGTCATGATTTTTTATTGTCATTTCTAACCCAGAATTAAGTAATTTCAGTAGCTTATCAGTGAATGATTTTGATGACTCGTAGAATACAGGACGGGTTATAAACTTGTGTTGCGGTTCGAGATTTAGAGACTATTTTGGGGGCACGGATCTACGGATAGGGTTCTACAATCCGTAGAACCTTCTATGAGTCATGGATGGACCTCATGGTCCCTAGCTAAGAATTTTAATTAAGGGTCTATCTGGGAGAGTTAATTAAGGGTGACAAAAAAGTTCTAAATTTTTTTAAAAAGTGACACAAGTTTTAATTATTGAGTAGAAGTGATAATTTTATGATTAGTACTAATGATACTAATTTTAAAATCTCAAAGTTTTACTATTAACACAACAACAAGAACAATATATCAAGTGGAATCTCATAAGTAGGGTCGGGGAAGGGTAGAATATACGTAGACCTTATCACTACCTCATAGAGGTTGTTTCTAGGGAAAAGGTTTTACTATTTACACAAAAATCGTATTTTCTTCATCCCCATTTCATCCATCCCCACCCTTTGCTACCCCCTACCCTCTCCACCTCCCTTGTTTGTCACAGTCACCACCACCACCAATTTTTCATCTTCTTTCTCTGTCACCACCCACTTCCTCCTATTCTTCCTCTTTCACCATGACAACCATTTCTTCCTCTATCACTGCATTTTCCTCTCTTCTTCCTCCTCTATCACCAATATTGTTACTTTCTTCTCCTCCTCCATCACTGATGTCATAACAACCCTAAATTTCACCTTCGTCGTTACCATCATCACCTCCTTTGTCGTCGTAACCACCCCTTCTTCACCTAACTTTCTGTCAAAAAATAAACAACTAAACAACTATTGAGGTCGTCAGAGCAACTATGTAGAAGTTGTTGAACTAATTTTAACAATTGATGCAACAATCTAAACAACTGCTGAAGTTCTGCAACTACGACGACACTTGTTGTAACAATTACTGCAACACCTATGTAGTTGTTGCAGCAACTTAAACAGTTGCTGCAAAAAATTCAACAATTGCTCAGCAATTGCAATAATTGCTGCATCTACAGATGTTCTTTAATAACTTTAAAAAAATTGAAGTTGTATTTTGCATATTTTCTTCAATGACTTGAAGAAGTCTTCACTAAATTAAATTAAACTAGTTTGTAAAAATATAGACTAAAAAAGAAAAAAAAAGGGCGCACTAAAAAGGGATGAAAGTTGACAATAACAATGGCATCAACTAAATGATTAAAAAAGAAGAAAGAAAAAGAGGGGAGAGGGGGAGAGAGAGAGAGAGAGAGAGAGAGAGAGAGAGAGAGAGAGAGAGAGAGAGAGAAAACGAGAAAAAGATATGGAGAATTTTAAAATTTGAAATTTAAAAGGAGTAGAAAATCTTTTAGAAGATGTACACTTTCTAAAGTTTTAAAAATGTACACTTTATCTCCTAATTGACTTAATCCTATGTAATCTCTAATTAGTAAAAATTATCGCTTTTTTTTTTAATTTGAAGACTTCTTAAGTGCATGTGTTTGGTTGGAGGTATTAAATAGAGATTGAATTAAAAAAAGTTAGATCATCAAGTGAAATGTTGTAGACTGCTTATAGGTTCTGATATAAGCTTCTCAAATATTCAACCAATTTAGGCCAAATCCAACTTTGAACAAAAATAAATGATTGTTTATCAAACTGACTACCATTTCTTTAATTTTGAAAACAAATTTCAAGATTTTTCAAATTTTCATGTATCAAACTTAAAACTCTATTAAAGCAAATTTATGGATAGAGAAGATAAAATAGTAAAACACTAAAATGCCTTCTAAAAACTTCAACTTCAATAAATGGATTCCATTTACATCATGTTTCAAGGTCATGAAGTGCACGTGAGATTTATACATGCCCACAAGTACATGACAACACCATTCCACCGGAATAACAAGTCACTAAAGAATGTTAAACTAATACAAAATAGGATACAGAGGGCAACTTTCTAGTCTTGTTTTCAGATGACCTTCGTCGTATATAACCTCAACATTAAGCCCTGGCAATTTATGAGCTAGCATGCTTCAAAACTTACTGAACAATTAGACAGCCAAAGGGATCACATTTTTTCCAACTTTGTAGCATTGGCTAATAGAGCCTCATCACCAGGTATTTGAATGGTAGCATAGCTTAAATTCAAAGAATTGAGTTTGGAATGGACTTGATAAATAATATGTTGGAGGTTGGCACAGCCTCTCAAGCCTGTGAGTTGATTGCAGCCTGAAAAAGCTTCAGAAACATTTACAAAAACTTCATAAACATCGGCCAGTATGTCAGCAGAGTAAGATCTCATACCAAATTCAACCAACTGGGAGGCATAGCGAGGTAACTTTAGAAGTCTCTCGATGGACACAGCATGATTAAGCCAAAGAGTCCTTAAATGAGGAAAGCCAGTGACCAAATGTTCCAAAGCTGAACCTGACATCAGAAGCCAAACAAGGAATGCGAAGTGACACAAACGGTGAGCCTCATCAAATTATTTTAAAAAAAGCGATAATTTTTACTAATTAGACATTAGGATTAAGTCAATTAGGGAGATATCTTCTTTAAAAAATTTCCTCCCTTTTGAATTTCAAATTTTGAAATTCTCCATATCTTTTTCTCATTTTTTGTTCTTTTCTTCTTTTTCTTTCTCTCTCTTCCACCATTTTCTTTTTCTTCTTTTAGTTGTTTATGATGTCAATGTTATTGTCAATTTTCATCACTTTTTAGTGTGCTTTTTCTTTTCCTTTTTAGTCTTTATTTTTACAAACTAGTTTACTTTGATTTAATGAAGATTTTTTCAAGTCATTGAAGAAAATCTGCAAATACAACTTCATTTTTTTAAGTTATTGAAGAAAATCTGTATATATAGTAATTATTGTAATTGTTGAGCAATTGTTAAAGTTTTTGCAGCAACTGCTGTAACCGCTACATTAGGTGTTATGATAATTGTTACAACAGTTGCAGCAACTTCAGCAGTTGTTTAGGTTTGTTGCAGCAATTGTTAAAATTAGTTCAACAAATTCTGCATAGGGCTGGGCATAATTTGGTTCAAATCAAAAAAATTGACCAAACTAATTTTTTTAAAATCAAAAACCAAAACAAAATAAATCGAATCGAAATTGTAAAAATCGAACTAAACCGAATTTCTTTTAGTTTGGTTTGGATTGATATTTTCACTAAACCAAAAGTCAAAAAATCAAATTTACTTTATATCGGTTTAGATCGGTTTAATGGAAAAATCAAATTTATTTTATATCATTATAATTTATATCTCATAGACAATAATCCTAGTCCAATTGTCCAAAAGTCCAATACAATAGTATACGGCCCAATCCATATTCAAATATCCATAGTCCAATGTCTCAATTCTTAATATTAGAATCCACTCAATCCAAAATAATCAATAATGAAATCCTAATTCTATTCATAATTCCCAAATTGAAAAGTAATCTCTACTTTAAAATGTTTTTCCAAATGTCATTCCAAAGAGAAATTATTCTTATTTGTGAAAAATTTGTGTCCTATTCTCTATGTCTAGATGTGAATTAAATAATCAAAAAATAATAATTAGAAGTCAAAAATGATTTCCATCAAATTCATATGATAAACTTATATATTTTTAAAAAAATTGAACACTGAATTTATTCAATTAATCTCACAAATCGAAAATCAAACTGAAATAAATCGAACCAAAATTATAAAAATTGAATTAAACCAAATTTATTTTAATTTGATTTGGATTGATATTTTCACTAAATCAAAAACCAAAAAATCGAATCGAAATTTGTAAATTGAACCAAACTGACCGAACGTCCACCCTTACTTCTGTATAGTTTCTCTGATGACTTCAATAGTTGTTTGATTTTTTGACAGGAAGTTAGGTGAAGAAGGGGTGTTTATGGTGACAAAAGATGTGTTGGTGGTAACAACGAAGGTGAAAGTCAGAGTTGTTGTGGTGTCGGTGATGGAGGAGAAAAAAGTGACAATGATGGTGGTGGGGGAGGAATAAGAGAAGAAAATATGGTGATGGAGGAAGAAATGGTTGTTATGGTGGAGGAGGAAGAAGAGGAGGAAGTGTGTGGCGATGGAGAAAAAAGGGAAAACATTGGTGGTGGTCGAAAGTGGTGGCAGAGGCGGCAACTACGATAGACGAGGGAGGTGGAGGGGGGAAGCAAAGGGTGGGGATGGATGAAATGAGGATGGAGAAAATAGGGCTTTTGTGAAAATAGTAAAACTTTGAGATTTTAAAATTAGTATTTAGTACTAATCTTAAAATTATCACCTCTATTCAATAATTAAAACTTGTGTCACTTTTTTTAAAATTTTGGAACTCTTTTGTCACCCTTAATTAACTCTCCCAGGTCTATCTTTTTTTTCCTTCTAATACCTAAACTATGTTGTTTTGTCCTATAAAAACACCCCATAACTATTTTTGTACCATTCTCCCTCCCTATTCTCAATTATTCTTCCAATTTCACAAATATCTCCCAAGTTTTTGTAATGATTCTGAAGGTCATTTTTGATATTTTTCAGCTAAATTATCGTTCCATCCTTTCTGAAAGTTGCTTTGAATCATTTTTGGATGAGTTAAAAAAAACTTAAATTTTGAAAACCTTGTGAAAAGTTGAAATTTTGCTAAAGAGAGTTTTTAACGACTTAAAGTTTGAATTTTGGAGTTTAGATGTCATTTTGAGTTTTGGGTGTCAGAATGTGATTCCGTTAATTCCATTAGCTCCAATGCGAAATCTAGTTTAGAAGAACTTACAGAACTAAATTTAGGGTTTAAACGGAGATTTTGGACCCCAAAATTGAATTTTCAATTGAATTCAAATGATCGTTTGACTTTGGCCAATATTCAAAGTTCGAAAGCTCAAATCAAAATTTTGATTGTTCCAGTGGTTCCGATGGTGAAAATAATGCTAGTAATGATCTCGTTGTAATTTTTAAATTTTTCGAGGTCATTCTGGGTATTTGAGTTTATGATTAATTTTAATAAGCTTTATCAGATTTTGAGTCAAAGAGACCTTGGAATTGAATTCTGATGATTCCATTGAGTTTGAAATGTCATTTCTAGTAGAGTTACATATCTAGTTTATGTGTATTGGGTCGCAAACGAACCCCAGGGGACCATTCCAGATTTTTATATAGTTGACTTCTCTGAAATTTGGTGCAGCTATTTTTCTTTTCACGTTTGCAGAATAGGGTTTTGCACTCGCGGAGGCTTATTATTTGTGATCTCCACATTCGCGGATCCCCACCACATTCATGAAGGTGTTGAGATTGTTGAGCTCTGTGTTCACAAATCTCTATCCGCATTCGCGTATTACAAATTTTTCTGGAATAGTGATTAATTTTAAAAGTCGGATTTCATCACTCTTCCTCCATTTTTAACATTTCTAAGCTCAATTTGGGGGATATTTTCGAGGATTTTCAAGACAACTTTTGGGTAACGTAATTCTAATCTATATCTCAATTTTCGTTGATTAATTGATGTTTTTAACATCTAAATTGGGGATTTTAATTGGAGAAATTGAAATTTTCTTAAACATTGATTCTTGATAGAAAAATAATGATTGTGAGTTCATTTTAACTCTTTATTCGAAACGATTTTCACTATTGGATTCGTTATTACTTAAGAAACATTTTCATGTAAAATTTTTTTAGATTCTGAGAACCTTTTTCGATATAAGATTTTTGGACCATTTTGCCTTTTTCACCCGAATTGCTTGATTTTGGTGTCATTAGCTTCGTATTGAGTTTGTGAATATTTGACTAGACTGTGACGTTTCGAGTGCAAATTCAAGGGGAAAAGCTTTGATTTTTTCTTGATTTGACTATTGATTAAGGCAAGTAGATCCTTAAACCTTGTTAAGCTCACTTGAACACTATATTTTCTTTGTTTGTGACTTAGAATGATTGGGTAATTATTGTTGGCTAAGTTGAACTTGGTAAATTGTGAGAACTGGATTAAACTGCACAATTTCTTATGATGTGAAAGTGAGTGTTAGAGATTGATATGTGTTGACCTATACTATGATATTAAGAATCCCTTATGATATACGAATGTGGAATGTGGATTATGTTATGCTTGATCATGGTAAATATTGGAGATATTGTTGTTGAATTTCATTTTGTGGGTTAGAGAATTGACTATAAGCTTGGATTAGAGAATTGACTATAAGCTTGGAACGGATGGACTATTATACCTTGTATATTGAGATGTTTTGACTTGAATTGATGTATAATTGTTAAATATGGACTTTTGCATGCACTTCTTATTACTCCATATGACCACATTCTTGTGTGCATTCTTGACTGAGTTCTGCTGATTGATTCATTATGGGGACGGGTCACACGCTCTATGGCAAGTGACACTGATTTATTATAGGGACAAGCCACACACTCTGTGGCATGAGACATGGTTCACTATGGGGACGGACCACACGTTCTATGGCATTTGGACAATAATTATACAGGGTATGGGCGCTCTGGGACAGGTACATAGATAGATATGTCCCCATGGGTTCAATCTGATGACATCAACGATATGTATCGTAGGACAAATATATATCATGGTTACTAGACATTACATTAATTTATTTTATCCATATCATTTCATTACATATCATATCATCATATCTCCCAAATTGTATCTAAGATTATTTTGAGGTACTTATTGTATATATCGGGGACTGTATATTGAGGCATTAAATGTATATCTGTTCTGCACCTTATGAAAAAGTGTGTGTGTGTGTGTGTGTATCGTAGGACAAATATATATCATGATTACTTGACATTATATTAATTCATTTTATTCGTATCATTTCATTACATATCATATCATCATATCTCCAGAATTGTATCTGAAATTATTTTGAGACACTTGTTGTATATCTGGGACAGTATATTGAGACATTAAATGTATGTCTGTTCTGTACCTTATGACAATTGTTGGGTATATCGATCATATAGTATGTGTGTGTGTGTATATGTGTGTGTGTGTGTGTGTGTGTGTGTGTGTGTGTGTGTGTGTGTGTATATATGTGTGTGTGTGTGTATATATACATATGGCACTTTTCTGAGTGCAGGTATGTTTTTCGGTAATATGTGGTAGTGTGGAAGGAGTATTTTGTTTAGTATTCTTTACTTGAGTTTAGATCTTCTTATTGAATGCTTGTTGCTTTGATGCTTACCTTTGCTTCTATACTCCTGTGTAGGTTGTGATCCTTGTTCCACTTGTATTATGACTCTATTTTTGCAGATTGAGCATCTAGACATTCGAGAGATAACAACTTGTCAATATCAGCAAACTCTCGAAGTCTTATATCTTATCGATCTTGTGTTCTATTTGAGAACTGTGAGGCTCAGACTTGTATTTTTTTTCTATACTCTGTTATACTAGAGATTTATACATTTGATACCAGTCTTGGGATGGTTTATAGACTTGATTATATCGCGCTTATCTTAGCTTATTAGATTTTATTTTTTCCGCTTTTAGTATTATGTATAAAATTGAACAGGTTTAGGCTGACTTTTCTTAGTGGGTTAGGGAAGTGACATCACACGCCATTTTTGGATTGTGACATTCTTCTCTCATAAGACTCCATTGAAGAATCAACTAGCATTTTCAATTCCTCCATTAATTCTCAAGTTTTTTCAGAGATTTCTACTCAAGGTATGTGGACATTCATCCATAGATTTCTTCCATCCATGGAGCCCAACAATATTTTCAATTTTTTCTACAAGTTTCAATAGTGACTTTTATGAGTTTTCATGATTTCAATTCCAATTGCTTGAATGATGTTATTTATTATGATTATCAATCTAATCATGCATGAATTGTCACTAATTACTTGATTTCAATGATTTTTATCACTAATTACTTGATTTCAATGATTTTGTTGCAAATTCTCCTACAAGCTAGCTAGGGTTCATGAAATCAACCATGGGTTTTCTTTAATTATGATCTTAATTCATGTTACTCTTCAACATTATGCATGATTTCAAGTTTAAATTGCATGATTCCAATATTATGCATGATCAATATGACAAGCTCAATCTACATTATCAACTCAAGGGTCATTATCATTAACAAGTACGTATCAATTCAAGAGTTAATTCATACATATTATCACCTCAACATCCTCATTACCCCATCATATCCGGTATATCATTTCACTAATCCCAATTACACAAAGAAAAGAAAATACCAAGTTCAATTAAACTCAACATGGTTTAGAATTCATGTGCCTCGAATGAGCTAACAATCAATCCAATAAGAGTTTCTTCCCCTTTTGAATCGAACTTAACACACCACAATCTAGCCAAGAATTGGTTCACAATCACATTTCAAGAACAAAGACATCAATATCAAGCAATTAAAAAAAAAGCAAAATTATTCAAATATTTAATATCGAAAATTGAGGTCAATATCTGAAAATTGTTAAATGAAAACTATCTTCACATAATTAGGAGTCCATTTGTGAAAATCAATTCGAAAATGGAACTAAAATGAGCTTAAAATCACTATTTTTATGAAAAATCCAAGTCCATGAAAATTTTTTAATTTTCTCATTTGAAATCTCTAAATTTGATGTTAAAATCAAGGAATAATTAATGTGTAATAAAGATAGGAGCTGAAAATACCCTTATTAGTGAAATCTCTTCGAAAAATCAAGTAAAAATCATCCAAGCCGAGTTCTCAGAGTTCACAAATAGATAAAATGCCTAAAACTCGTGACCATGGACCTGACATCAGGTCTCTAATATCGCTAAAGTGACACCCACTAATGAAGAGCGAAGCCTGGTCGCAAAAACGACCCTTTGCTTTAGCGAGCCTTGCCTTGCTTTAGTGACCAAGCTCTCGCTAAAATCAGACCTTAGGCACTGAAACAAACAAAATTTTCAAATAGTTCAAAAGCTTGGAATCAACCTTCGAAATTCGTTTGAAATTCCGTACACATAAATCATATATGCAACTCTACTAGAATCGACATTTCAAGCTTAATAGAATGGTCGAAAATTGAATCTGAGATATTCGTGACCCGAAATCCAATATGGCGCAAGTAAAGTAGCTTAGGCCACTTAAAATATCAAAATACTCAAAAAATATGACGAAACTCATTCGAGCACTAAAATCACCTTCCAGAAACAACAAAATCATCATAAATCCAATCTGAGCACCGAAACTCAACATATTGACCAAAGTCTGACCAAAATCAAACTTTCCAATTTTAGAACTAAAATCCACATAACTCTAAATCTGATTCTGACAACTCTCCTAGACTAATTTTCACATTTTGAAATTGATGGAATCGACAAAATTTTGTTTCGAGAATTTTGAATCTCGGGGTAACTCAAAATTTCAAAATTAGGCAACTTAAACCTTCAAAAATAAAATCTCTAGCAAAATCTCAACTTTTTACAAGATCCTTGAAAATCAACTTTTAAAATTAATCAAACATGACTCGGGGTCGTGTTTTGGATTTTAGTATTAGGTTATTGAGTAAACTGGTAACCCACAAAGACTATAATAATTACTATTTTATCTCTTCATAAATATTAAATATTAATAATTTAACATCTCTTAATACTAAATCGATACTCGTAAACCATGTATTTACTTAGTTTCCTATGTAAAACCCTTTTAGTGGAAAACAAATTAGAATATGAGGTCAAATATTGCATATTATTAAGTTTAGGTACTTAGTTGATTTGTTTGTTTTACTGTATCTCATCGTATTGCACCAAATTATTAGAGAAGTTATATATTTATTTTATGAGTATTTTCTTATTGGGTAAACTGAAAATCGAACCATTAATGACCATAAATCGATAAATCAAAAATCGATAAAAAAATATCTTATTAATTTGTTATTGATTTATCATATTTAAAAATCGAAAGCCAATAAACCGAATTGATAATACATAAAATCAAACGGACTGATCGATGCACACATCTAGAAGTAGAAACCAAAAACAAAGGAGGAGGGATTACTTTAGACCAAAAGGTAGAATGGGATATTTTTGGGCCATTTCTATTAAGTTTGAGGTATTACTGAACCTTTTTCTTTCTAAATATAGTTGTCTCATATTAGTTGTCTACCTTACAAAATCAAAAAATCATTGATTAATTTTTTTTATATTATTCTTGAAATTTTTTTTTTAAGTTTTCATATTTATTTATAAAACTCCTACGAATTTTTGTAAAGGGTGGATTAATAAAAATTATGATTTCTTAATATATAGTGTTAAAAAAAAAAAAAGATGAACTATTATGAAACAAAGGGAGTACTTAATTAAATTTAAATATGTGTTAATAAGTTTTATTATTTTATTTTTAAATTATTAAAATCTCGGTGGATCTGCATACTCATTTCAGTTGTTACCCCTCCTTCGTCCTCCGTTGCTTCTACCGCCGTGCACAGCCGGAACGCCCCTGCACAATCGATCCACCGCCACCAAAATTTAGTTATGCCATTTCCTTCTCCGAATCAGGTTTCAGTTTCTCCTCCTTTTCGGATCTCTGATGACTACTTTTTTTTTCCTTTTTCGTATTTACAATTTCCAGTGTTGGATCACAAAAGAATTAGCGTTATTTGTTGTATTTAGAGCTGAAAGGTCCTACTTTATATTTCCTTGTATTAGTTGGAGTACTAATTCTGGTCGCAATTTCTGTTTTACATTATGAAATAGTATGGGAACATATTTTTTAAAATCTTAAAATCCTTATTTAAGTTGATTGAGAAAACTGAATACTGTCTTTATTTTGATCTACATGCAGCAACAACAGAAAATGTTTCTCTGTTCTAGATAAGTTGGGGTTAGTTTGTTCTATATGTTAAGTTTATGTGTTTATTGTACATAAATGTAAATAAATGCTAATGGTGTACATAATAATCATCACAGATATAGTAGCGATGGACTAAACATTACTTATAGTCATTCAATCTCTCCCAATTTTTCTTTTTTTTTTTGGTGTCGGATGGATTCACTAGCTCTGTAATGCCAATTCCATAGATCACCGCTGATCCTCGATCGTTGGGGCTGCATAATATGCAGCTGGTGGGATGGAAGGAGAATACTTCTGTCTTCATTAGTAGTTATACTTAATTAATTAGTAACTTTTCATCAAAAAAAATTAATTAGTAACTTTTGGGAATAGGGGGTTGGATATCAGCTTTTAGCTATGTTGCTTGAATTCTCCAGAAATGCTGCTAGGTGTATTTGGGTTCCTCCGAGAGTATTGTTTTTTTTTTGAGGATCTGGCATCATGCGATACATTATTTGTAGGATTCAAGCAACATAGGCCATTAGCAAGCATGTGTGTGTATATATATGTATATTGATGACAAGGGGAACCCACAACCGCTATCCTTTGGGGGCGCACAGGGTAAACCCCGCTCCTATGTAATAGCTCGCAAACCATGTAGGAGAGGTAACCGCACTAGGCAAGCCCGGTGCGACGAGCTCGACCCACAAACCCATTGTTTTCGCTAGCAAGCATGTGTATATTGAGATGTGAATGGGTTTTCTGACTACTAGCCAGGTTTGTAGAGCTCCTAATTATTGATATTGGAGCTTCAATTTTATTTTTATGTGCCTAGAGAAGAACATCATTATTGTTTGGATCCTTTGTCAAATATAAGTATGTTCACTTTAGTATATGATTTAGTTTGATCATATCAATATGTCACTTTTGCTATCAATGTAATGAGTCCTTTCCTTTCAGGTTTCATTCTGATGACCGATGATTAGAGAACAAATCACCATATAGGCTGTTGCAGTTTGTAGTGTATCATAGAGGAAACAGAAGAAGATAGAGATGTTTTCATTGTTTTATGGACTATATAAGTACATGTTTAGCAAGAGAGAGTTTCATGTCCTTATTCTTGGGATTGACAAGGCTGGTAAAACGGTACATTATTAACTATTTTCTTCCTTCAGCTTTTTAATAACTTTGGCATGCAATATTTCATGTACTTTATTCAATCCAGATTTACATATAATTGTTTCTAATCACTTGTTATTTCGTAAGTGATAAGGCTCTGATGATTCCATCTCACCTTCCCCCACCCACACACCCGGCTGTTGAATTAGGTATTACTGTCATAAACAAAGCAAGAAGTAAAAGAGGGGGTGGGGCTGCAAATTCATTTACAACTACAAACCTAGTGTAATCCCACAAGTGGAGTTTCCTACCTTGAAAAGGTAGAGAGGCTATTTCCAAATAGACCTTTCTTCAAAATGGTTTTGAATTGTCAAAACTATTAAGCTATTAGCTATACATTCTTACTTAAATCTTTGTTTGATAAAATGAGTATCCATTTCTATGTGTTTCATATTTATGAAAGGATATGAAGCAATATATGGTACCTTCAATTGTCTTAAATAAGTTTTTCAGTGGGTTTGAGACCAGTGGTGCTAGTTGTCCATCTCCTCATTAATTGTATTTCTTGTGGTTCATCGTTTATCTGTCTTACTTTATATGACAGTGGTCTTTAAAGTTCAGCACTAAAACACTTGCAGGTCTAGAATAACTTAAGGACAGAACTTCCTTTATTTACATATTAAACATATGAGAGGGAGGGGTCAAATGGACAATGTATAGGTGGAAGGTAAGGTGATTGTTGTGTTCTTTTTACTGTTTTGTGGTTGGAAAGATTACCTGTAGTTTGTAAGGAAATGCAGAAACAGCAGTGAATAAGTGTGGGTTAGAGATGAAAGATGGAAAAGAAAGAACAAAGGAGATAGGGGGGAGAGAGAGAGATAATCACTTGAAGCTTCTCTGAGATCACTGTATTTAATGTGTCCAACACAAAGATAATGGCTTTTGTGGAGGAAAAAGCTGAAGAAAAGTCTAAAAGACTACAAGTAAGCTCCGACTTTTGACAAGCCGCAAGGTGGATTCAATTATTGAAATTTGTCTTTGAATTTGGATTACACTTCATATTGTGATATTTTCCAAACTTTGTTGGTTTGATATTTATATCATCTGTTGTTGGTTTCGAAAATAGCCTTTCTTTCTCCACGAGTTAGGGGTAACATCTTCATATACTTTGCCCTCCCCAGACTCACCCGTGGTACACTAGGTTCGTGCTTGTTGTTGTTGTTCAATAGAATTCTTCATCAGACATCCTCTTCCTTGAATAGAGACTCTTCATAATTAAAGTCTTCAGTTCCTCCTGAACAGTAGAGGCAGCAAGCACATTCATCTTATTAACATCTCCACAATGAACAGTCTATATTGAAGGCATTGCTAATCGCTATTTTCTCTGGCAATTCAGTGACATAAGCATTGAAGTTACCTTTGTTGAGATTTTTATGGTCCAGCATATTGATAATGAGGCTTCTTTTAGTGTGGGTTGGGAATTGTTTCTGGTCACTGAACAATAATTTAAATCCCCAGCTTCAAATTCTTCTCATCATCAATGTAGAGCTGCATAACTTTTCTAATCTGCATTACTATAGATAATCTCGTATCATTTGTTAGTATGAATTTTGATGAGCTATGCTCAGCGAATGCTTTCCTGCAGGAGCCTGAGAATGTTGAAGGTTCTAGGTCAATAGGTTTCCTTGGTTTCATAGCCATCTCAATTTTAAAGGAACTGGGGCAAATGGTTTTAATGATACTTTACGGAGCTATTGTATCCTATGTTGATCGTAGGCAGAACTAGGTCCCAAGCAGTTGGTCTCCAACAAGATGACAAATAGCAAAGTAGATCCACAAAGCTTTGAGTACAACCTAAGTTTGGCCATGAGTTTGAGGGTGAAAAACAATTTACGGTTATAGCTTAGTGCTCTGAAATGCCAAAATGTCCTCAGTAACTAGTGAACTTTACATCTTGACCAGAATCAGTAGGCTTGGGAAGTCTATGAAGTGACATGAACTGGACTTTCTTTATGCAACCTGTGGTAGCTGCCATGATACTGCTGAAATTCATATAAATCTATTAGAAAGTAACGACCTTGTGGAATCACTGAACCTCCTTAGATGATGTAAATTTTAATCTGAGAAAGTTTCGTAAGTTCTCTGAGCAGAATTCTGCTTGTAATTATAAACCAAGTGTTATGTGATAAATTGAAACTGTGAAGTTGGCCAACCTACCTTCTTGATGGATCATCAATAGGAGAAACAACACTGGTCAACGAATCTTAAAATTCTTTTCTAAAGTTGGAAACCGATAGGCAGTAAGATAAGGTCAAACAAGACTGCAAAAATTGTAGAAAAATCTGTGCCAGAATCTTGAATAAAATTCTCGATTAAGATGATGAAATAGAGAAAGGAGAAGAATTTTCTGAAAAATATTAGATATCTAGAAACATGCACACATCTGCTGATGGAGCACAGGTTCTTAAAACTCAGGATGCAAGATGAAAAGTGAAAGAGAAAAACTAGTCCATATCCTTTGTGAAGAGGAGGATATGGAAGTAACAACAGGGTTGCCTTGGAAAAAAAATTGGTTTAGCAAGGGTAAAAACAGGTTTTTTTGGCCTTGAAAGTGGATCTGGTTTATGAAGGATTCTTTGAAGTCTCTTGCTTCTCTTACATTGTGGTTAGGGAGGCACTCACATGTTCCAACCACCAAAAGAGGGGATTTCAGCTATGTAGTACGCGCCCATGTGTACAGAGCACTCTGAATATGTTTTCGACCTCTTTTTGCACTGTAGAGTTATAGTCATCTGTGGAGCATGTTTCTGGCAATCCTTGGCATGTCCAGGACCACGCCAAAATCCACTATGGAGCTACTGCAATGTGGACAAAGAGGGGTTGTGCAAGAAATCACACAAGACCTGGAATACCATCCCAAAAGCCATTTGGTGGATTGTTAGGCTTGAAATTAATGACAGAATTTTTTAAGGCTATAGGAGAAATTTACATAGCCTTAAACAAAGATGTCTTTTTTGCTAGCTTTTTGGTGCAACCTGGCTATTGTACTGAATTGTAATGCAAATCATGCCATTTTAGATACAGTAGGGGATCTGCACAATCTATAGTTAAGGCTTCTCCATCTAGCTTAGTGCGAGCATTTATGCTCCCTCCATTCACTTTTACGTGTCCACTATTCCAAAGTAGATTTTCACTTTTACTCGCCAATTTTAACATTTCAAGAAAAGACAACTATTTCTTCCTATTTTACCTTCCACATTAAGTACTTGTTTCCCAAGGCCTAAGACTATTAATATGGGCATTGAGTAACATACTCATTAATCATTCTTTCTAAATAGGCATGCTAAGTCCAAAGTTGACTAGTAAAAGTGAACAAAGGAAGTAATATTTTTATTACTTGCCAAAAAAATAAATAAATTAGGATGTAGCAGTAGACTGCAATATAACAATACTAGAGCTTGAGCGTAATGTGGATATATGAGTGAAGTCCATACTAGAGCTTGAGTGTAATGTGGATATATGAGTGAAGTCCAATTTAACTTACTCCATAAAAGGAAAAGATGTCCTTGATACATAAAAGGGCAACCCAAAGGGGTGTGATGTTGACAGCCTACCTAATGCAAGCATTAATGGTTGCTTCCACGGGTCAAACCTATGGTTTATAGGGCTCATGGGGGAAACTTTACAGTTGTTCCAAGATTTCCATTCTTGTCCTTCATAGTTAATTAAATAAAATTTTCCCTGGAATTAGTGTGCTGTGAACACTGATCTAGATTGCATCTTTTTTTGTTTTTTCTTTTGACGTGTTACTGATCTGAATTTCCCTGTTACTCTTTTTCATTTGCTTTTAATTTCTAATTTTTTGTAATTTCTCTTTCCTTTTCTCTGGGGGAGTGCGTATGTGCACACATGCGAAGTTTTTACATGCTTAATCATTATGGATATGTTATCAAAGTCTAGTCTTGAAAGTTTCTTTCTAATTCTTCTATCATTGAATTTTTAGACATTGTTAGAGAAATTAAAGTCACAATACTCAAATTCAGAAGGCCTTCCACCAGATCGTATTGTTCCAACTGTGGGGCTAAATATTGGTCGTGTTGAAGCATCAAATACGAAGCTTGTATTTTGGGATTTAGGAGGTCAGGTATTGACTTTGCTTCCTGTGACCACTGAGATGATTAAATTTTTCATTTTACAACTGTCAAGGGTCTGTCAAATAGATGTAGCAGCAGATAAACGTAATATGTCTGACAAAAGACAAGGTAGAAGTGCTTGACATCAAGCATCTGTTTTATACTTTTAAGTTTGATGATGAAGTACATGTTTTTATTAACACATTTGCATGATTTTGGTGTATATTGTGCAACTTATGATGGACATCTACTAGTCTTGTTCAGAACACATATTTTCCAACCTTAAGCTTGATTTTGATAATTTTCCTGCCTTATATAGGACAGTTCTTGTAGGCATGAACTTTTTAATAATTGATGGAGAAAATTATACAATATCTCTCATGTCTTCTCGCTAGAGCTTAGTCAGCAGATAGGGGGTCTCAATTTTCTGACAGCAAGATACTTTTATATATTTCAGCTGGTTATAGACAGCTCATTTAAGTTTCTCTGACTAACGTGAGACCATTTATACACCCAGCCTGGTCTTCGTTCAATCTGGGAGAAGTATTATGAAGAAGCACATGCTGTGATATATGTTGTTGATGCTGCTTGTCCATCACGCTTTGAGGATTCTAAATCTGCACTTGGTATGTACTGTTGGTTATTCATGTGTTCAAGCTTTTGTCTGGTCCACAATTAGTGGGCATCATAGTTTACTTATTCTTGCTTAAAATAATTGGCAGAAAAAGTCCTCCGGCATGACGAACTGCAAGGAGCCCCACTTTTGATATTAGCAAACAAGCAGGTAAAGGGCACAAAGTAGTTTCTTCCACACAAAAGAGGTTCTTTATCATGGATGTTATATTGCTATTGATTGAACAGAGCACAGCCTTTTGTCTCTCTTTTTTTAAAAAATTTTTTTTTTGTCTACGTCATTGGTCAATGATAGCTATAGTTGTATAGTGTCCTAATCTAATAATCTTCCTACTTTATTTGTCAAGACTAGATATTTTGTCATTCTATTTCTTGTTTTACCGTTGTGAAAAAGAATTCTGTTCTACACATGCTTTCATCAGAAAAGAAAAAATGGATTCCAAACATGTGACTAAGTGGATACTGGCTTCAGTGCTACAGATATGCCCTTGATTCCTTTATTTCTGTTTTTCTTGTATCGCAAAAGGACGCCTTTTTCCAGAGGAAGAAAGTGATAGTTGGCGGATGACATTAACTTTTTGTGCTTGTCATGACTGTTCATTTGCTTATGCACATCAACTTGTTAAAGCAGGACCTTGCAGATGCTGTATCAGCAGAAGAAGTTGCCCGGTATCTCGATCTTAAAAAACTCGATGAGAGAGCTTATACCTTTCTAGCTGTTTCATCCTATGATGGGTGAGTAATACATCTTTATCGGTATCACACATTAGAACTATATTTCTCCAGGTTAGTCATATTGAAGACCACCTCATAAAACCGTTTTCCCAGAAGGTTCAACTATTATGGTTTAAAAGCTCCAAGTGTCCTGGAAACGAACTTGAATAATACAAGCTTTCACTTGCTTGATTGCAGGTTAGGAATTAAGGAAAGTGCGAATTGGCTTGTGGATGCAATGGAGAGGAGTAAAAGAACAGAAATGTTGCAACTACGAGCAGGGGCGCAGCCTTAGCTCTACTTAGAAGGAATCATCCATATTGCAGTAATTTTCACCATACCATTCCTGTAACTTTTGTAAGTAAATCAGGTTTACCTGAAATTCATCAGTGATACACGTAAAATGTGATGTGAACTCCCACAACTGCAACTATCTGTGAAGTTTACCTTCAAATTACTATTTGATTCTCATCATCAATGACTTGTATCTTCTTTCATTCTGAATAGAAAACCAGTTCGTGCACTGGTTTTATAATGATAGTGATGCCTCATATGGAGCATTTGACAAGTTAATTCTTTTACTTGAAATTGTCAAGTACAATTCAAGAAAGTTATCTTTCAAAATGCAAACTAGAAATATTTCCGCTCGAGAGACGACGGAAGAAGATAATGAGTTCAACCCACAGCTCGAGCATTGGGTATCACATTCATATCAATTTCAGTCCAATTCTTCCTCCTTTACTTTCTCTAATACTAAACGCACATTGAAATGGAATCACATTGGGAACTCTAGAATCTGTGCTTTACCAACTGTTCAATAATGATTTCTGGGCTCCTCCGCTTTCATCTTCGCCATGCTTCGTCTCTTGGCTTTTTTTTTCTTAAACAAAAATAGAATTAGTGCACACTGCTTTCATGTTTCATCAGGTCGCTTTTATGTTGCCCGTCGTGTAATTTTTGATGAGCATGCCTTTCCTTACTCTACAATGACCAGTAGCTCCAAACTTGCATCTCCTGCATTAAGCTCCCTTAATCATGATATACTCACCTCTTTGTTACCCTCGCCCAACACCTTTTCAGCCCTACTGTGTACCCATCCGTTTCCACCCAGCCTGATAATCCAACTCTTTCATCCAGTACACCATCCTCTTCATCCCCTTTCTTGTCTGCGGTTTCTCAACACCTGGAACCACCCAATGCCTCCGCTGCTTCATCTCCCAGTTTCACTTCTCTTCGCTCTGTTCCTCCATCTTCTACTCTTCCTTACCTTCGCCAATCTTTCTCTTCTATCCACCCCATGACTACTAGAGCCCAAACTAATTTTCTTAAACCTAAGACGCTCCTATCTGCAGTTCAACCCACTTTCTCCTCCTCTCATGTAGAACCAAAAACCTACAAGCAAGCAAGCTCATCTCCCGAATGGTGTGCGGCCATGTTACATGAATATAATGCCTTGCTTTATAATGACACTTGGTCCCTCGAGCCATGCCCTCCTCATGCCAATGTTATCAGGAAAATGGGAATTCAAAATTAAACGAAAGGTAATGAGACAATAGAGCGGTATAAAGCCCATGTTATGGCTAAAAGATATCATTAAGAATAGGGTGTTGATTATTTTGATATTTTTAGCCCGGTTGTGAAGCCTACTACTATTCGAGTGGTCTTATCTCTTGCGCTTGCTCGCGGCTGGCAACTTAAACAGCTTGATGTTAATAATGCTTTCTTGAATTGCGATCTTTAAGAGGTTACATGTCTCAGCCCCTTGGCTTTGTTGATACTTAATATCCTCAGCATGTTTGTCACCTAAGAAAAGCGCTCTATGGTTTGAAACAAGCTTCTTGGTCTTGGTTTATGAAATTAAAAATTTTTAGTGCATCAGGGATTTAAGAGTTGTTATACCGACTCCTCCCTATTTGTTTTCAATCGTGACTCTTCTATTACCTACCTTCTCGTTTATGTGGATGATATCATTCTTACAGGTGATAACTCTAATTTTATCTCCACCTTTACAACTAGTTTGAACTCTAGTTTCTCCCTTAAGGACTTGGGCAGTCTGAGCTTCTTCCTTGGGATTGAAGTACTGCATCACAGGGGTTCTTTGCTCCTGTCTCAATCTTCATACATCAAGGACCTTCTCCATCATAGCCACCTTCAAGATCCTTAACCATTACAAACCCCCGCGGACTCCACTTCCATGCTCACATGTGATGGGCTGCCAGCTCCAGATGTTACTTTATACCGTAGTATTGTTGGTGCATAGCAATACTCCACCATTACTCGTCCAGCTATCTCTTATATTTTTAATCGAGTTTGTTAGTTTGTGCATGGTCCTCAGTTATCTCACTGGTCTGCAGTTAAACTCATTCTGTGCTACCTTAAGGGTAGTTTGCATCTTAGTCTCCAATTTTCTCCATCATCAGATTAATCTCTTCGAGCTTATTCTGATCTGTTGATGTCCTTGATTGTCGCTCCCACCATGGCTATGTCATTTTTCTAGGGAGTAATCTTGTGAGTTGGTCTTCTCGTAAACAAACTGTTGTGGCTCGCTCCAGCAAAGAGGTAAGAGTATAGAGCAGTTGCCTTTGCCACAGCTGAAGTGGCCCTGGCTCAAGAACCTGTTATTTGAACTTGGCGTCACTTGCAACAAGCCACCTGTACTCCTCTCTGTTGATCTAAGTGCACTTTACATACGTACTAATCCAGTTTTTCGCAATCGATCAAAACATATTGAGATTGAAGATATATACATGACATATTTTTTATGTCTAATTGTATTTTTGATAATACATTTGTATTTTTTACATGTCGAAGAGATAAATATTTTATTAAGCACAACCACCCCCGCTTCTACTCTCAACTATTTTCTCTTCTACAATACAAAACATACAATCAAGATTGAAACCAGACAAAGAAACAGCCGATTTACAAGTCAAGAACAATATGGATATAGGAGCAACTATTTAAAGAGGAGTCTTGCATCATAACACTGAAGGGAAAACAGCCATATTGCAAATGACCAATCATATTTCCTTCTTGGATATTTTATCTGCATCTCAGCATCTGTATTATGGAACTGGAAGTCATATTGTATATACATATCTGGGAAGCATCGTAAAGTTTGTTCTTAGCACATGAAGCTATATACTATATAGAGATGATCATTTGACCAGCTGTTCCTTCTTCCCAGCTTCTTCGAGCTCTCGAAGACCCCCAACCTTCTGTTCAATCTCCTCTATCAGTTCCTCACGCCACAGCTCTGCTCTCGCTCTTTCTTCAATGTCTTCTTGCTGCACCATATTTGTAGTGTCACTCACTAGATATTTTGCTAAATAAATATCCACACATTACCATAAAGATATCTGTATATCTTGAATAGAGCGTTTTATAAAATTAGGTCTTGAGTCTGACTCATAACCCAAAAACTAGCTCTAAGGAGGAAGATTGCCTAAGCCTTATAAGGAGTTCACTCATCTCATTAACCACTAATATGAGACTTTTTGTCTTTCTTCAATACATTTAGATATGATTATTTCTGCTTTCTTCACGAATTAATAAATTCAGACAATTTAAAACAAGGTCGTATGATTTTGACATTCATATGCATAAATTATTTCAGCAAGTATCATTTCGGAAACGAAAGATGCACTCAGATCAAGAGTTCAAGATTTAGATAGCAATTAACTCTTCAAAAACCATTTTTTCACCTATCAAAGCTAAAACTCTCAGCTCTTAATATTGATGACTTAAAACTATAAACATTTCAAGAAGTCAAAAGTTTAGAAATTTATTAGATAAAGGATATTGTTCTCCTTTTGGGTTTTCAAACGATACTACTACAACAACATAACCAGTGGAATCTCAAAAGTGAGGTCTGGGGAGGATAAAATATACTCATATCTTACCACTACCTCATAGAAATAGAGAGACTATTTACGGAAAGAAAGAAAAGATTGTACCTTCTCATAGACCCAATGTCCAGTACCATCACCTCCATCTCCTCTGTATTGTTCTGAATCATAGTAGGGATCCTAAAAGGGAGACATAATAAGAAGGTAAGTTTTAATTTCCAAAGACATAGCTATATACACTTGAAATCTTTACCTTGGTAGAACCAAAGAAACAGCACCCCCAAACAGTGAACATGATGTAAAATGTATCTAAAATGGGAAAACAAAATCAAATTAGGTGTGGAACTACATATAATGATATAGTAGAGCTACATTCACCCAGGGTGGTCAGATAAACATACTTCGTCAGAATATCTTGTTGAATATATAGGTTAAATATAGATGTTTCGATATATATATATATCAATTGTTGAACACCTTTGATATAAAAATCATCGATTCATGTTCTAAAAATATGAACACCCTTGACAAAAATGCTGGCATCACTACTGTAATGATATGAAGTAGTAAGTTATGAGATACTCACAAACATTCTTCATGGCTTCATCACTAAGGTGCCAAATAGATTTGTGAGTTATGAGGTCTCTTTGACCTTCCATATGCTCAACTAATACAGCCATTAATGGCCAATCAGGGAGTGCTTTCACTCTAAAACGAGAATTTCTTTGAACTTGAATCTGATGATAAATCGCAAAAAAATTAGAATTAATTATTAATCACAACAACATACAACTTGCAAATTTATATATATACATACCTGGTGCGATAAAGAATGCCTAAGCTGCTGCAAAAAAAGTGAAAATTAAGTAAGCAGAATTAGGAATAATAAAGAGATAGAAATAAGTATATATGCTTTAACTGATTTAGTGAAAGGATGCAACTCCAATCTAGGACTAGGAATAAAGGGTTTAACAACTGTGAAGCTCATTGCAAATGATCTGATATGGGATAATTATTTTGCCTTCCTTTTTATCCTAGTTATAAGGTTAGGAAAGCACATAATAAAAGAGACTCTTGTCTAACTTCTTATTTGCTTGAACAACTAGCTGCTAAGTTTTATTTTGTCCTATCCTGCCTTTACCACACATCTCCCATCCCTTTCCCCTCTCACTCTCTTTTTGTGTTTCAAGAGAGAAGTAATAAAAATAACTTCAAACATAATATGAATATGAATTATTAGTTTTGTTCCTAAATTATTGATAAGCTTAAAAATACTCTTTCAACTTGACGAGTTAAACTATTTCGGAAATCTTACAGCATAACTCTTTGATTTTCTTAAAAATCAAAGGATTTTAAACTTGACACCAAGTTTTACAAAGTAGAATGTTTTGTAGAGAAGAAAAAGTATTGGAAGTGTGGGAGCTACTCTTTAGATCCTGTATCTAGAACTACATTTTTCTTCTTTTTTTTTTAAATTAAAAAACAGCAAATTCTTTTATTATATATATATATAATAAAAGTGGTGTATTTAAACTTAATTCGTCAAGTTGAGATGTATTTTTGAGCCACGTGTAGCGCGTGAATGACATATTTTTGTGTGTGAAACAGGAGGGGCAGTTTAGGAATGAAACTAATAATTCATGCCAAGTTCGAGAGTGTTTTTATTACTTCTCTCTTTTTTTATATCATTTTTATGCACTATTGCTATTTATTTACATGTTTAGAGAGGTAATATTTAAACAAATTATGTAATAAAGTAGTGGAATGGACATTTTAAAAAAAATCAAAATACAAATAAACATAAACATTACACAATTAAATTCAACTTATAATATATTCATGAATTAAAATTGTTGACACCAAATTTTAGTTCTCCATATTTTATTTAATTAAGCTTTTGTAAGTAATAATAGTAAATATATAATAAAACTTTTAGATAAGTACGGAAATATTTTAGTTAGTATTTATTTTTGGAAAAGCTTTCTATTTTTTTTCATTGGTAAATTATTTCATAAATATTGGAGTATTTTTTTAATAAAAAGATTTTGTAAGTAAGATTTGAGAACCCAACCAATAACAATCAAACAACCTTCAAATCTCAACTTGAACCATTGGACTAATCAAATTATTTGGTCACTAGGTGACCCGTGTTTCTTTTATATGCTTTATTGTTTTTTGAATTTGTACATGGCTATATATAATTCGGAGCCAGCCAGGTTAGTGGGTGTTCGAGCACCTGTAGGACTTCATGCGGGTTCGCCCCCGATTAGTACCTTCTTTTTTTTTCATCTTTTTAGAAAAAAGTTTGTGGAATGGGTGAAACTACGAGAGTAAAAATAGAATAATATAATTATTAGGCGAATGAAATCAAGTCAAGAATTGATGACAAGTCTATTCGATGAGCTTTTCATTAATCTTAGTAATAGTATAGTTATTAGTTGGATGAATCAAGTGAACTATTTCTCCGTAAGTTAATACTTCAACTAATTCTACAAGGTATTTTTTAATACCACAAAATGGGTATCAAATAACTTGCAAGTTTTGAGATAATACCATTTTTGAAGTATAACCCAAAGTTTTGGGATAATACCATTCTGGATATCAATGTTGTTAAAAATTATGTTTAAAATATTTATTAAAAAACAACTTTGTTTACATTGAGTTTTGACTGCTTTTTGGTAGTATTTATTTGACATGCAAAAGAAAAACAAAACTAATAGCCCACGAGATCATTAGGAAGATAATATTGATGTAAACATCTTTATCCGTTCTACATAAAGATTTTTTTCATTTTCAATCCATCCAATCCTGTCCCGCATATTTTATTTAAATTTTTAAATTCTTTTATTTTTTTAATTGAATTTAATATGAAAAATAAAAATTTGCAATTTAAAAAAAATCGCTAATTAATATCTCAATAACTAATTAACTATTTTAGTTGACATTTCAACAATTATTTCTTAATTATTAATTAAAAGTATCTAATTAATATTTCAACAACTAACAATTTACCAGACATATTGTTTAAATTTTTAGAAAAAATAAAATTAAAATCAAAAGTTTATATAAAAAAATTGTATTTTTTATTTTTACTAATTACAAAAATTTAATTTTCTTCGAATTCATATTTGATTCTTTAAACCAACCCACCCCACCCCATATAACTTTAAACCTACCCTGTTCCGCATAGATCTAAACCCGCCCTCCGGGCCCCATTGCCACCCCTTAATTTCCTAATTGACGACTTCCAAAGAAACAAATATTTTTCTTCAACAAAAAGACAAATCAGCACACACGTGTGGCTACTTCTTCAATTTTATATAAGTTTAAGTGTCTATGCATAATCGAAGTTAGATGACATAAACATCAGTTGGGACCAAATAAAAAACACATTTATGTACTATGTCTTTTGTATTCACAAACATGATAGTTTAAAGCTTGATTCTTGGAGAAGTAACGAGCGAAGTGTCATTCCTTGAAAGGGGTAAGTTTGTAAAAGGGAAACTTCATTGGAATAGTAATGCTAGTCTGGTTTCATTCCAAGCACGTACATGACAAGGAACCAACAAAATGTGATATGCACTTGGCTAGCTAGCATATGTAGAGTCTTGTTCTATGCACAAGGAAATAACGTTAGTACATCGCAATGAACAGTAAGAGGTCACGGGGGAACTAACTATCCCCACACATAATGCAAGTTTTGATCGTTCAGATCGAAAACAAGAAACAGTAAAAACAGAGAAAAGCCATCCTTCCTCATTGCAATCCATGCAGACTAGCAGCAGTAGTAGATTAATTGTTCCTAACATCAGCATTCACGTCCTTAAAATTCAATAGTACATATCAATTAACAATTTGCATGCAAAAATGCATCATTTAAGCGAAGAGATGAGTTCCATCTCCCTGCAAACACCATTGATACACATTGTCAAAGTTGCTTCAATTCAACTTGTAAGCAATGGACACAAAACAAATATACCATTGTAAACTAATCAGAATCAGAAGTCCAGATGAAAAATGATGCAACATCAAGCAGTTGTCATGCTGATCCTACTACACATTGTGCACCTACTAAACCCATCAAGCTCCAGCAAATCTAACTTGTTGAGAAATTACACATACATTATTGCAGGCCAATAAGTTCCTTGGCGTTCTCTACATTTCTCTCTTGCTTCCTCAATTAATGATCCACAAGGACATAAATCAACAAATTAAACCAATAAAGCAATGCATGTCTATTGAAATTTTTCGACATTCTTTTTCTTACAAAGATTAACTACTTTTTCCTTGTTATAGATTAGCTACATCAACTTAAGTCGTTTTTGAAATAGGTTGTTGGGAGCACAAGTATTGCACTTAGAAATGCTTTAAACTAAGGCTTGCATTTCTCAATGGGTGTTACATGAGTATTGCACATATTTTAACTTTAATATTATGAAAGATAGAGCAGAATGTACAACGGTTTGTTTTTAAAAGGGAAGTCAAATCACACTATTGTAGGAAAAGTTTCTGTTAGGAAATAAAGATGAAAAAAATTTATTCACTTTACAATAGCCAATGTCCTCTTAAATAAAGCTCATCTCCATATCTTGTTCGCCTATGTTTTCCTGTCTTTCGATACCCCACCGCACTATACAGCTAAATTTGCATCCTAAAGTACTTTACCCTTGAAACATACCACGCTTAACTCAATGTTGCTGCCAAAGTGAAAGATGATTCTAACTTTAATTGACCAAATAAGTCAAAGAATGAGAAGCTAGTATAGGAGAAAAATTACAGTTAGCAATTAGTAGCATGAAAAACTCCAAACTAGTGCAGAAGAAAATAAGAGATTCGCTAATAGCAAAAAGGAAAAAAGCCTAAACTATATGCTATGTCAAACCGTAAGGATTGTTGGAATTAATGCATTCACAAGGATACTATTCTTGACCTTTATGTTTTCTAGGAGTTCTTTATTGTTTCAAGAATATCATTTAGTCTTTCAATAATGTCTCTTAGTTT
>JAOTQR010000002.1:14831544-14854885 GCA_025774065.1 Solanum ossicruentum
GTAAGGTCTGCGTACATTCTACCCTCCCCAGACCCCACTTGTGGGATTTTACTGGGTATGTTGTTGTTTGTTGTTGTCTATTCATGTGAAGCTGCATGCTTCCTAATTAGATCAGTACCTATGCATGAGTCCACAATTGTGTTATATAGGTAAATCACATGCAAGTTCAACAAGAGGATACTAAAACTTCTAATATATATACACGCAATGCATCAATAAATTTAAGGTTTCCACTTTCATGGCTGCTTGAATTGGTTGTCACGTGTTTTATTTATGATTTCCATTATTTGCTACTATAATAAGCACGCTAGCAACTTTTGATTCCTGATTCCTCCACGATTGTTTATCTTGTGTCTTCTTGTCTTAAATTGCTTGTGAAGTACTTTCAACTCTATAAGAAAGTAAATTACGGCCTAGAATTTCAAAGTTAAAAACATGTAAAAGAATTATCACAGCATTCGATCCAAAAAAACTTAATAGTATCATTTCTTCTGGTTGAAAATCATATAAAGAAATGTTTAACTTCGAAATCATTCCACAAAAGTGCTAAAACAGATAGTCAAGTAGTTAAATACAGGTACCTGGAAATAGTGTTCCAAGAATATAGACTATTGTTGCAATACACTGGGCACAAAATCCACACAATAGGCGGACAATGAAACTAGTAGAACCAAATAAAAGATTCTAGTGGTGTTACTTTTCATATGTTCAAGAATTGACAAGAATACTTCATAGCCCATGACTTAAAACTGAAAGAAGGCATGACCAACATCAATGGTGGAACAAGGGAATGTAAATGTGGGAAAAACTTGCAAGTCTGAAATTCTCAAACGTGTTTAGTGCTTCAGCTCGCTTGATGTGCGCTTCAATGTCATCATCAAGGGCATGCTTTCCTTGCCAAAGAGCCTCTTCAGCATAATTGAGAACTCTATTTCAAGAAGCACTTAAGAACATCCTCCCAAACATGAACTTTTTAGTCAATGCATTCTTCACACAGAAATATAAAATTACTAGTCTTAAATCCTCACCCCGCAATGAGCGGGAGCCTTTTGAGGCGCTGGGGTATGTTGTTGTTGTTGTAGGGACGACTATAAACTTAGACAAAACCACAGAAAGTTTTAATCATCGGTTCTTACCATGGAATGTGGTTGCTACTTAATTCAATGCTAGCTCTAGATATAGAGGTATATGCAAACAGAAAAACTATATGGATTTGAAAAGGAAGGACATAGTGGCAGGACCACTTTCTTAAATCATGGAAGCTGCATTTGCATTTGTATGATAGTTACAGTTGTCATGTTAAGTAGAACAAAATGAAAAAATATGAAGTTCTGTTATTAGTTATCATTGAAGGTCTGAATTAAAGTTAATTATCAGTGTCATAATATTGAGAAAATTGAAGAATAAGAATAAAAATCGCATGCATCCAGTAAAAGGTTTAATAGCATATCTCAAGTAGTTTAACATACAAGGATTAGCACAAATCAAGCAGTCGGCAGTCATATACGTATAGATCCTAAATCTTCTTGATCATCACCTATTCAATTGTCAATAGTCAACCACATACTCATAGAACCATCCTTCTTTTTCACTAAGTTAATGATTATAGCATTTCGTTCTTATGACCATTAAAATTACTTTATCAATTGAGGTAACAATGGATATTGGAAAATCATGGTTTGAGATTTGATTATTGCTTCTAATTTTCAATACATCCAGTATCTTATCTTCTCAATTTGATCTTCAGTCAGACATCACAGAGTTTCCAAGTCTAAATACTTTATTTGCAACACCAAATTTTATTCATGTAAAAACAGCAGCCAAAAAGACTGACAAATATGAGGATGAATATAACTTGAAAAGGAAAGCAAGGGCTCACCATTAACAATGAGAAGGTCGTAATAACACACATCATAAATTATGCTAACCTATTCACAGTTAAAATCAATTTTAAGAACTGTCCAGAATAGCCCAACTGGTAAGCTTTACGTATGTCTATGTCCATTTTCAAGGTAAAAGGTCCATTATAGCAATTCACCTAGTCAGTAACAGTCCATTCAAACTGCAAAACTTAAACTCTTAGAAAACATTATTAGGGAAAAAAATTTGAGGAAAAAGAAACCTTCGGAAGAGTTGGTTCCAATCTTTGTATTAGGTCGTCCACATGTGTTGATTCATCATCCTGCACCAAGATACCGGAAAACTGTTAGTTACGTCATGATCACATTTTCTCGGTGAGTGCACACACAATGCAACAATGAACAAAAATCTGTTGCCTATTAGAGACCTAGAATCAGGAATTAAGATAGTCCACTTCTTCACTGACTAAAAATTTCAAAATGGCCAATGATAAAGCAGCTCATGAGGTTACTTCTAGAGAAGAAATTACCTCCAACTGATTCCCAATCTTAGGAGTATGTCGACCGTAGATTCTAAGTCCAACCTGATTTCATCAGGAGTTCCGCAGTTTAGAAGATCAATAAGTAGTTATTAAATAGCAATATCATTAAAATGCTGCAGGTTACTTACTGAAGCTGAACTTTGTTGCGTTGTTGTATATGCTGCAAAAGTTAAATGCCAGATCAAGTTAGAGTAAATCATTCTAAAAAATAGGAAAAACTAAAAGGCTTCATTTAGACTTCGTCATCTTTATCTAAAAAAGCTTTTATCCATAATGACACGACAAAATCACGGTTTGTTACTCTTTTTATTATTGCTCTTCTTCTTTTATCTTTATATATATTGGTGTTATCTTTTCAGCAGGGGCGAGGGGATCGGGGAATAAGGAACCATTCTTCCATCTAGGAAGCCAATTAAAGTTACTACAAATGTTATTGTATGGGTTGATAAACTTGAATGTTCTGCCTTCAATATAATGGGAAAATGGATTTAAACATGAAATTTGCCCAAAGAAGATAGAGATTGCGTAATTGCACTAAGAATTTGCATTACAAGAGCAGATTCAAAAACGACAATCATGGATCCAATTTCAATTTGCAATGATCAAAAACTATTGGCATTTCAAACAATTGGGGGTTTATTGCTATTACCCGGAGAGTTAAAACCGTTATGGAGGCCAAGCATGAACACCAGAGGCACGAGCAATGAAAGTAAAACGAGACCCAACACCGCAATTACCAAACCTTTCCATCGTCTCTTCGCCGGAAGTATCCCACCCTTCATCTCTTCCTCTTCCTAATCCTCCTCCTCCTTTCGTTTGTCTTCTCCACCTTTGCAATTCGCTTAGATTTGTTCTCTTTTCCTCAACTAGCAGCAGCGTTTGTCCCAAATCTAGACGATACGACAATGTGTGTGTCCGGTAGATTGTTTCTCCGGCGCCGTCGAATGATCGTCCGGCCGTGGCCCGGTGGGGTGGAGCCGAGAAGTAGAGATCGATCTGATTGATAAAAGTAGAAAACAATAACAAAGCGTAAAGATCTGATGGTCATTAACTATTTTGGTAGCTTTTCCATATGCCAATATGGTCCCCAACTTTATTAATGTAGTAATAATAATAGGAAAACATAATAAATCCTCCCGATCTCATAAATAAAATAAATAATTGAGGAATTAGAATCTCTTTGCCAATTGCCACTTATAAAATGAAAAGGATTTGTTATGTGTAAAAATAAATTCTCTTTAAAAGAACATAAAAATAATATTTCCTCTATCTCATTTTATATGGCATCTTTTCACTTGACACAATGTTTAAAAAAAATAGAATTTTTGAAACTTGTGGTCTCAAATCAAGAATTTTACGTGGTTGAAATTCATTTCATTAAAGGTAAAAGATGAATGATAAAATCAAATTATTTTCAATTAGAGTAAAGCGATATTCTTTTTGGGACGAACCAAAAAGGAAAGGATGGGATAGAGGGAGTAACTAATAAATAATCTATAAAAACTATTATTTCATCATATGTAGGTATGTTAAATTTAATATTTTGCAAACAATGTTTGGTTATCGGTATTCGTAAATATTGATCTTTAATATTTCAAAATATTAAATTATGGTTGAAATGTAACTACATGACCTCACTGTTATGGGTAGGTCAATAGGAAGGAAATTGAGTTAGAAAACTTTTTAGTAGTAAATTAGAAATTTTAAGCCTAGGCCAGATTTGGACGAATTCCGAGCCATTTGACGTCCAGGGAAATCCAGTAATGAATTGGAAGATGGATTGTAAGTTTGATCATCTGAGTAGATAGCCAAGATAATAAGGAGTCTGTACAATATTACGGAACGAAATTCGAACGATTATAACTCTCGAAATTGATCTTAGCGCTAAGTATATGTTTTGGGACGTCATAACTTGAAATTCTGCTGCAAATCTTGGGTTAGGATGCAAGTTACGAAGTTTCTGTCTTCGTGCAACTTATTATGGCGAGGTAAGTTGTCGCTATGACAAAAGCGAGTTTAAATCCTAGAAAAGTCTCAAATTTAGTATTATTTCTCCAGTTCGTCCTTGAGAGACCAGATACGACTTAGAGCAGTTTCTTTTTATTTGTTTCACTAATTCTATCACTAAATAAAGGTAAGTTAGTATATTCCCCGATGTATATTTTAATTCCTACACCTTATATTCTAAGAAGAATGATTATGGGAAAAGATTTAGGCCTGTGAATTATGGTGGGTAAAAGCCCTAGATGGGGGAGATGATCATGAGAGTGGCCAATAATTAGGATTTTGCTATAATTTAGGTAAATTAGGTCATTATTGTTAATTTTGTGTATTTTTATTGATTATTTATAGATCAAGAACGAGCTAGGACTTTAGAGAAGGGGAAAGTTCAGGTTCTATAAAATTCAAGGCTGGATTTGAGGTAGGTGATGGTTTAATATTCTCATATGTGTGATATATGCATATTAGCTCATTCATAGTATTTTTTTGTATACATATGAAAAGAGAATGATGAAATAAATTAGTTGATAACCTGTCATGATCTAATTACATGCAATAACCCATATTTGAACTTGGCCATTATTGTATTATTCATTGTGGATGTGATTGCGATTGTGTTTGTGGATCAGGTATTACATTCCGACGCATCTATTACTATTAGCAAGTGTTATGTTCCGACTGGATGTCACATTTTGATACATTAATTATTATTGAATCGAGTGTCAGGTTCCAACAAAACTATTGTAATTGGATTGAATGTCACATTCTGACACATACTTGCTTGGGTTTGAGTTCCTTGATAGGACTATTGTTGCATTGTATTAATATGCTAACTTGAAATTGTATATATGAGCATGAATCATGAAACTCTGTATTACTTCAGTATATGTACGAATTATTATGCTTTATTTTCTTATTTATATCCTGCTTATTGGAGTATCCGTGTGATCTTATCAACATATTTTTATTTGGTGGCACTTGTTCTCTTTTTTGTGTACATATCATCTTCAGACGGTTGCGGGTAGATCTCAAATAGGAGATCGTTGATCCAGAGTTGTTATATCCAGTAAAATTATCAAAATACCCTAGATGAGAAAACACTCACATAACGCAATATCCCTAACCTTTGTGGCAAATGCGAGGCCGGAATCGTGATCAATACAAAAAATTATGTGAAAAAATGATCTTGGTTGAATTTTAGAGCAACCGAATCAAAAGATAATTTTTTGGAGCAAAAGTGCATTCCAACAAGGTGAGGACGCCTCCGCATTATAGACTTATATTTAATTTTGGTTCTATTATTTTCTGCGAGATTAGAAAATTGATCGGAAAAAAATGAACTTGAAGGCGACATAGACCTGTTTCCCCGAAGTTCAAAATTTCAGTTTTTCAAGGGGTATTCCAGACTTTTTCCTACCCCTACTAAACCTAATTCACAACCAATATAGGTTGTTTTTGACCTACAAGGGGTTCCTAATCCATTACTAAGTCGTTATTACGTTCTAACTAAGAGGAGACGTTGAGCGAAATAGAACAGAGAAGGGATAGGCTCAAGGGATTCAACCCAATTCTTGCAAGATTGATTGTCATTCTTCATCCCAAGTATATAAGGCTAAACTAAAGCATGGAATTATCCTTCCATGTGCCCCCTTGATTGAGATATATTGAAGGTGAAGGTATTGAGTCTACATGAGTTAGATTCTTAAAAAATTATGATGAAAAACTTATTCTTATATATTTTTGCATAACTGGTTATTTTTATATACTTGTTCTCTTTAAAGCATATCTTAAATCTTTTATTTTTAAAAATCTTAGATATGATTTAAGTATAAACGCATGAATGAATCTATGAATAGAGTCTAGAGCCTTGATTTGAGAATGTTGACCGTGAATGTGATATGAGCATGATGATAGGTTGATAGAACTTGATGGTCTTGTCTTCAAAATTTGAACTCTAAAGATTTGTCTAAATTGAAAGTCCTCCTACGTAATTGTATAATTCACTCTCGAAAGGTTGATGGGATTGATTGGTCGAATTGTTGAAAGATTGATTTGATAGAACTAATGAACTGAAAGAGTCCATTAAAAACTCACTAATTTGTTGATTGGAATTGATTGTTTTATGAGCATTAAGTCTTGGGAGGAGTACCAAGCACCGAGTTGAGCAAAAGTGAGTCCCAGTCGAACTTAATAACTACGTAGCCATACATAAGAGTGGATTGAGTCCTTTAAAGTCGAACATGTTCCTACTTTAAGGACTGAAACAATAGGACTTGATTGGTTGTTGGATCCTAATTTGTGATCATTCTTTACCCTGACAAAGTACTTAACGAATGTGGCATCAATGTCGAATCATTGTATTATCACTGGCTCATAAGTGATAGTTGCCGAATAAGAGAAACTCTCATATAGGTTCTACATTGATTTTACTCTAATTGGATTGGATTTGTATTGATTTGTTATTGTCTACTCTTTATTCTTTCTTTAGACTTATAACATTCTGATTGAGTATTTTGACATGATTGTATTTTACCTTATCTTTGTTTCATTCTATCATTTTACATACTCGTACATTTTATGTACTGATATCCATTTGGATCTGCATCATTTTATGATGAAGAGACAGGTACTAGAGATCATCAATAGGCGCATCGTTGAGAATTTATTCACATTCAGCTGATTGGTGAGACCTTTTTACTTTTGGAGGATTTTCATATTTCTATCATCTAGCTATTAGAGTTTAGATCTGTTTTAATTCATTTAAGGTAATCATGAACCTGTCATTGACACCATCTAGATATTAGTGATAAAAGCTTCATAGACTAGATTTTTGGGCTATTGATTTGATAGAGTTTTGGCTAGTTTCTTTTTTACTAGTCTTGTGATTGGATTGGTTGGCCTATAACCTTTGTCTATAAGGATTTTATTATCATGTTCCTATTGAGTTATTCTTTGATTGTCAATGTCTTCAGTTGTTAGATTGATATTGAATGAATATGATGAGGCCAAGTGGTTGCTTAGGGACTATCAATAATCTCTGAGTACTGACCACACTGAGGGTACCCTTCTAGGGGGTAACAAGAATCTAAGGGTGAGCCAAATATGCTTCGGACCATAATGGATTCTTTTTGTAATGAGTTGTTAAGTCGTTTTGAGATATAGAGTTTCGTATGTTATAAAAGATTTATCTCATAAATTTTTTAAAGAATATTTTAGACTATTCGATAACTTTTGTTATTAAATTAAGGAATAATTTTAGATAATTAATTTAGTTGGTAGAGTAAAATAATAATTTAGTTAATACTTTATACTATTTATCTCATAATTATTAAAAATAGGTTACTTGAGGGAGCAACATTGTTCTCTAAGATTGACTTGAGATCTGGGTATCATTAGTTACAGATTCGGCTTTTAGATATTCCTCAAAAAGCCTTTCGGACTAGGTATGCCATTAAAAGTTTCTTGTTATGTCATTTGGTGTGACTAATACCCTTGTAGCACTATGGAGTTGATGAACGAGGTGTTTCGACCGTATCTGGATTCATTTGTGACAGTATTCATTGATGACATCTTACTCTATTCTAAGATAGAGGAGGATCATATGAAATATCTGATAATTGTGCTCCAAGCTTAGGAAGGAAAAACTCTATGCTAAATTCTCCAAGTGTGAGTTTTGGTTGAGCTCTGTGGCATTGTTGGGACATATGGCGTCCAAGAAAAGCATCCGAATTGATCCAGTGAAGATTGATGCCGTTCGGGGTTGGAATAGGCCCAGCTCAGCCAAAGAGATTTATAGCTTTGTGGGTTTAGCTCGTTATTATCATCATTTTTTGCAGGATTCTCTACTATTGTAGCTCTACTAACTAGGCTCACACAAAAGAATGTTGTATTTCATTGGTCTGATAAGTGTGAAGAGAGCTTCCAAAAGTTCAAGTTATTGTTGACTATTGCTCCTATCTTGACCTTGCTAAAGGAAGGTGTTGATGTCACGATTTATTGTGATGCTTTGGAGTGGGGTTAGGTGGAGTGTTGATGCAAAAAGGGAAGGTGATTGCCTATGCTTCGAGGCAGCTGAAGGCCACGAGAATAACTATACGTCTCATGATTTAGAGTTGGTGGTGATAATTTTTGTATTGAAGTTTAGCGTCACTATCTATATAGAGTCCATTGTGAGGTCTTTATTGACTATCGCAACTTACCGCATATTTTCAGCTCACGAGATCTGGAGATGAATTGAGTTCCTGAAGGACTATGATTTGACTATTCTCCATTATCCCGAGAAAGTCAATGAGGTGGTTGATATATTGAGTAGGAAGGCTTCCAGCATTGGGAGTTTAACAGTTATTTGAGTTGAGGAACACTCTTTGGCTAGAGATGTTTCGGAGATTGACGAATGATTGGTGAAATTACAGCTTTCAAACAAGGGTGGAATGTTTGCTTTCATGGAGGATTGCTTATTTTCGATAGATCAGATTCGTGAGAGATAGTTTGAAGATGAGAAGTTGTGTATCTTTCAAGACAAGATGAGAAGTTGTGTTTTGAGGATTGGGATCGCAGTTGTATGCCCAAGGTGGGTGATTTGATCAGATTGATACTTGAGTAAGTTCATTACACAGTTATTCCATTCATCCAATTGTAGTAAAGATGTATCATGACTTAAGCTAGTACTACTAGTGGTGTAGCATGAAAAAAGATATATTGGAGTTCGTGAATAGATGTTTGACAAGCCAGTAGGTCAAATGTGATCATCTACAATCGGGTGGGGAGTTACAGAGATGCTCATTCTCGAGTGAAAGTGAAAACGCATTACCATGGATTTCGTGGTACTACAGTTGGTATCTTTGATTCTACATAGGTAGTGGTAGACTGATTGACTAAGTCCGCTTATTTCATCCCGATCAACATAAGTATACAATTGAGAGGTTAGCCCAGCTCTACATTAGCCAGATTGTGAGGCTTCATGGAAGTTCCTATTTCATTGTATCAGACTGTGGTTCATTGATTACATCCCACTTTTGTAGGGCCTTGCAGCATGATTTGGGTACCCGTTTGGATATGAGTACAACGTTTCACTTTTAGACTGATGGGTAGTCTAAGAGGACCATTCGAATATTGGAGAATATGCTATGAGCATGTGTTATTGACTTTGGTGTCAGATAGAATCAGCAGTGGCTTTGATAAGTGTGTTTACAACAACCAGTTATCGTTCTAGCATTCAGATAGCCCCCTTTAAGGCTTTGCATGGCCGAAGGCGTAGATCATCTATCAGATGATTTGACTTAGTAATGGTTGTGAGCATGGGTATATATATGTTGAGAGGGGATCTAGAGCGGGTGTGGTTGATTAAGAGTAGGTTGGTGACAGGCGAATCCAACCTTTAGTATTTATGGTTAGTGACAGGGTATGGTTGAAGGTTTCACCCTTGAAGGGTGTTATGATGTTCGAGAAGAAAGGCCGCTCAACCCGAGGTATATTGGTCCTTTTGAGATTCTAGCTAGAGTGGAAGAGGTGGGCTATAGACTTGCTTTGTCACCCAGCCTATCTTCAGTCCATCCTATGTTTCATGTCTTTATGTTGTAAAGTTATATTCCGAATGAATCTCATGTGATTTTCATGGATTCAGTTGAGTTGAGCCCAAATTTGAATTATAAGGAGCAATTGGTGGTCATTTTGGATAGGCAGGTGAGTACTTGAGGACTAAGGAGATAGTCTCAATAAAGTTCAAGTGGCGCCACAGGATCGAGAGTGAGGCTACATGGGAGACGGAGACGAATATGTGTATCTAATGCCCTCAGCTTAACTTTCAGGTATGTTTCTTATTTTATGTTCGAGAACGAACATTATTTTTAGTAGTGGATGATGTAATGACCTCGAAGGTCATTTTTTGCATTCTCGACAAAGTTACTATTTTGTCCTTCTCAAAAGTTGTCTTGGTTAATTTTTTATTGAGTTTAAAAGTCAGATTTTAAAAATCTTGTAAAAAGTTAGAGTTTTGCTTAAAAAAAAAGAGTTTTTAAAGGTTTAAAATTTAAAATTTTGAGTCTTGTGGTCATCTGGACTTTCGGGTGTCAAACTGCAATTCTGTCGATTCCATCAGGTCTGGAATGCAGAAGACCAATGTCTTGGGGCTAATGTGGGATCGTAGAGCTATTTACTCAATCGCAAACATTTCTGGACAGAAGAACTTTATAAGTTTCCAAAAATTGAATTTGGTCTAAGAGAAGTGATGAAACTGAATTTGGAGTTAAAATGAGATTTTGGATCCAAAGTTGCATTTTTAGTTGAATTTGAATCATAGTTTGACTTTAGTCAACAGTTGGAGTATGGAAGCTCAAATCAAAAAATTTCTATAGTTTCAGTGATTTCAAGTGGTAAAACTAACGTTAGAAATGGTCTCAGTGTAATTTTTAGAGTTTTCGAGGGTAGTTTGGATATTTTGAGTTTTAACTAGTTTCTTTGAGTTTTATTGAGTTCCGGCCAAGAAGGCCTCAAACTCAAATTCCAATGAATCCATTGAGTACGAAACATCATTTTTTGGTAGGTTTACATATCTGATTTGTGTTCACGGGGTCCCGAACAAATCTTGAAGGTCTATTTTGTGATTTTGGTGTTGAACAATTGTTGATATCTAGTGTAGTCACCTTAGTACTCTGCATTCACAGGGTTGCCTTCCGTATTCGCGGAGGGTTGTCCTTCTTGACCTTCACATTCGCGAAGATGATGTCTGCGTTCGCGGAGTGTATGTTGTCTGTTCTTCGTGATCGCAGAGTGTTGGGTTAAATTGACCTCCGAGTTCGCAGGTAATTCTCTAGGTTCGTGGAGTACAAAAATACCTAAAATAGTCAGTTATTTTAAAGTGTCGAGTTTCACCATTTTTTCATCATTTTTAATAATCTAAGCTCGATTTTGGAGAGGAACTTCAAGGATTTTCAAGATAAGACTATTGGATAACATATTTCTCACCTATATTTTCAATTCTCATTTATTAAGGATTTCACCATTTTTCCATCATTTTGAATACTCTAAGCTCGATTTTGGAGAGAAACTTCAAGGATTTTTAAGACGAGACTATTGGGTAACATAATTGTAATCTATAGTTTCATTCCCATTGATTAAATTGTGATTTTAATATGGAAATTGGGGATTTAATTGAAAAAATTAGGATTTTCTCAGACGTTGATTTTTGATAGAAAAATGATGAATTGGAACTCTTTTCAAGTCTTTTTTCAAAATGATTTTCACCATTAGATTCCTTATTACTAGAGGAATATTTTCATGTAAAATTTTTCAAATTTCGGAAACATTTTTGATATGAAATTATTGGACCATTTTGTCTTTTTCACCCGAATTGCTTGATTTTAGTGTCATTAGTGTTGTAATGTAATTGTGATACTATATTTGGCCTGATTGTAGTAATTTGAAGTATCATAAAAGGAAAAAGGAATGGATTTGACTTGATTGAGACTTCTATTAAGTTGAGTGGAATCTAACCCTTTTGTTAAGTATGATTGAACCTTGCACTATCTCTTGTATGTGGGCTTGGGTGATTTGTGACATGAAATGGGATAGAATTAAACTATTATAGGATTTGATCGTAGAATATCGAGTTGGGTACTAGTAACTGTTTTGCATTCTTGACTTATGAAATGAATATGGAATTTTGGTTATTATGGAATTTATGGATTACTTGATGTTGATATTGAAATTGTATTATGAATATTTTAGAACTTATGGATCATTCAGAATTGTTTGTGGAATTAAATAGTTTATCTGGACATCTTGCGTATTCTCATTCTTATGAAAGTGATTATACTGTTATGATGACATATTTTTCTTGATGTTTTATTGATGATGAAAAGCCAAAGGAAAATAGTTCTTGCTAGAAAAAGAAATGAAAAAGCGAAGGGAAATGGTTCCAGCTAAATATGAAAGTAAATATAGAAATAAAATGATTTTAGTGGATACATGGTCCATGTAATGCCCCCATGGATTTCGGTATGAGGTTTTCAGCGGATGTGTAATCGTAGGACATACAGGCATCATGATTATTTGACATTGCATCACATTATTTACATTTCATAACATTTACTCCATTTCACATTATTTTTTCCCGAGGCTGCTATATATACTATGCGTGATGTGTTAAATGCTTTGAACCTTGTACATTATGAAGACTGAAATATGTGGATATTGTGTGGTTAGGTGGATAGAAGTACTTGTATTCTTCATTGCTTTACTTTGAGTTTAGTTTCTATTTGTTGAGTACCACATTGTTTGGTGCTCACCCTTGCTACATTTTTGTAGGTTGTGATCCCGATCCCTCTTGTTAGACTTCTTAATTACAAGATCGGGCTTCTGGATCCCTTGGGAGGTAGTTGTTGTCTCTTTGGCAAGCCCTTGATAATTCTTTATTATGTTATGTTCTATTTGAGGACTAGATATTGAGACTTGTATTATCTTTGAGTATTATTATTTAGAGACTTATCATGTGACACCAGTTCTGGGATAGTTGTAGTTGGATTACTTTTATGTTTATCTTTTACTTTAGACTATTTTATCTTCCGCTTTTGTTATTGTACTGGATTGTTCAGTTTTGGATAGACTCGCTTTGGTGGGTTAGGTGAGTGCCATCACACCTGGATTTTAGATTGTGACATATATTTTTCCTCATGGACATGTATGTACATCATTGAAGTATCTTATTTTGAATACATATATATTTTTCCTACATGATGCCTTTATAGAGCAAGCACATTCCTCCGAAAAATATTTTAAGATGTAACCGAAACATTTATTAAACACTTACTCAATAGTTGTGTATAAAGTTTATAATACTTGCAATGAATACATACATATTTTATGATACATATATAATTGTGAATAAAAAAGGATAAATTTTTGTGTCCTTCAAAGATAAAGGTTGTTCGAAACATATTATGTACTCCTTAGAATGTAATAATCTAATTTTTTATGATACAATACCGTCTAGGTAACTAGAAATTTATACATATCAGGTATATAATTCTTGTATGATACATAAAATTTGATACATTAAATATAATTCTATTCATGGGTTGATTTTAAACACATACTTATCGGATTTATTCTAAAAGTCTAACTAAAAGGACACATTAGCATATACCTATCTTGAAATATCTACATATCAAATAACCTTTAAATGTATATTTAATCATGATACATTAGCAACATAACTAGGTGATTTGACATATATAGAAATCAAATAATTTTAAAAGTTTTAAATACTAATGATACATTATAAAGAAAATTGAAATATTCATGTATTAGGTATGACCATACATGATACATATAATTTGCTATCTTTTGCTATTCGACCTTTGGACTCTGAAATTGAAATCCTTGTTAATTTTATATTTGTTCATCAACGCTACTAATGTTGCTTTATTCTTTACGTTTATCTTTTTAACCTCAAAATATTTTGATGCATTATTCACATTACATACGATTACTCCAGCGGCACAACATAAAAATCATTATCGAACTCCGCCAAACTAATAACATTCGCCTTCTTTTGAAAAATTTTTGCACAAACAATCGAATTGGACATGGAATCGAAGGGTTGTAATTTGCCAACATCCAAATCAAAGTATCTATGCATAATGGATACATCTCAAACTCAGGCTCATTTTCTTCACTTTAATATACAACTTTACATTCATATCGTTGCGAATTGCAATCGGAGAAGAATTATCTTCTACGATGAATCGAATGGTCATTTTCTTTCTCTGTTCGTCCACCTCTAGTTCTACTGCAATGGCTGCTTGTGATTAACAAAAGAAGTATTTTCTCCAACAACATTTCATCATTTTTATGTCCTTTGTAGGCAACTTTGGATTCCCAAATTCTAAAATGTCGCGACAAATTGATATATACATATTGTATCTTTTGAGACTTTTGATATTCAGATCTCAGCAGTATCTGCAATTGCACGTATTGTTTCAGATTTTTTTTCTTAACTTATGAAATTGTGAATCTATTACACATAGATAGGAGAATAAATAGACTAATAGGAATGTTATAGCATAATTTATGGTGACTAAATTTAATTTGCAGTTAATTTTCCTTTTTAGTACACCAGTTTGAATTGAAGCTTACGTTTTTGCTATATATCATTAGATAATTTCATGTATCCATATTGCTCCACAAATAAGAGACTTAAAAGTATTTTGAAGAGAGTTGGTTTATGTTGAAATTATCTATAAACAATATGAAATTTATATAATTTGTACTAAAGAAATTAGAACAGGTTCAAGATTGGCCCTACTAAGCTCAATTGTTTTAAATTGGATAATTATATGAATTGATAAATATATACTAGTAATTATATAATAAAAATGTAGTTTCAATTAATTATAAATAATGGGTATAGTTTATCGAATTTTGCCATTAATTGTGGGACCCACTAATCCAAATTTTATAAAATTTGAAAAATATAAATATTTTCGTAAAAATTCAATTTTACAAAGATTTGCATAAATCTTCTTTTATTTCTCCTCTCTCCTCTCTCTATTCAATGATTTTGTTTTTTAATTATCTCAACGATATCAATTTTTTATTTTTGAATCTTTCTCTTTCTCTCCTAAATCATGTATTTTCCTTTTATCTCTCTCCTCTCCATTCAATGATTTTGCTTCTTACTTACCTTAATAATATCAACTTTTTATTTTTGAATCTTCTCTTTCTTCACTAAACTGTGTATTCCCTCATTATAATTGTGCAATTGATTTTCAAGTAACCATTGTCTTTAATTTAGGGTTATATATGTTTATATTTTCTTCATTAATTTATTATTTTGTTCAACTTTGTGATCAATCTTCCTTATCTTATTTGTCAAATTAACGCCAAAGTTACTTCGCTACCAGATTATGCAACTCTGAATATAATGATTTTTCTGAAAGACAATCTCAATTGTATAAATAAATGAAAAGAACAACATGTATAATGTATAAATTCAATCTATAAATTCTATATTTTTGTAAATAATTGTATGTATATAATAATGCATTTGTATAATCTCATTCGCAATACATTATACAAATATAATATAAATCCTTACAATATTTATATACAAAATATCTCATTATATATAATAATATTGTATGTCATCCAGAATTTTACATAAATACATATGAATATACAAATGCTTTAATAAACCATGAAATAAACCATAACCATCGTTTATATACAATCATTGGTAGCCCTCTTGAGCAGTGCATACACTTTCATACCCATGTCGTTTATTAAATTTTGTACTCCAATCTTCATTATTTTGTTTGCGAAATTAACGCCAAGTTACTTTATCTTATCTACCAAATTAGTATATGATGTTTTAAAAAAAATACTAAATGAACCAAATCACGTTATACACTGTCAAGGAATATACAATTTATGAGTATTAAATATACAAACACAAATATAACTTAATTTAACATTACATACAAACTAACATATACAAATGTCTCTCTCTCTGTATATATATCATTTTGTAGATTATATACATATGTAGCATTCAACGGCCTTATATACATATGTCATTAATGTGTGTATGTGCGAATCATTATATTTACGACTTCACATATATACTTATACAAGTAAAATTCACAAAGAATTCCCATATACGCTTACAATTTACAAAATATATGTAAATTACATAACAACAAATACAAAGAAATGTATATAGACCATGAAATCATAACAAAACTCTATATTCAATCATATAATACTTTTGCGATAACTATAATAAAGAATGGTTAGCAATACACCATGACTACTAACGAAGACAAAAAAATTAATTGAATTCAATTACATGTTTTTATATCTTTCAAGACTATTTGAAGTTCGAATTCACTTGCTATGGTGTTCTTTTTTCTAAAGAACTGATATTAGATATTAACTTTGAGTGATATACAATTACTATAAATAATGAAATTCCTTTCATTTAAAATACTTAAGGTCTAGATTTTCAGCCTTTTTATTTTAAAAATTATTTATATAATTTTTTTTAAAGAAAATACGTAGTATACAAATAGAATTTTTCATGACAAACTTTAATATAGCTATAGAGTGTAATTAGGAAAGCTATAGCTATGGAGCATTATTAAATGTAATATGGTTGACATTTATGAAATTTACTCTCATAAGTTGGGCAAAATTCAAGTTTAAGATTGTTTTTTCCCTTTAATCTTATGACTTGTTTATTCTTAATTTCGTATTTAATTACTTCTAAATCTTGTGATTCTAGATTAACTTATTAAGTGTGTTTGGATTGACTTATTTTTTTAGCTTTTGACTTTTAAACACTTTAAAATTTTTCTTAAAAGATGAATAATTTTTGTTATGTTGATTTGAATAATTTTATTTAATTTCCTTCCTTATTCATTTTTCACAAACTTTACTCTTTTCAAAATTACTTCAAATGTCTAAGTTAATCCATTTTCCAAATAATTTTAAATATCTTTATTTATTTTGAATCATTTTTTCCGAAAGTCAGTGAAATATAAAGTTTTCAAATTGTCGGACGTCCATGCGATAACGATCATTTTGAGTTCTCAAAATGAAAATATAAATCTTTTATCCTTTTCTCTAAATTTTTAAAGGCTTATCTCTTGAAGTCCTTTTAAATTAAATTTTCTTAATTTCTTTAAAAGATTAAGTGCGATTCTTTTTCAAAAATTAGATTTTTTCTTAAATAAATTAAAATCATTTCTTTAAATTGTATCTATGAGTATGACACCCTATTTATAGGGTACAAAAATATTATCTCAAAGTTTGATAGAGCTTATTGAATTTGGGTTCATGATATTTCCCTTTAATCATTATAGATAATGTCTCATTAATTAAAATTATCTTTTAACAAAAATAATTAAAAGAAAGATTACTCACATTTTGTAATAATACGCTGGAGGGTCATCTTATAAAATTTACTAAAAAAATTCATTTGGGACAATTTTCATTAAAGAAGAAAGAATACAACAAGTTTTACTTCTTTTGATACATGATATCTCAAAAATGATGCATCAAACTTTGTATTATGATTTTTAAATTATTGATGTTAGCAATGCGTTAGCGAAGATATATTTGAACTATCATTTGAACAAACAACAATAACATATCCAGTGAAATCTTACAAGTGGGGTCTGGGGAGGGTAGGACGTACGCATACCTTGAACCCTCATCTCAAAATTCATAAGCAGAAAGAATTAGATATGACAAAAAAGAAAGGGAAGGAAACAGAAAAAACGACTAACAATGAATAGCACATGGATAAAATCAACATATATATATATATATATATAACGGATAATGACAACACAAAATATAAGAATATGATTATTCCTACTACCTACTATACCCAAGGTCAGATATCCACCTAGCCTAGCCTTACTAACGTATTAGCCTGTATTTGAATGGGTATTATTAGTAAATAGCAAGTACATGGTCAATCAATTAATTAAGTGACATGAATTCTACTACTTTCTTTGAATATTTCGAGATCAAATAAAATATTTTGATAATTAAGCAATTAAGAGGACGAGTAAAAAGGGAAGAATAAATTGGAGAAATAGAAGCAACATAAATTAAAAAGGGAGTTAACAAACCACCTTTGTGATGTATACATACATGACTTAAATGAAGAGAAGAAAGATATGAGCAGCAAGGAGAAAAGACGCATTCCTGAGTCGACTACAAAAATACCTTCTAGAAGTGACGAGAAGCTGGTGCAACAGCATGCAAAGAATTAGGCCTCCATGCAGAAGCAGTAAATAAGCATAGATCTTTCCATCCAAGCTTAAGAGTTCCATTATCCTCAACCAAAGTGTATCCTTGAGACGGGAACATTCCGAGTAGTAGTGTAGCTTGTGCAGCAGCATTACCAGCAAGAGATAAGCACCTAAATCCAGACTGTTGAAGCTTCTCTCTCCAGTTATTGAATTTTACCTCTCCACTCCTTGATGGACCTCCTACCGCTAGCACATTGCGTATTTCCTTGGACAGTAGTTGTTGCTCCACAACGTGTCTTTCCTCACTCTCCTCCCCATAGCACGCGCCAAGTGAGTCAAATAGAGCTGAGTAGTAATGTATTGCCTCCACAAACCTCCCAAGGAAGGAACCCGCGTGGCTCAGGTCCTGTTCCACAACAGTCACCACCTTTGGACCCAGCCTGAAGTAAAGCATATTAATAAACCAAATTAACTAACATACACTACTGCTACGAAGTAATGGGTATCACTAAATGTCTCAATAATTTTCTACCTTCAATTTTAAACAATTCATTTATAAAAAATATCTCCATGATGTATTTAATATGAACTAGAAAAGTAATTAAAAGATATACATACTTTATTTGTTACTTTTTAAGATAAGAAAAGAATACAAAATTTATTGTGAATAAGTAAAAATGTAGATCAGGTATGAAAAATTCACGCCTCCTTTTCAGGACGTGATGCCAAAAAAAATGGAAAAGGTCTGTGTATAGTAGTGATGCCTAGAAATTTTTTGGACGAAGGCTCCCAAGAAACTAGTAAAAATCTGCGTACATTTCACTCTTTTCAAATCTTATTTATGGATTGTTGTTGATGCCTCGAAATTTTACTACTTTGAACTTCCTTTTCAAAAGAAGAAAATTCATGGAAAATTAATTAGGCAGGAAGTACTCAGTAATACGTCGAATCATAGAGAAAAAAGCTTTTGTTGCGAAAAGTGATTGGCCTTTTTATCCAACTTTTTCAGGTTTACTGAAAAATAGAATCTCCGTTGGTCAAAGAGACACGCCGCGTAAAGGAAATATATATACCAATGATATAATTAAATTTGGCATGAATTTTTTTTTAAAAAAATTGCGATCCTAAATGAAAATCATGTAAATTGTACTGGTATCAAGCATGTCAGAAAAATTGAAATTAAAGTGCTGTAGAAAAATCGATTATTCTTTTTGAAATAAATTTTAAAAAGCAAATAAAATGGTCGAAAAAAATATCTATATACAAGTAGCAGTGTTTGTAACTAATTAAATATATATCACGGATCTTAAAAATATTGCCATTATTAACAATTATGTTATCTACAAACACAAATATTCATATGAAGATTCTTCTTTTTTTTTTTTTTTTTTTTTACTTTGCGTTAAGCTGCGTGTTGGTTCTTTATTTTGAAGTGCAGATAGTTTTAAGCCCTCCATGTTAAAAGTTAAAGTGATAACTGAAGGTATACGTATTTGACTAGACGACAGAGAGCTTTCAAAAATTAGTATTTTTGAATTCAAATATACTTAGCTACAAAAGCATATTTATAAACCAGTAAAAGATAAATTTGAAGTCTAAAACATTTTTCATACATAGAAATTGTCATTGTTTCTGAATCAGAGAAAAAAAAAATAAAGCGTCCATTAGTAGTAATATAGTGTACCTTTGCAAGAGGGCGAGTGTATTAGAGTCGCTGCCAGTGACATCGTAAAGAGAATGTTGCAACCAATGAACCGCAACAGCTTCTCTCTTGCTCACATTCAATTTCCCAGGGTCTAAGTTTCCAACTTTGTCGGCAATAGGTAAAAACTCGAAAGGAAGGCCTAATCTCTCGGCAAAATCGGATAGTCGTTTACCGGTGGCTTCAAGAGCATCTACAGAGGTTCCAAGCCCGGTGAGCCGAACAAAAGGAGGACCACCGGGCCTGGAAGCTAGAATGTGGAAAAGACCGGGCCATTGAAGACCTTGCATTATATCAAGGTCTATGATGTGCACGCGGTCTTCTCTCTCGAAAGCTTCTTGTATTGCTTGATTGGCAGTGAAGTGGGAGAATTTAATGAAGGGGCTGATTCCGTTGAACACCTGGAAAGCTGATGCCATTTTTTGGGTGTAAAGCATGGGGACGCTGGTCATGGGTAGCGCTGCGTATATTCCCAAGCATGAATTCAACAGCCTAGCTGACATGGCCTCTGAGAAATATGCAGCGACTCGCTGTGCTGATGTGCCGAAGGGTGTGGAGAGCTCGGATACTTCTAAAAGCATTTTATTTGCCTCTTCTAAGTTATCAGCGGATACGGCTTCTGCACATTGCAATAGCAAGGTCAAAAGGTGTAATCCTTCTTCATCTCTCTTTTGTTGTCGCTCTTCTTCCTTTTTTTCTCTGTACGTGTTGACCGGGACTAGTGGAGCTGGTGTTGAAGTTTTTGTTTTGGCACCACTGTCAGCTACCATCGACGACGGAGATAGAGAACTGGAAGATTGCTGCTGCTTTTGCTGTTCTAAGTCTACTGCGGCGGCCTGTTGCTGAGAATGAGGGGATTCTTCTTGTGGTTGTTGCTGCTGCACTTGAGGAGAAAGAATGGGAGGCGTAACAAATGAAAGATCTGTTGCTGTGGGATTGTTGCCGCCAAGCTGCTGGTGCTGGTTCAGAGAGGGTGCCACCGGAGCGTTGTGGCTAGCTGGCAAAGCTATTTCCCAGTTTAAGTATTGTTGATTTGAGGAATCAGGAAGGGACAAAATATTGTGCTGCAATAAATTGGCATTGTTTTGGGCCTGTTGTAAACCAGCGAGTTGTGGCAGCAGCTCCTTTCTTCTCCAGCACTCCATGGGGTCATTTTGATCCGCGCCACCATTATTGTTACTAGTGAGAGAGCGAAGCCTGTACTCCAGGAGCGATGCGAGATATGGATTGCAAGGGTGAATTATCTCCCTCACATTCTGGATGAGTTGGGGCACCGATACTTGAGCGGAACTGTTGATTAAATCCTTTATAATACTGTCAACCCATGCCGTTGCCGACGTGTTATCCTCCATGGAATCGATCCGAGTTGTAAGGGGTGAAGATACAACTGCTGCTGCTGCAGCTGCAGGTTGCTGGATAAGTAAACCGCTGTTTTGGCGGTTTCTATCTGGAGGAAAAAGGGGCAAACCGGAGAAAACACAAACAGATGGGGACTGATTGTTGTTACTCTGGGTTTGAGGACCTTGTGGCTGATGATGCGATGTTATGGCGTCTGTGTAAGTTAGGTTTGGGATAGAACTAGAAAAACCGGTGTCAATCCCAGGTCCTCTTCTTGACGTCACACCGCACAAGTTGGTGGAAGAAGCTAACATTTGCATAGTGGAGTAGTTGGAAACGTGAGTCGTCATCGTCGATGTTGGATTATTGTTGATATTATGACCAAAATTACTAGTAGCACAAACCCTCAAATCACCAAGCTGAACATGAGACCCGCCAATCGTCGGAGGCCGGCGTAGATACCTATGCTCTTCGCCGGCACCGGTCTGGATCTCCATATCCGACGCCGCCCTCTTCCTAACCATTTTTCCGTTGTCACAGTGAAGAAGATGCACGTTATTGACGTCCTGCAGCTTCTCACCACTGCTGCCGATGAGGAGGACGTTCGCACCGGTAGTAACAGTGCAGTTGTCAGCATTCAGAGGTAAAGATTTCGCCATAATAGACTGTTAAAGAGTGTTGATAATTCATGTCCATGATATACTGAGATGGGGTTAATAAAATCACTTACCAGAATCCAAGCATATAGTGGCGAAAGGATTTAGACACAGGCATTGGGATTCTGTGGCTCAACTTCTCTTTCAAAAACTAACACGGTCCTCCTAGGGCTTTACTAATAACTCTACTACACTTGACTGGTTGCATTTTGGATTTATATGCAATTTCAGTATTGCCAATGAGAAAGATGGAATTTATTGACGACATAAAGTACCGAAGTTGTTGAAAACTTATGATAATAAAATATTGTAAGCTATCTTTTCCTCTTTTTCCCCAACATTACTTTTCAATTATTATTGCGGCTACTAGTGCTAGGGCTCTAGATTTTTCTACGTTGATATTGTGAAAGAGTCATGGAATGAAGAGAGTTGATCGAAAGAGTTGGGTCCACGAATGGAGATAGGTACCTCTCCCTGGCAAGTTTCGGGGTACCTGTTGGCTGAAATGATGGAAACCTTTGTTTTCTTCTTCCTTGCTTTCTTTCTCGTTTGACTTTAGCTATTCTGAGGAAATGTTGCCAACCCTCCTTCACTATTTCCTTCATCAACATACACTCTCATTTAAAAATAACAATACAAAATTTGAAATAATGCTGCTCTAACTACTAACTTGAAAATAATTTCACTTGATCTAGGTAAATTTAGTATTTACTCTAGGTACTTATCATTCTTGCAAGTGGATATAAATATTATATTGACGTTGATCTGTCTCTACCAGAGGTGGGTAAAATGACACAAGGTGTATGACTATTAGCGGTGAGATTACAATTTACGTTTTGTTTCTTATTCTTTTACGTTAGATCTCCATTTTTTTGCTCAGTAGTTCATGAGTACCTTTTTGTCATTAAATAAAATACTAGTAATAATCAAATTTATAGGTGATCAAAAGGTGGAGACGGAGACCTAAGGTTTTTTGCTATGATAGCTCACAGCTCGAGATAAGATAGGCAAAAAGGTCGTTGGGGATCGGATACTCTTGACATTGTTTTCCATGGAATTGTCGAGAGGTCAATAAATTAAACCAAGTTAAGGGTGCCATCATAAATCGAATGGATTGGTTTATTGTTATTGGATTATTAGATTATCGGATTTTTAATGATTTTTGAAAGAAAATTATTGGGTCTTTGGTTCGATATTGATTTTTACTATTGAATTATTGGGTAAATCGATAACTCAATAAGATTATAATAATTTATTAATGAAGTATTTATATAAATAATATATTATATGTCAAATATTATACTTTTTTAAAATACTTTTCTATTACTATCTATAACATATTTTACCATTAAATTACAAAAAATACTTTTTCTTTCTTCTTCTCCTTCTCTTCTCTTTCTACTCTTTCTTTTCTGCATCATTTTCTTTCTTTCTTTTTCCATTTTCTCTTTCTCTGACTTCCCACTTAATTTTTCATCTTTAA
>JAOTQR010000002.1:14894219-14918722 GCA_025774065.1 Solanum ossicruentum
AATATGTTAGCGGCGCGGGGCGGGGCGGGTACAAATTGTTTTTTAAAAAAATACCTGGGGCTGGTGCGGGTGCGGGTTAGGGTTTTTTTTTAAGAAATTTCTTTACAAAATTAGAGTCTGTTCTCTTCACTGATAGAAATAGATTGTTCTCTTCACTGTACGTCCAAATTAAAACACTCACAAATAGAATTGGAAACACTCCGGCGAAATCTGCTGAAACAGTGAGCGATTGAGCGTCGATCCGTTGAGAGCTGTGGACTTCCTTTGTGATTGTGCAGATTCAATGGACTTCATAGTTTACTTTTTAAAGTTCATAGTTTATTGGACTTCATAGTTTACTGTTTAAAGTACATTCAATGGACTTCATAGTTTACTTTTGAACTTTATATGATGGCTTGGTAGCGAACATCAGAACATGTGCCATTTGACTTGGGAGAAAATGTTAAAAGTTTTACAGGGCGGGGCGGGGCAGGTAAAAAATAAAATATTATGTTATGTGGTGCGGGCCAGGCTGGTAAAATCCTTGCGGGTTTATGCTGGTCTTGCCCCGCACCCGCCCCATTGCCATTCCTAAATATAACTGCATATGGCTGAAAAAAGAGGAAAAGAAGACAAGCATGGAATGTTGGGGTGGAGGGAGGGGGGCCCACAGTGAAGATTAGTTGATTTTTTATTTTTATTTTTGCATTTTGATCAGAACTCTAAGATTGTACTTTCAAATAGGGACTCTGGATGCTTTGATAGTTAGAAAATGCTTAAACGATTGAGCTAATCTACAGTCATTAGTTGAGGTTTTTGTGGAGAAAACAGCTTGTAACCTGTTTGTTTCGTCTCTTCATATCATGTTTACTGTGTGGGAGGTCAAGTTATCTTTGTCACAGCGTGGTATGGTTAGTTGCAAGGTTAGTCAAAGATCTCATCTTTCATTATGTATTGCCTTTTACAGTGCCAATAGAGGTGGACACCGTCCAATTATGAACCTCCATGAAAGGAGCCTAAGTGTTTTAGCTTGTCGTTATGCTGATGAAGTGATTATTGGTGCTCCAGGGGAGGTGTCAAAAGATATGGTATGTAACATTCTTATTGATATTATTACTCATCCACTTCAATGTTTCCCTTCGATCTCTTACATCTGTCATCTTTGTAGCTAAACAGTAATGGCATTCAATTACACTTGCGTGGACGTGCTGAATGTCATTTATGAATCTAAGATACTTGTGACTTTTCTTAATTTTCATGGAAATCAGTTTGATGATATCTGATATATTAGTTATCTTTTCCAGATTATGGCTTAATCACTGATGGTGATATGACATGTTCTCTATGTTTTGGTAGTGTTTGTCTTGTAGCATCGTAGTTGATGTTCCTGACAGAGATCAGATTAAACTCAGGTCATATTGGTACTTCTGCATATAACAGCACCAAGAACCCTAGATCATTGGCCTTAAGCTTTTCAGTTTTGACTTTCAGAAATATTCTCACGTGGACTGAATCAGGTCAGCACATGAGCACAGGCATGTTGAATGCATAATTGAATAAATAAATATGTGTCCTTTCTAATAGCTTAAGCTTTTTAGATTATACGGTCACACAATTCAACATAGTATTAGAGATGAACCTATCATTATTGTGTTTCCTAATGTTGGGCCCCTATATTATTATCCACTCTCCAAATGTCCAATGCTGGCTTGAGTAGAGAGTGTACAAGTGTCCCACATTCATTCAGGAAATGAGGAGTTGTCACCTTGATAGTCTTTGGTAAAAATATGAAGCGAAAAAAAATTAATGATATCCAAAAAGAACAGCTCCCATGCATGATTCCCAAGTAATGACCTAGACCCACCCTAATCTCCCCCTTCCGGCGGTCCTTATCACCGGGAGTCACCATCCTCACCCCTTTCTTTCTCCTAAACCTTTCTCCACTCCAGTGGAGGACTGTATTTACTTTGTAATGGGATTTAAATCTTTCGAACTCGGGAGAATCAAAGGAGCGGCTGGCTAATGGTACTAATGGACTGAAAGGAGCAAACACACCATCACAAGAACTTCTTTCAGCGAGAAATCTGTGATCTGGATCACTCAGGTCATGTGAGAAGCTTCAAAGATGAAAGGAAATGTGGTTAGGTGGAAGAAAATGGAGCCTTTCTCAGAAATCTACTGTGCCAAGAACTTCAACAAATATGACAGATACATTTGTTTGATAAACATAAGGGCTAGAAGGAGGGCCGTTGTCATCATCCCGGAGCTGACTTTCAATTCATGACAGGACAATAGAGCGGACAAAATGGGGAGATGCCTTTCTAGTCATAGAATGGAGGAGAACAGAATAAAGCAGTGTCTAATGGATAGTAATAGCCCTTTTTGCAGAGGCTGTGAGGAGCTTTAAATGGTCAAACAGGAAATGGGATGGAGTTATTGCTAGATCAACATTAATGACACCTTGAACATCCAAAATGAAGTTCTACAGAGACGCTTAATTGGAAATTTTGAAGAAAGGAATATGATGATGCCAACCAGTTGTAGGTGGGGAGATGGGCAAGTAAGATTTGGTCATTCATCCGCCGAATATCATTGATGAATTTCTAGGAATATTTTTCTTCCCCTTGCCTCTCATCTACTCTCTTCCCTGGACTAATTATCCTCTCCCTCTTCCAACCTTTTCTCTTATACACCACTATTTTGCATTTGCGTTCATATCTTTCTCTCTTTCCTTTCTTTCTGCTTCTTTTGCTCTTTTTTCCAATGGCAATAAGTTATAAGAATATCCATCACCTTTCAGGCTTGTATTTGTTGTCCTTATATAAGAAACCCTGACAAATCTTCGGAAACTCCAAAGGAATTTCCCCTCTATCCATTCAGTTATCCTTCTTTTCTTATCAGTGTGGGATAAAGGTTATAATTCCATTCTTTCCTTCCGCTCTTCCCCGTTTCTTATACTCCATTAATTCCCTCACACTATTTGTGTCCTTCCCAGTTCCCCTCATCCCGTTCCTTCTTCCTTGCACTAAATTCATCATTGAATGCTCCCCCCTATATTCCATGGTTACTGCTTCCTTTGGCATGACCGGGGCTAATTTAGAGGATTCCTTTGGTTGGACTGAAGGTTTGACCCCCAAAAGTTTGGTGCCATATTTTGAGCCAAAATGATTCTGAATCTGGGTTGAAGGCTATGCTGCTCAGATCTTTCAAAATTCTTCTATTTATGGGTAGCTTTGTATTCCTTAACATTAAGGGCAGGCATGCTGGCTAACTCCAAAAATTACAGTTAATAGAAACTAATTACAGTAATCCTATGAAGTCAACCAACTGAACTTCCTCTTCTATACATTGTTCTTTACACCGAAAACATTAGAAGTGATGACCTTCCACTTGATCTTTTGAATCGTGCTCTTTGCCTTCAAAAATCTCTTCACGTCTTTCCTTCCAAATGTTCCACCATATATTTACAGGTAGGTACTGTTTTTCATCAAATCTTCTGGCTCTTGCTACTTCCCCTGCTAATCCAACAGCATAAACGGCAGCAGTATGCTCTGGTGTAGACCAGTTCACTTGGGCCAAAATTAATTGAATAATGCCCACACTTGTGCTTTAACTCTACAATGTAGGAAAAAGGTGATTGATTATCTCTAAAGCCTCCTTCATAATGAGCATCTTGAAGCAATGTAGATTCCCCTTTTTTGTAGTGCTTCATGAGTCAGACAAGCTCTTCTGACTGCTAGTGAGATGAAGCTTTCACCTTAGTCGGTGCCACTATTTCATACAAGAGTTCCAGGGTCCTGTTAACCTCCGTGTTACTTCAGTTAGCCCCCTATGTACACCTTATTTACTTGGAACAGTCCATCCTGCTGGTGTTTCCGTATAGGTTCCTTGGAAACCACCGAGTATTGTAAACAAGTCTGCTACCCTTGCTATTTCCTAATCAGTTAAACAACCTTCTGAAAGCTAAATTTCAGCCCCGAGGGGACCAAATCTCCTTTAATTTGACTTCAGGATTGGTGCACATTGAGAACAGTCCAGGAAACAAAGCCTGCAATGCCCCTTGTCGACTCCATTCTTCCAAAATAAGATCTTGTCACCTCTGCCCACCTTGTAATTTGAATTGACCTTCAGAGGCCAAAGCTAACCAAAAAGCAGTAACGGTCCTCTGTACTCCCCACACCAAACATATCTGGAACAATATTTGTGCACCATTGTTCAGCTTGGGCCCTATTTATGTTGGATTACTTCTTTCCATAAAATTCCGTTATATCTCCATAACTATTTTCACAAGTAGACTTTTATTCTGTGACTTTCAGTTTTTGACCCCAAACCTCCATACACTGCTTTTTTTTTTTTAATGAAGTTAAGGTTTCATTGCTGGCATCAAGGAGATGCAGATAAGTTTCAAAAGAGTAGTAGCAAAATAACAAAGAAGCTCCATTACAAACATTACAGCCATTACACTAATGAAAGGAACTAGCAAAGTTCAAAAGGGTATCTGGGGAATCTATAGGGGACAAATACACGCAGCTATACAGATACATAAGGCATTTAGCTCACAGAGATCGAAAGGTAGTTGATATCCCATCATGGGATCTTTTATTTCTCTCATTCCATATGCCCCAACAAATAGCTGCTGGTTTCATCTTCCATATTATCTTGATGGGGCTATCAATTTTCCATTTAGTACAGCTTTCAAATGCATCTTTGATGTTTTGGGGCATGACTCATTTGAGCCCAAAAAGTGTTATAAACGTGCTCCATAGCTCCGATGCCACAGGGCATTGTAGAAAAAGGTGGCTATGTGTTTCTGTTTCCATACACTGCTTTGCTGAACTGATACCCATATCACCAAGTTAAATCCTTTGCCCACTTTATTTCCTTGGTACAGAATTCCTCCTCAAACTGTCCAAAAGCCTTGACCCACATTGCTAAGAATAGGAAATAAAAGATGTCTCATATGTAGGCAAAGCGTCTAACATAGAGTTGATCAGCGTGAGGTCTTCTCCCAAGGAAAGGTATTGGCTCTTCCAAAGTACTAATTTCTTCTCAGTCTTTTCTATAGTGCCATTCCAAATTGCCGCAGCTTTATGCTTTGAGGCTTGAGCCAGCGGGGATTCCAAGATAAATAGTAGGCAAGTTCTCAATCCCACAGTTCGAAATGTTTGCTAGTACCTGGACTGTTGAACCTCCTTAACAGGGAAGATGCTACTTTTCCTTTACTTGACTCTCAACACAGTGCAAGCTTCAAAAACCACTAGAATCACTCGTAGGTAGCAAATTTGTTCATTCTTTGCTTCACAAAAGATTACCGTATCATCAGCGTACAGTAAGTGAGAAATTTCCGTAACTTCATTTGCCCTGTTCCCCATATTGAAGTCCCTAATCCAGTTATTTTGAGAAGCAATTCTCATTTTGCGGTTCAAGCCTTCCATAATGGTTATAATAAAGAGGAAAGTAGACAAAAAAATCCCCATCTGAGCCCCCTCTCTGCTGGGAAAAAACTCACTGGTTCTTCATTTACTGGAATAGAGATCCTAATAGTTTTAATGCAGAACTCTATCCACTTTAACCATCCGCTTGCAAACCCCATCTATCCTAGAGTGTTGATTAGAAAGTTTCAGTTTAGTTGATCATAAGCTTTCTCAATATCTAGCTTACACAACTCCCGGCTCTTCTCCTCTGAGTTTCGTGTCAATGCATCACTAGCCATGAGAGCAGCATCCAGGATTTGCCTTAATGAATGCCATTTTGTTGTTTACGAACTAGTTCACCACTCTAGTTTAGTCTTTATGCCAAAACATCTGCAATAATCTTGTTCACTCCAATAATTAGACTGATAGGTCTAAAATCCCTTATTTCGGTTGCACCTGCCTTCTTAGGGATCAAAGCAGCAAAGGTGGCATTGAAGCTTTTTTCAAACGTATGTTGAGAGTGGAAGTTTTGACAAGTTTGCATCAGACCCTCCTTCAGAACATCCCAGAAAGCATGAAAGAAGTCCATTGTGTACCATCTGGGCCAGGTGCCTTGCCAACAACACATACTTTAACCCCTTCTAGTAATTCGTCCTCCTCAAACTTCCTTGCCAGCCAATCCTGTCCGGCTGCTTTAACACTTGAGATATCTTGACTTTTCAGAGACGTCCATGGTTCCGTCTTTTTGTTTCCTTGTAGTGTGATTCTGGTGGAATTCCAGTGTTAAATTCTTTATAGTCAAAGGCTCAGATGTTTTAACTCCATCAATCCACAAAGTATTAATTTTGTTGTATCTTTTATGAGTAGTGGCACTCCATGGAAGTACTTTGTGCTTTTTTTATTTGAGAATGGTAACAATAAATCTATATATCCACAGGTATACTACATATGTAGTCCCTCTTCAAAAGTATTACAACTTGCAGCTTGAACATCCATCTGTTGTTGTTATGAAAAAACATCAAAAATATCTTCCATTTGAGCTATTAGTTTCTGTTTACACCAAAAGTATAACAGAGCTAAACAATTGATTTTTTAAACTCCTATTGTTTTGCTTGTCTGCAAACAGCTCCTATTCCTTTCTTTCCCCACTGTCCATGAAATGCATGCGGGGACAATCTTCCATCTTCCTTCCTTTTTGAAAGTAGTTTGTCTTTTTATCTCCACTCTTGATCAAGTTGACCTTAGATATTTGTCTCCACGTTATTTCTTCATTTCTGTCCGCTTCTTCTATTCCATAGCCAAATGGACCTTCTGTAGCTGTTCATCTTTAGTTAGTATTCTTGCCAAATTGCCAAGTTGTGCTAGGATTTGATCTTTTCTTTCGTCCAGTTTCCTATATTCTCCTTGCTCCACTCTTTTGAGTTTCCCTTTTAGAAGAATCAGCTTAGAAGCTAACTTAAAGTCTGGTCTTCCTGGTAAACATTAAAAGGAGTCCACCACTTCTATACTTTGCTCCTGAAGCCCTCCACATTCTGCCACCATTTTTCAAGCTTAAAGTTAGTCTTCTTAAAAGTCCCGTCGCCACATAGCATAACTGATTATGATCAGACCCCAGGTTAGGCAATACACTCTGTTTGATATGTTGGAACATCTCATCTCATGTTATAAATATAGAAATCTGTCAATTATGGAGACACATCTATTGTTTGCACCCCCTCACCGGGTGTAGGATCCCCCAAATAAAGGACGATCCACTAATTCCAGCTTATTGATGCTTTCATAAAATCCTACCATAGCTCCTGTTAGTCTATTGCAATTGGTTTCTCTATAGAAAATCTTCTGATATTAAAGTCACAACAAAAGCATGAAACAACCCAAGGTCCCTCGCATAACCCCCTCATAGCTCCCATCTCCTCCCACAAAATCTTCCTCTCACTTCTTCCACAATTAGCATATACTTCTGTGATGTACCAGATAAGATTGTGATTTATCCCACGAAACTTACAGGTTAGCATCTTGCTCCTACTCTCCACTATTTCCCCTCTCCAAAACCTCGTATTCCAAAGAACTTTTGTGGCCCAACTACTGCCTATGGCTTCATCCCAGCACCCTCACCCATCTGTTCCTCAATAACTGATGTAAATAACTCCCTACTGCCCACTCAATTTTGTTTCTACCAATACATAGATATCAGGCCCCCATCGATGTATCCTACTTTTCACCAGTCTTCTTTTACTCTTCCATATTTGGCCCCATAACATTCAATCAGAATTTTTCTCGTCATGATAGAAGGGCTATGTTGATCACTCCTAGGCTCCCCCATCTTTGAATTTCAGATCAAAGATTAAATTCCTCAACTCCTTAGGAACTATCTGTTTACCCGTATTTTGTTCTATTGACATGACTGGTGTCGTCCCCTTGTCTCTCCTCTTGTCAATCTCTGTGAAGAGGTAAAAACCTCTTTTGAACATTTCTCGAATGCAGCGTCAAATTCCTTACTCAGTTTAATAACATTATATCACACATACATTCACCCTCTCCACAGTTTCCTTATCTCATTCAGAAGAATCAGTTTGAATGAGGGACCACCCAAGCTATTATCTGATTATTGTTCTCCTGCTCCTCTATTGTTTATTTGGATGTAGGATTTTTAGAAGGTAGTTGCACGGCCTCCATCTGATTCACCCTTGCAAAGTTGGTTATCGCAATTCGCATGTATTTTGCTGGAAAGAGCCATCAATATCTTCCTTTTCATCACTGTTGCTGCCCCCTCCTCACCCTTGAACTAATTGCAGATTACTTGCTGATTGGTCGTAATTTCCTCCGACCTCTCCTCTGTTGACTGTCTGGTACTCTGATTAATGAAACAGTGTCTATTGCTTCAATTTCAGCGTTATAGGGGTCTGCTACTGGTATTAGCATGGGCTCCTCAATTCTGGTCGAAATAAAGTATTTAGGCCCACAATATTCTTCTAAGTTGCTCCGACTCTACACTTTTGGTGCCGCACCAGTGTCGACACGACATGGGTGTGGGTGTGGGATCCATGTCCGATTTGGTCAACGGGTTTCAGCTACTTTGACCAAAATCGATGGGGAAAGTTTGGACGATTTTAATGATTTCTGAAATCAATACAAAAGCTAATGTGAAATTGAAGAAAATGGAATACCTTTTATATAGAAATTTCTATATCACGCCTTTTCCTTTAATCTCCTTACAGGATTATCTTCATGTTTTCCACATAATATCTCATAATTTAGGTTTTATCACTCTATTTTTAATACTTCGATTATTTTTAGGCGAATCCCCTCACCCGTATCCGTACATGGATCCATATCCCCGAATCTTAAAAATGAGATCATGAAGGATCAGACCTTTGGATCCACACCCGTATAGGACACTCGCACCTAAGTCCGAGCAACTTAGATATTCTTTATAATTGGGCTTCTAGAAGGGCACAATTCAGATGAATAGAAAGGTACCTGTCTGAAAAAATGGGAAGAAAGGTAAGGACAATATGCTCTCAGGCATGGTTACCGATGTGAGTTCTAAAACACCATTTACAACCTCTCTCTCCTTGACCCACATCGTTAGTCATCGGAAGATCTCTGACATGATCCAGTGATCCTCTCTTCATTTTCTCTTTCTGATCATCTCTTTATACTTTGGCTTCTAAGAAAGGCCCAATTCAAAATTCTTCTTGTGCACACGTGTCGATCTGGCATGTTTTGGGTGTGGAATCCACACTGGATCGGGCAATTTTTTCAATCTAACTTGGGTGCTTTGACTACACATCCATGACAAGAAGTGTAGATTGATTGGATATTTGATCTGATTTTGGGATTATTTCATATAAATATGAGGAATTTTTGCATATAGTCACTCAAAAATACCTTAATTATGTTCCATATCTATAGTTTGGGTAATTACATTTCATAATTATAGTTATAGCAACATTTGTATAAGTCGCGCAACATTTGTATATGTTTGTATAGTTCGCTATACAATTCGCAGTTTTTGTATAACGTTTGTTTATTTCTCTATATAATTCGTGCACAACGTTTGTATAATTCGCTATACAATTCATAGTGTTTGTATATTTCGCTACACAATTTGATTCGTGCACAACTTTTGTATAATCGTGCACAAATGTTTGTATAAATTGTGCGAATTATACAAAACTCAAACTATAATTACAACTAGATCTTTGTTGCGAGCCGTAATTAATTCAAACTATAGCTATGTTAGCTAATTAACTAGTATATGTTTGCTTATTCGCGTAATTCTTCCTATAAACTTATACATGAAGCACCAGAACTTCTGCTAGTATACGAGATAACTTATGAATAGAAAGTGCTAATAAAAAAAATAATATATACTAGTTTTAATTTAATATTTTCGACTAATTGTCGAAAAATATACACTTCTGTATATTGTCATGTACATTTATTAGTTGTATCTTTACACCTGTTTTCATACCACTCCTATATCTCTGAATCCTTATATTTAAGTGATGATGAACACGACTTCTGTATCCATACTCGTCTTGGGTGCCCACCCGTATCTGAGAGCATAGGTCGAAGGTCATTGTTGTAGGTCACTGGGAAAATTTTTCTGGCCTTTCTCTAGTTTTCCATTTGAGGCTTTTTCACCTCACGCTAGTCTGGGCTTTCAGGCTTTGATGTCATTGGAGTTTCTTTTCCGGCCAAAATCCTTTTTCCAGCAACTGAAGATCTCTTGTCACTTGAGATTGTCGGTTCAGGATATTCACAGCTTAATGCCCGAGTTTTGGTCTGTTGATGTCGAGGGTTCACCATTTGCTTTGCCGTTGACTATCTGTCTTTCCCAGTCCTGGTCATCCTTACCGGCGTTGGTAAGGCCTTGAAAGGTCTGTGCGGGACTGAATTTTTGGTCTTGACAAAATAAAAGCTGGATGAAGTGAAAAATAAAAGCTGAACAATTCTGCAGTTTCAAGCTCTCGTTCTTGTTATGTGGTCTTAAAGGCCCTTTCATGTGTATGTTTTGTTTGACCAAAAGGCTGGTTCTTGTATTTGTTAGAACACAAAGATCTTTCTAACCTATGTCATTGAGATTCTTTTCTTTTCTATTGCCTTTGAAAAACAACAACAACAACAACATGCCTAGTGGAATCGCACAAGTGGGGTCTGGGGAGGGTAAAATGTATGCAGACCTTACCACTATCTCATAGAGATAGAGAGGCTGTTTCTGGGAAACACTTTTGAAAGTGTAGTAGAATTAGTTTTGTCCTTGATAGATACTGGTCGTCTGGAGCAAAAAGTCACGATTCTTAATATTCTTTGCCAATTTAGCAGGGTTTATATGGTAGATCCCACAATTTTCAATTCTCCTTTTGGTAGGGCAATTTAGATATTTTGTCTTTTTCCTCTTACAAGTAACTTTGTTTTTAATTTGCTTTGTACAAAAGAATTCAGATTCTAGTTGTTGTAATTATCCTGATAATGGGCTGATTTAGTCCACCCTAAAAGTATATTAAAGTTAGGTTCATCTACTTCATGTCTTCTCCCTAAAAGAAAGTTACTATATTTGTTCGCTGTTGGTTGTCATATATATATATATATATTTTTTTTTTTTCATAACTATTCTCTATGTTAGTGCTTTGCGCAAATATTTCATATAAACATTTAATTGAAATTTTTGCACGTTAATAAACTGAATGATATTTGGTTAAAATGAAAAAAATACTCTTTATCCTCTTCTATTAGTGATAGCGTTAGTAGTATAGACGTTCAATAAGAAATAGGATTAGTTACGTTAATAATAATAGACGATACATCAAGTAGTTCAATAGAACTAAGATTAGTAATGTTTGTAGTAATAGGATAATCCTTAGTTACGTTAGGTAGTTCATTAAGAAATAGAATTGTACTGTTTAATATTTTAAGGCTCATTTGTTACTTCCCACGTTAAATAGCTAGATGATAATATGAAAGTACAGAAGTCGTTTAATATTTAATGGATATTTTGGTCAATCAATATTATTTTTCATGCTTTTATAATAAAAATATTTTATTATTCTCCCAAAGTTGTAGTAAAGGAAAAGTTGGAAAAAAGGAAAAGTTGATACATGTAAGGAGGCAAAAAAAAGCCTACAAATTTGAGAATTCTCCTAAAACTTGTATGCATAAAAATTGGATCTAAAAGCAAAGTATATATATTATAGGACTCTAGATAATTTATAATTTTAACCTTATTTAATATAAACATGAAGGGTATAAAGATCGTTCAACATTTGAAGGATATTTTGGCTAACCAACACTTGTATTCATGCTTCTAATAATCTAGATATAGATTCATATTTGATTAGAGGAAACTTCAGTAGTTAGTGTTTTGATTGGAAATTTTCATTTTGCTTTGTTTCCATAATCTGTATTGATCAGAAATTTCCTTTTGGAGATGAAATTTGATGTTTTTTGCTTGACTGTAATTATAATGCTTGTAATTCCTCTCATTCTTGAGTTGATCTTTTATAGTTTATCATGTTACTCCTCATTTATCGTATAGTGACATTGCTGCAGATAACAACATTTAATATCTCTTTAGTTGTTCATGGAACCGTAGCCGAGGACAATGATTTTCAGAAGGTACTCTATGGTTATGTGTGGTCTTTTACAAGAATATTAGGCTAAAAGGACCTTTTGTTTGTTGACCATGATACTTTATTTTGCAGGAGGAGGGTAACCCATATGCTGTACCAATTAGCATGGGCATTTTTAAAGTATTGGATAGTCCTTTAGATATTACAACAAGCACAATAATAAGGAGAATTGTGTCAAATCATGAGGCATACCAGGTTACTTCACCTCCAATATGTAGTTTAGTTTCTTTTACATTTATTTGAACAAGGATTTCTGAACACAGCCTTTGAAAAAATTTGTAACAAGCGAATAGTGAAACAAAGCAAAGGTGCAGCCTATGCAATAATGTAGAACTAGACCAGGAGTTAACTGCAAAATAATCTGAGTCCCTCAAGATCCATCGTGAAATCCTCTCATTTTTATGATAACAAAGCAAATCAATTCGATTCAGTTGGATGTTTACCTTCTACTTAAAGCCTCTTCCTAGTTATCCTGTATAGATCTAGCATCATGCATCAAAGCACCACCCTTTTCCCAATATTCTCCTGATTTTGACTCCCCATCTGCAGAACAGTATCCCACTTTGTTGCATTTTTTTTTTTTGATAAAGTTAACTGGTATCCCATTTTGTTGCACTGCCTTCCACGTTATCAAAATTTTCTTCGTGCAACTAGGATTCCTCAAAAATAGTTGGACAATTTTCTGGTGTAGCCTCCTTTGTTTTCATTACAAATCTTCAGCGGTTTGAATTGCTTACACGTCCACCCAAAAATTTGAAACAGCTCTTTCCTGATTCACCTCCCTTGCGCAATTGCAGAGGAGAAACAGTATCATTTATTTTTTCATCTGAAATATTCCTTTCTGTTTCGGTGTTGCAACAACTTCCCAAGCTAATCGAACTAAATCCTTATCTAGGGCTTCATCTTTCCCTTTGGTCCCATACCTACACTCATGTCGTGTTGATACGGGTGCGACATCGAAAAGTGAAGAGTCCAAGCAACTTAGTTGACGACAACTTCATAAACCCTGCCTTGAAGTCTTGGTGGCACATTCTTATAACACAAGACAACGGATGCAAGCCTCCATTTCATCCACCTGCCCCAATACGATGAGTAACATCATCGTCCATCACTCCATTTTCTTGGTTTATAGACCCATTCTCTTGGTTTATAGACATAAGATACTAAAAACTTCCCCTTTTGGTGATGACCTGTGCATCAACCTTCACCCGTCGTAGACCCAACAAACACCAAAAATGTTGTTATTGCTGTAGTGAAACCATCCAATATAGGAGCAGGTGATCAATAGTTTTATTCTGCATACCACAAAGTAAGCATCTGCTACACAATTGGTAACCTCTCTTCAAAACTATTCTGCATACCACAAAGTAAGCATCGGACATCTTGTGTGAGACAAGCCATTTTAGAGACGAGCCAGGTGAAGCATGCCACCTTGTAGAATGCAAGAGATCTCCAAATTTGACTCCAAGATCAGTGAGTGATCTTGTTTTCATTGCTGAACAGTGCATAGTAGAAGGATCTAACATTTTCCAATTAAGGCAGTCATCCTTGTTGGACTAGTCTTGCAAGTAATCAAGTATCTTGGGGAAATCAACGATTCTTTCCAACTCCAAGTCATTGAAGTTTCTTCTGAATGTCAAGTTCCCTGTGTTGTTTGATCTAACATTATATGATGGTGTCATTCTTCTGGAACTCGCTGTTTAGATGCTGCGAAATTTCAAGTTTGGTGCTGAATAGTTGGATCATATCCTGCCTCAGCCATTATGCAGTTCTGTCCATTTGTTTGAATGCTCATGGATGCAATATCTAGTTTATGTATTAATTTAGGCCTGTTTGCTTGGTTGAATTGAAACATGTATGTGATGATCTAACTATTGACTTATATCTGCAGAAACGAAATGAGAAGAAAGCAGCTAGTGAGAAGAGGTACTATGAGGGAAAGAGTTATGTAGCTGGTGATTAAAGTTGACATTACAGAATCAAGGTAGCAGTGTATTTATGACATTTGACGATTCTTCTTAATGGCAGAAGAGCATTAAGTAGTATGCTTGGAGATAAAATAAAGAATTGATAATATCTGATCTTAGTATCCACAATATATGCATGTCTTTACTCGTCACTATGGTTTGTTTTGGCATTGTAATGAATTTCATTATGGGGTTCCCTCCCTCCCCTCGGTTCCATCACTCTTGGCCGAAAACACTACTGATCAATCTTGAAAATTACTTCATTCCTCGAGTTTCTTGTGTTTTACCCTTCAATGCTATGAAAATGAATCGTCATTTATGTTGTCTGTTTGCAGATGATAAATTGGTGTGGGGGCAAGAAGCTGCTTCAGAAGATGCAACTTGTACTCCCTCTCCCCCACCCTTTTTATTTATTTTTATTTTTATGCCTTTTGTTGTTCGACCCTTTTTCAGGAGATCCCTTGCGTCAAACTGCACGTTATTGCACATGACGAACTACTAAACAGAATTAATTCTTTGACCAGAAACATAAGTAGATAGTGAGAAATAATGTATCATGACATTTGAGGTTTCCGTACAGCAAGTGGACTACTTTCTCTATCATTATTATGATTAGTAGTATTTTTCTTTTGTGTTTTTGGATGAACCATATGTATCGTGCTAGTGAAATGCAGAATTTGTACTTGTGAAGTTGTGTATGCATCTGTCCATAGTGCATTTGATATTCTGGTCGCACAAAGAGAGTGCTCTTCAGGGTTGTACTATATTGTTGAAGGTTCGTTTTGGGTACATTTACAGAAATATTAACTTATGGCTACTTGTTATTTAGTTCTTAAGTGACTTATTTCATGATTCATGCTTCGCAGTTGAGTGATAATAATATTGTGCAACTTTTGAATTGTGTATTTTTCATGAATTCGACTTCACGGGTCATGATGATGCCTACCTTAGCTCTACTGTTAGACAAGTCAACCCATAATTCAGAACTATTAGTAACAGGCATGAGGGCAGAAACTAACCCAGAAGAAATCAACTGACAATTGACAATAAGGGAACAAAACTATAGTGTACAGGGGAACTTGCAGAATTGAAATTGGAGTTACAATAAAAATTTTGGATTCAAAGTTGCATTTTTAATTCATTTTGGATCATAGTTTGATTTTGGTAACATTCGGAGTTTGGAAGCTCTAATCAAAGTTCTGTCAATTCCAGTGATTTTGTGTGGTGAAACTAACACTAGAAATGACTTTCGTGTAAATTTTAGAGCTTTCGAGATTATTTTGAGTATTTGAGTTCAAAACTAATTTAAATAATCTTTTTTGGGTTACGAGTCAAGGAGCTCTTGAATTTGAATTTTGGCAGTTTCATTGAGTTTGAAACGTCGTTTCTGATAAGATACTATGTTTAGTTTGTGTTCGAAATTTCATGATTTTATTGAGTTGTGTATGTGTATAACTGGTGTGTACAGTGTCTAGTGGAATGTCCCATTTGTTCTCCACGGTTCGTGGGTTTGGGATCGTGTTCGCGGAAGTCTGGGTACTTTACCCTCCTCGTTCGCGGACCCCATTTCTATTTTTGCAGAGTGCACTAAAGTGGGCCCCCGCGTTTGCGGCCCTGCTCTCTGTGTTCGCGGCAGGTTAATCCTTTTGGCTTCTGCGTTTGTGGAGCACAAAAATTACCTGCACAATGATGACTTTTAAAAGATGGGTTTTAACACCTTTTCACCATTTTTAGAATCCCAAGCTTCATTTTCAAGGCAAATCGATTAGGTAACTTATTTTTTTAACCTATTTCATTGATTCTATTAATTAAATTGTGTTTTTAACATATAATTTTGGAATTTTTCGGACTTTGGTTCCTAGTATTAAATTGATGATTTCAACTTCATTTTAACTCCGTTTTTGAAATGATTTTCACCGTTGAACTTCTTATTATTTGGGAAACATTTTCATGTATTAATTTTCAAATTTCGGCTACTTTTTTTTGGTATGAGATTTTTGACCATTTTACCATTTTCGTTCTAATTGATTGATTTTAGTGGTCATTAGATTCGTTATATGATTGTGATGCTATGTTTAAATGAATTTTGGTTATTCGGAGCATCGTAGAAAGGAGAAAGTTGTGGATTCGACTTGATTCGAGACTTTATCTAAGACAAGTGGACTTATAACTTTTTGTTAAGTATGAAAGAACTTTGTTTGCTCATATGTATATGGAATTGAGTAGTTTGGGGTAGAATTGTTTCATCGGTAGGTTTTGATCATGAGATTTTGAATTGAGTCATTGTTCATATGGTGATATCTTAACTTGTAAATTAATTGTGAATTTGTAAAATATGTGATCTTGTGGATCATTTAATATTAATATCGAGATGACACATATATGGGGGTAGAATTCATACAATAAGGTTATATCTGCCCTTGTACTCTTAAAAAAATATTATATTCATCTCTCATCATACTTTTTTTGATATATTTGCTGTTATCCTCAAACTTTAAACACATATTTGCCCTTAAATTATTAAAAAGTCTTGTCTCAGCTCTTATTATCCTAAGTGACATATTGGATTAAAAGGGAAATGGGTTAAGTTCAATCCTGAATTTGGTCAAATTTAATAGGGATGGATTAAAATAGAATGGGATTAATTAGATGATGTTGAATGAGTGAGATGCGTTCAAGTTTGATTTTTAAAAATTATTTGTTTTGAGTAGTAGGTGAAGAATGTCATCGACATGTTGGTTCACAGTGATGGCATAAATGAACTCAACTATTGACATATAACATAGATGAGTTTTTTCATGTTGTTAATTGTCTGGCAGGGAGGGCCACAACCACCGTTAGTCGTTAATTGTGAATAATCAAAACCACCAACGGTTTTGGTGCGACACAAAATGACAAAAATACCCCATTTACACTTTGTAAAAATATATCATAAAAAAATCAATGCAAATATTAGTTAACGGTGAGAAAAATTAGTAATGGAAAGATTGACGATGAAGTGAAACTTATAAAAATTAGTATTACTTGTCGATATGTTAAGTACGTTGATTATTTTATTTTAAAAATTATCTTTATTGTTACTCTTTTTGTTTATTTTTATTTATCCACTATATTATTTTGAAATATCTTATGATACTTGTCCAGTTTATAAAATTAATGAATAATTTATTATTTTTTATCTATTTTACTTTTGTTGGTAAATAGTACTCCGTGATATTAATTTTTTTAATGTTTAAATGTTATATTTAATAAAGGTGATTTAATAAAATTGTCTCTTCTATCAATTTGTCCCATATTATGTTGGATAGAGGGAGTACTCTATCTGTCTCATATTATGTGACACATTTTTTTCTTAATTCGTCTAAAAAAAGATGATCTCCTACTCACCTTAATATAATTAAAAGCAATCACTTTAAAATCCTACCTTTACTTTAATAAAATGATTTCAATTATATAAATATTTAGAAATTATTTTATATCACGAATTTCAAATTTTTTTTGTACATATGATATCAAATCAAATAGTGTCGTATAAAATAAAACAAAAAGAGTATCATTTTCATGTTTGTTATTTTCCTGAAGTAGTAATAGTTTCTGATTTTTTTGAACTTTTTTGAAGAATTAGTAAAACTTTACTTATAATACTAATAAATTTTATATCTTGTGTTGTCATTATTTATTTGTATATGGTAATTTTATCATATTTACACACTATCATGTGTTTTTCGTTATTAATCGTTCTTTCTGTTTCTTTTTCCTATATCTTTAGTCTGTTTATTGGAATTTTGAGAGGAAGGATTTCAGAAAATAATATTTGTATACAGTAATAAAATTTATATACATTCTACCCTCGACAAACCTCCTGTTATTATAATAATAGTAATAGTTGGCTCACTTGGGAGCATGGTAAAATATTGGTATGGTTTAGCACGCGCAGTCAGCTTTAGGATTAAAAAATATTTGTATCCATATGGGGGGAGACTGAGCGAGTATGTGTTGCACACTGCAGCAGTGTCGATTATCTCCCGTTTTACAGCAGCACAAATACCCATCAAAGTTGGTAAGCCAAATTCTTTCAACTAAAATACTTTTTCGAGTCTGTGTGTTGAATTTGGGGTTAAGGTGAAGAATGAGAGCAGTGCCAACAACAGATAAACAAGCAGATGGGCAACTGTGGTACTAGGGAAGAATCTGCTGTCGTCTCTAATGCTCATCATCAAGGTTCCTTTCTTTCTTTTTTCACAGATCTGTTATGTTATGCAACCCTTTTTGTGTTATGAGTGATTTTGGGTTCCAATGCGAACCATAATTGGAACAACTACTTTTGACCTCATACGATTTTCTTTCTCCATTTGTGTGGCAGTCTCGTTGGCAAACAGGATAGGTATCGATTCCAAGAAACATAGTCATAGCCGCTCTACATCAGATCTGAGTGATCCTTCGACCCCGCGAAACTTGGAGGATTTTAGAAAGAATGCTGTACTCTACACACATATAATTGCCTTTACTCTTTTTGAGCTGGAGACAATTACTAAAAGCTTCCGATCTGACTATATACTTGGTGAGGGCGGTTTTGGAACTGTCTACAAGGGCTACATTGATGAGAATGTTCGTGTTGGACTTAAGTCTCTCCCAGTTGCTGTCAAAGTTCTTAACAAAGAGGGGCTTCAAGGTCACCGTGAGTGGCTTACTGAGGTCAACTTTCTTGGCCAGCTTAGGCATCCTAATCTTGTCAAGTTGATTGGCTATTGCTGTGAGGATGACCATCGTTTGCTCGTTTATGAGTTCATGTTCAGAGGAAGCCTTGAGAATCATCTCTTCCGAAGTATGTTTTGCTGCATCATGTTGTGCTAATTTGATGGTTTGTTTTGGTTTCTGTTATGCTTATCAAATAAGATGACTATGAGATCTCGAGGTGAGTGTGTGCTTAGCCTACTGTATATTGGCTTCTGCTTTCTGACTGCAATGCCGACATAGTTGTTGTAGCTTTGCGCCTTTGCCTCTAAGGTCATTGCTTTTGTTACCTTATAATAGATTGCTTATACACGGTTATCTCGTGTCATAAGCAAGTCCACGGATTATCAGATCAGAACTAGGATGAAATTTTCAACTCAAGGAACAACTTTTAGTGAATTACACACCTCCCCTCCCCCAAAATAAAAATAAAATGGGTATGCTTAGCTTCATTAGTCCATGTGGAAAACCATCAAGTTTGAGCTCCATGATGCAGCATGCCTAATTCCTTCAAATTCATGCCGGGACGGCAAAAGTGGAAACTTCAGTCCTTGTAGAGCTAGTTTGAGCCTCCAATCCTTTTCTCTAATATCTTTTCTGATTTCCTAAGCCTTCAATCATGGATTTGTTGAATGATGAGATCAGAACTTCTTTAGCTCATGCTTCAAGTATCTTGAAGGGTGAGGTTCAACAACTTGATGATGCTACATTGATGATGATATCTGCTTGCTTCACGCTGATCTTTTAGAGTTGTACTAACAGTTTCACCTGTTAGTCCAGCTTTTTACCACTCAGAAAATGATTTAACTCCTAAAAAATATTTGTAGAAAATGAACTTCGTAAATTTTGAGATCCTCATCTAAATTTTCGGGCTTAGTTGTATATTATGGAATCACATTACTAGGTCTACTAGTCTTCTATTTACTGTTACAGAAATGCTAATACAGTTTTAATTAACCTCTGATGTATAATACACCTGTTAAAACCATCAGCCACGTTCCTAATTGGAAAATCTTGTGTTTCTGCAAGAGAAAGATAGTAATCTGTATGAATAATACTGGAAAAGAGGATTAGATTTGCTAATGATTGTATATGCTCCTTTGTTTGTAGAAATACGAATCTTTTGTGATTGGTGCATCGGATCATTGATACTCAAACCCAAGTACCTATTTCTTGGCTTCTAGCTGATGAATCATGATATAACATTCTAATTGCTTTAAAAGAAATAATTGTTGGTTTTGTGTTTACTAAATTGTGGTATTTCTTGAGGCTTTCAGGGGCTACTGTTCCATTATCTTGGGCCACAAGGATGATGATTGCTCTTGGAGCAGCTAAAGGGCTTGCATTCCTTCATAATGCAGAAAGACCAGTTATCTATCGTGATTTCAAGACCTCAAATATATTATTGGATTCTGTAAGTCATGTTCCCAGGACTTGATTTTCTGTGGTTACCTGCTCTCGTTTCTCCGTTTTCTTTTTGGGTTCTTTGTATGTCCCTTTGTCTTGATTGGAATAACATGAGATTGGTGGCAATTGCAGGATTATACGGCCAAACTATCTGATTTCGGGCTTGCAAAAGCAGGGCCACAAGGTGATGAGACCCATGTATCGACTCGGGTAATGGGTACCTATGGTTATGCAGCTCCTGAATATGTTATGACTGGTATGTACTAAACCATGCATTTGTTTGATTTTCCAATTCAGACTTAGAACTACAATCTGAAGTTGGAAAAAGTAAAAAAGAATAAGATTTGATAAAAACTCTCATCTTACTGTAAAAATAAGAAAAATCATTGCTTGTGGTAAACAGATTTCTATTGTTGTTGCCACTCTCTGAAAGCAATTGATTTTTTTAATCAAGTTCAGGCTATCCGATGCCAAAAAATAAACGTCAGTTTCAATTGTGGATTCAAGAACTCTTGATCCTCCTTAGGCTGGTTCTTAGAAGCTCTATATTTTTTCAGCACATGACCCTAACCTGATGGAGATTTTATCATGGTAGTTTCTTAGGATAGATCCAGGTTCCCAAGTAGGGTTTTTACCTGGAAAATATAAAAGGGACGATTGAAATAAATTTTGTAGGTTTTATTGACATTTGTGGAGAAAGGTGAATTATTAAAAAACTGGTTAATATGTCAGAAATCAGACTTGTTATAATATCTGCAGAACCTTCTATTGTGTTAAGCCAAAATTTGGAGGCAAAATTTTGGATCACTGTAGGAGTATCCTTTTGATGTTTGGCATACCTGATATAAGTTGTAACATGTTGTGGACACAGGGCACCTTACTGCAAGAAGCGATGTGTACAGTTTTGGTGTAGTACTCCTAGAACTATTGACGGGAAGGAAATCTGTCGACAAGACAAGACCAAGCAAGGAACAGAATCTAGTTGACTGGGCTCGACCAAAGCTTAATGATAAAAGAAAAATGCTGCAGATTATAGACCCTAGATTAGATAACCAATACTCCGTGAGGGCAGCTCAAAAGGCTTGCAGTTTGGCATACTATTGCCTGAGCCAAAACCCCAAAGCAAGACCCTTGATGAGTGACGTGGTTGAAACTTTAGAGCCACTACAATCTAGCGGTGGCAGTACAAATGAAGCTTCATCAACTGGAACTGGTGTTCGATTTGCCATGGGAATGGTCCCAGATTACAGAACACATCACCGTTATGGTAGCTCTCTTGGTACTGCAGCTGGTTGTCGGTCTCCCAACCCAAACTGTTCCCCAGGTGGCCCTGCAGCATGTCGTGTTAGATAAGAAACACAGCATAATTGCATGTAGCTTTGGGTGTACTGCTGTTCTATACTTTGGATGTAAATTGCAGGAGAAAGTATAGTCTTTTAAGTTTGGTTTGGTTCTTAAATGGGCAAATCTGTACAAGGTGAAGAGCAATTTGCTGACACAGTTTTGCTGCTTCCCTTTTTTCCCCTTCATTGTTGCCTCATGGAAGAATTGAATGTGTGTTTGGGTAAGTAATAGCACTAGTTTGATTTTGCTTATCTATACATATATATTGCTCCACGATGAAAGTAGGGGATGGACGCGTCAAACCACATCTGTGAAAACTGACCATGTAGGTGTGGTATAAACATCTTTCCTGTTTTGGCTCAAAATCTCAATGGCTAGTTGAAGTTAATTTCATGCGCGGCATAATTTGTTTCTCTTCGTTTCCTCAAGTACATGTGTCACTTGCCAAATTTCAAAAATAGATATACTCTCTGTATGTTGAAATCAAACACCACACTTTCGTCGGTTAACTGTTGCGCCATTTGGAGTTGTTTGCTAGCTAGTTACGAGAAATAGTTGGTTAGGATTATCTTAATTAATACGGATTTGCAATTTAGCAGCCTGGATATCTAACACGTGTATAAGTTATGAAGAATGTTAGAGTATTTTTTGAGGTATTTTTAGACCTTTTCCTACAGTTCTGGGGTATTTAGGACCCTTTTCGTGTGGAATTTATGAAGATGAACTTGAAAAAATGGGTTGGAGTACTTTTCCAAATTTAGAATTCAACTTCAGTTTGAATTTCAAAATTTTCGAACCAAACATTTATTTGAAATAAAGTGAAAAATTATTCCAAAAAAATAAATAATTCCTATGCCAAACGATTTCGGTGTATTTGATTTATTTCTACCATCTATTAATACGCTTTGCATGTTACTCCTTGTTAATTATTAGACAAAAAAAATATTGATAACTAATTTCGAGTCTCAGATACTTGACTCGAGACTCGATTTCGACATTCAACCTCGATATCCGACACTTAAATTGAGATTTAACTTCCGAACCAAGACTCGATCTTTACTACTGACCCAGGATCTGATCTAACACTCATACTAGGACTCAACCTAAGATCCGACTTTTGACCCGAGATCCAATCTCGAAATTTGATCCTGAAAAGAACTCAAAACTACACCTTGATATTTGACCTCGACATCTAATGCTCGACAGTAATTCGGTACAAACTTTCGACATCAACCCCCAACCTAAGACTCATCTGAATCCCAAATTAGGACTCGACTTTCAAACTGAGACTCGAATTTTATACACTCGACTTCCAAATTGGAATCTAACCCTACTCGGTCCTAATATCCAACATGAGATCTGACCTCGAGTTTTGACTTTTGGCCTAGCTGACTTCCGACTTGAGACCCAATAGATCTTAGACGTAACTTGTGATTAGGGATTTGACCCCGACACCTGAACCCAACTCCCAAACTAGCATCCAATCTCGAAGTTCAATATAGGACTCGACTCCAACTCTTGATTTTGTATCCAAGTTTGAATCAGGACCCGACAATGGGATCTGGCTTTTGAATCAAAATTCGATTTTGACACTCAAACTCAAGGATTGATTAAAGACTCACTCTGATACTTGACTTGGGACTCAATCGCTTCTCTCGTTCTGAAATCCAACTCTGACTTCGAACACGAAACTCCACTCTGATACTCAACTCGCGACCTAATCCCAACAGTACACCCGGGATCTTACCTCAATTTTTGACTCGAGATTCGACTTTCAAATTGAGATTTGACCTTGATCCAACCTCAGATCTAGGAGTTAGGTCTCAAATCATGTTGAATTTAGGAAAAAAGATTTATCATGGAAGGTTGTATCTCATTGAATTGATGATTGAACATTTTCCCCTATAGTGAAAAATTTATAATAGATAAAATTATCATTTATTATTTTTCTACAATAGACAAAATTGTCATTTACTATTTTCTTTAAATAATTGTTAGATAACTATTATGCAAATACACAGGACTTTAAAATTAATTAAAGTTATAACTATTAAAATATTTTATCACGTCTCGAGAGGATATTCTGAACATCGCCAACACTCAGAAACTATTACTTATTCTCAAACGAACCATTTGACCTCATCATCACATCTGCGCAACAGCAGAAATAGGTGCTCAAGAAAAACTATTCTTTAACTGAAGTTGAGTACTTCTTAAATAAATAGATTCAATCTAGCCATTCTGGAGTTATTTGGCTTAAGTAAAGAAGGGTATTTGTAATGCAAGAATTGCAAAATATATAGATTAATTTTTATGGAACGTATAGTTTGATATATTCTGGAAACAGTCGCTCTATATTTTTAAACATTGGGGTCAGCCTGCGTACATCCAATCTCCCCTTACCCTGTAATGAGCGGGAGCCATTGAGACACTGGGATAATGTTGTTGTTGTTGTATAGTTTGATATATTATGTATCAGAATATAATGTATAACATAAAATATGTATTACTTTTAGAATATATTTTTTTAACTATTAGAATTTATAACAATAAGAATTGGCTATGCCATTTAATCTATCCATCTATGTATCACTAATATGCTTTCTTAATCTACATTCTTAAAATATACAAATTTTTCTTTCAGTACAATCGATCAAGTTATTCGGTCAAATTGGCAAAAATAAAATAAAATAATATATATATATATATAACTTGATCATTTTCGTTCGAAATACAATTCAGATACAAATATAAAAAGAGAGAAAAAAAAGTTAAAGCTAGCTTAAACTAAATAGTATAGAAATATGCACTGACTTTCATTTTTTTTTTTCAAAATAAAACATAAATCAACAAATCATTTATCTATATCCAGTGGTGGATCTAGGATTTAAAGACTGTGGATACTTATGTGGCAGGTATATTTTAAAGTAAAAAAGTTGGTGGCATTATGTCACGCCCCAAAGCCTGGTTAGGGCGGACTGGCACCCGTTGCCGATAAGGCTCGGGAGAACCAACTTATATCT
>JAOTQR010000002.1:14918822-14928930 GCA_025774065.1 Solanum ossicruentum
TTGATGCAAATTTAACCAAACCATAACATAATTCACTTAAATAGCATTAGTACATATAAAATGTGGGGTGTTACACATTAGTGGATTTCAATCCCTCATGTGGTTGCTTGCTTTGACCTTAGGAGGGCAGCAACGACCAAAACATCCATGAGATTTCTTATTCACTGGGTACTTATCTTAATATTTATATAATTTTTGTATATTTTCTATATAAATGCACAAAACTTTTTTGTGGATGGTGATCTACATGGATCCGCCCTTGTTTATATCTATTTATACTATATTAAAAGTGTGAAGATCTTTATAAATATTGTTTGAATTTTCTGTCATTCATTAAAAGAATCTGCTTTAATTTAAATAAAATCATCTTTTCATATTTTTTTAAAAATTATTATTTAATTATATTTATAATATGAACATTTAAAATCCATGGAAAGAAGTGATAGAATAAAACTTGTAGCCGTGGAAAGACTCTAAAATTTTCTTATTTGATGTGCTTGTAATTCTTCTTTATTTGAATCTAGAAAATACCCTGCAGTCGTTAAGAAAAATTTTAATTTATCATGAATTTTAATTAGTGATAGAATCTCTATTTATAGGACATTTATAAACAAGTAATTTGTCAAAATTACTTTTATAGTGAATTATTTATCTTTTTATAAGTTTAAAATTAAATTAAATTAAATTTTCTTGCTTTGATCACGAGCAAAACACATACAACAAGATTAGTAAAAAAAATCATGAGAGATATCTTGTAAATAAATATAATATTTATTTTTAACAATTATTGCTATTTTTAACAGTTCTATTTTTCTTATGTATAGTTTTAAGAAGGCATTTGATCCTTTTTCACCTTTTCTAAGGTTCGCCCTCAAAAAAAGCAATAGAATAAGAAAGAAAGAAAGGATCAAAACATCACGGGAACTTCATATCAAACACGTTTAATCATAAAATTTTGAGATTCAACTTAAAAGATGAGTTTTAAAATTTTCAAAAATTTTAAAACAATAAGTAACTATTTTCACTCCAAATTACTACAAAAAGAATTTCAATTCCTTTCATACTTGAAAACAAGAATTATTATTTTTCAAATCTTATAATAAAACATGGTCAAATTTCATTTTATGTTACCATAAATTAGGCATGACAATTGAGCGAATTATAATGGGTCAAGACGCAATGCAATTCAAATTTACTTGGGTCAAAACGTGTTGAGTAATGAATTATAGAGCGGTCAAGATCTAACCTGATCAAGTTTTACTTACTTTATTTGTTCTTTTTCAATATTTTAGTACTTAATTAAATTGTATTTTTTTTATTTTGACTATATAAAACATATCAAATTTAAAAAAGAATATTTTAAATCTTTCTCGAATCAATTTAGATTGAATATTAATTCAATTTTAAATGAATTGAAATTGATTGAGTTAATACGTGGACGAATTATTACTTCAGCTAGTTGAATGAGTTCATGAATTAACCTAACATTATTATAGGAGGGCGGTAGCAATTCGAAATTCAAACAATAAAGAGGGGGAAAACCATGTGCCGTTGTGCTTTACGCTCCTCCAAATACTCCATCATCTCTCTCTTTCTCTCTCAGTTCCACAGCTTCCATCATGGAGAAATACGAGAAATTGGAGAAGGTAGGTGAAGGAACCTATGGCAAAGTATACAAAGCCAAAGACAAGACAACAGGACAACTCGTGGCTCTCAAGAAGACTCGTCTCGAAATGGATGAAGAAGGGATACCCCCTACTGCCCTCAGAGAGATCTCACTTCTTCAGATGCTTTCTCATTCTCTGTACATCGTCCGTTTGCTCTGTGTTGAACACATTGACAAAAATGGCAAGCCGATTCTTTATCTTGTTTTTGAGTATTTGGATACTGATCTTAAGAAATACATCGATTCTCATCGAAAAGGACCAAATGCTAGGCCTCTTCCTCAAACCCTTATCCAGGTCAGTGCAAACCCCAAAACCCCATTCTTTTGTTTTTTCTCTTTTTCTGCATATGATATTGACATTTTTCCCATTTGGGGCAGAGTTTCTTGTATCAGTTGTGCAAAGGGGTTGCTCACTGCCATAGCCATGGAGTTCTGCACAGGTACAACTTAGCCATGATTAGTTTAATGTAATTATGGTCAATTTACTTAGTATTAATGGACCCTTTTGTTATTTTATGCTCAGAGATTTGAAGCCGCAGAATCTTCTAGTGGACAAAGAGAAGGGGATACTTAAGATTGCTGATCTGGGTCTTGGAAGGGCGTTTACTGTTCCTATGAAGAGCTACACCCACGAGGTTAATAGTTTTTTATTTCTTCATAATGGCATTGCCATATATAATCACCAGAATGATATAGAAAGTTGAGATTGTTGCTGGTGGAGTAACTCATTTGCGTTTGTTCAGATTGTTACTCTATGGTACAGAGCTCCTGAAGTTTTGTTGGGATCTACTCATTACTCAACTGCTGTTGACATGTGGTCCGTGGGATGTATTTTTGGTAAGTTTGTTTGAGTTGATCATGTTGTTTGTTTATTCTTCTAGGCAAAATGACTGTTTGTTTAAGTTAGAAATGTTTGCGAATTCTTTACAGTAATCCTGTTGCCTGTTGCTTTGAATTATACTCCTTTTTAGCCTTTTCTTCCATTGAATAGTTATAGCACACATCGTTCGTTATGTTTATGATCTGATACAACAACATACCCATTGTATTCTCATAAGAGTGGGGTATGGCCATATGGGGAGGGTATAGTGTACACAGACCTTACCTCTACGGCTCTACCTCAGAGGTGAGGTAGAGAAGCTATTTCCGACTGATCCTGGTCTCAAGATGTTTATGATCTGATATTTTGCTAACGGTTTGTAATGGATGGAAATTCAGTTAGGACATAATTTTGTTCTAATATTAAGTAGAACTTGCTAGTTCCACATGATGCTTGTGTAAAATGTCATATCTTGGTTTGAACTTTTCACAAGAAGTTGGATTCGGGCAGTTTATGTTCTTTAAGAATTAAATTTGGGAAAAAACTGCAGAGGGCTTTGGGTTTCTGTCAATATATCTTAGGTTTTAAAAGAGATTTTTTGATCTCCAAGGTGTTCTTTAGAAAATTGGAATATCTGCTAGGGTGTCCGGAAAGCTCCAAGATGGATACACTAGAAACGTTTGCATTGTTGTTAAAGGCTCATGTGAGGCGCTTTTAAGCTCTAAATCATGCGAAGCTTAGGCTTGGGCTCTTCTAGAGGTGCAGCAATCAAGGGTATAAGACATATAGCCATGGGCTCTTTTTGGAAGTTTGAAGTGGATGGCACTATAACAATAAATATTACTGGAAAAGAGATAAATTAACTGTGTTCTCACTTATTACAGACACAATGGAACTTAAATCATAATTTTTAGATTGTTTTTTGGACTTAATTTACATATTTTCACTTCATATGTTTCATTTGTCGTATTTCCTTTTTCCAATTACTTTGTTCGTATAATTATGGATTGTTGCTTATCGTTATTACTAACTAGAGATCTACGCCCATGCTTTAGTTGCATTTTGACTTATGGCTCTGGCGGACCTTAGAAGCTGTTATATGCTTGTTGCCTTTGACAACAGAGGATACATCTCTAAGTTCTTTTTTCTAAAGACCTTGAGTGTAATGACAATCTTATCAATGAGGACTTACTATCTATGTTTTTGTTGTAAAAGCTAAATAATGTTACAGAATAAGTTCTCGTAAAGCACTTCCGTAGATATTGAAAATGCATTTTGATTGGACCAAGCAGTTCAAGGCAAACAGAAATCACCAATTGTGGATAATTTTCAATTTTTGGGTATGGCTTAACATTGGCAAAGAAATGGACACAAGAAAGGAAATCCTTTTATCTCCTCAAGGGATTGGCCTAGATGTTTTATGGAAACTATATTTCCTGGTTAAATACACTCACTTTATGAAGGTTGTTTTATTTGTCTTCTCTCTTTGATGTAGCTGAGATGGTTCGAAGGCAAGCCTTATTTCCTGGTGACTCTGAATTTCAGCAATTGCTTCACATATTCAGGTATGTCCACGATCAGTCGCGAAGTTCTTTGTATTTTTCTGCTTGTCATTTTTATGTGGGGTTGGTAGGGAAAAGGTATTACCAACAATTTTTACTATTTATCTTCAGCTTCTGCTTTGTGTAATTGCTCTTCAGTTAAGTAGCAAACACAGGGTTGGCTACTGAATATCAATGACTGTTGTGGACAAATCATTGGATTTTCAATTATGTTTTCCACATATGATTTTGAGGTATTAGTTAGCGTTTAGCATGTTGTCTAATGACACCAACTGCCACGTTGATGATAGTCTGTTCTTTCTAGAGTTGTTCAGGCTCAAGTATTGAGTTGTGAGGACATTCTTACTGATATATGGCTTTTCCTTAATGAAATGAAAATCAGATTCATGTTAACAGGAGAAAGATTCTTCATTCCTATCCATAAAGAAACATTGTCCATAAAAGCAGCTTTTGTAAAGGAATGTTACAAGTAGAACTACCAATAGGTTGAAACATTTGACATTTGTGGTTTTGAATCCGAAATTTTGAAGGGCAGCATCAAGTTACTAGTACTAAAACTAATCAAAGGTTAAGGAACTGAATTTTAGTATTACAACAAACTATTTTCTTCTGATAAATTTGGCTAGGCAGATGAATTGATTATCATACGATACGTTTGTGCAAATTGGTGCAGGTTGTTAGGAACTCCAACTGAAAAGCAGTGGCCTGGAGTCAGTTCACTCCGTGACTGGCACGTTTATCCACAATGGGAACCTCAGAACTTGGCCTCTGCTGTTCCAACGTTGGATCCTGATGGTGTTGACCTCCTAACGGTAAATATCCATCTCATCTTTTGGATAAAATTTCCTTTTGTATTCATTATATGGTTTCATTTCTTTATTTCTCGACCTACTGCTTGTTTGCTAGATCTAAGTAAATAATGCTGTTTTATGTACTTGGTCATTGTAGAAAATGCTCAAATTTGATCCGGCAGATAGGATTTCTGCGAAAGCTGCACTTGATCATCCATACTTTGACAGCTTGGACAAGTCTCAATTCTGAAGATGCATCTACTCCTGCAGATCACCTGTAATGATCACTTACATTCTCATTCCCTAAACGAGGTTATCATCATCTTGGTGATTTGAAATTCGACATGCAGTCTTGTCAATTTCATATTTCAAAAACTGTACTGTTCTAGCTCTTGTATGTATTTCTAAAGATCACCTGTAAGAAGGCCTGTTTTGCGGCCAAGTTCAGTGTACGCTTTGAGGAAACAAAAAAGTTTATGTTCTCTTGACTGATGATAAATAAAATGGATCATAGCTTTCAATGTTCCTGTATTCTGCCATGAACATGCAATGTAAGGATGAAGCAGAGCTGTATTTGAAAATCAGCATTTTATTTTGAATAGTTTAGATGTTCAATAGGAACTAGTATTAGTTGAAAAATGCGGACAAGTTTACGTATCTATCGAGTCTAAAAACTAAATGTTATTTAAAGCAAAAAGAAAATTCCTAACGCTTCTACTTGTTTTGCAAACTCCATTTTCTATCTGAGAAGCTTGATTGCAAAAGAGGCTGGCGAGGAGATTAAAGGCAATTATCTGTTTACTTTTTCACTTCATTTCTTTTTTCAGTTTATATTATTTTATTTTAGTTTGTTCAAAATGATAATTTTCTCTCAAATTTGCTATATAACTTCACTTGGTATTTTTATGCTTTATGACCTGCTTTGTTAAAGCCATATAAATGTTATGATATATTTAAATTGCAATTTTAATTTTTTTTTAATAGTTACACAAATATTTCTCAATGACTAAGAAAATCCATCTCTAATCGAACATGATCAACATGAGACTGATGTGTTGGAATCGAAATGACAAGGCGTCACGTGAAAACGGATAATTATAAACCTTAATACAATGTTAAATCAAAGACTAAAAGAAACTGTACGAAAAAAAAGTATTTTGTCTCTTTCATAAATTTTAGGTGACATCTTTGGACTTGACACTATATTTAAGGAAAAAAGGTAAGACTATTAAAACTTGAAGTTTAAAATTATTCTGAGATTATTGTGTGGTGAGAATCATTTTATCAAGGGTAAAAAGAGAATTTTAAGATTAAATTATTTTTAATTAAAGTAAGATAACATTACAGACGAAAAACGAAAGGATGCATATAAAATAGGATAGAGATAGTATAATATTTTGAAATAGTATTATCAATTGACCTACATATGAAAAAACTCATATAAAAGAAAATACTAAACTATAGATAGGATAAGCTCCTCGTAGGGGTGGGCACGGTATGGTATATATCGAATACCATATTGAAATCGAATTTTTCATACTGTGGTATAGTTATTATGGTATGTGGTATGGTATTTGGTATGACTTATAAATTTTTTTGATATTTGGAATGATATTTGATATTTAAAAAATAAATACCAAAATACCACATACCATACCAAAATATAAATGTGTATATATATATATATATATATATATATATATATATAAGTATGTATGTATGTATGTGTTAAATTTCAAACTATTTTAAATATAAATATATATAAATAAACTTTTGAGACCCATGCATGTTGAAGAAAATTTTGAAAAAAATCAAATTTGAAAACATTCATTAGCTATTGTATAATTCATTATCTACAACTTAAAAATGCTTATAGTGTTTGATCACTTAATTGATTTTCTTGAGACATTTTTAATATTATTAAAGTTATACTTCTTTATTATATGAATATATTAATTCGAAGTTAAATTAATTATTGTTATCGAACAATCATACCGTAAAATATCGAAATCGAAATTAGAAATATCAAATCACACCAAGCTAATTATTTGATAATAATGATATCATATTTTTAGATACCAAAAATTAAAATTATCACACCAAATTTTTAAATACCATATCATACCCACCCCTATCTCCTCGTGAACTCTCTAAACGATTATATTAGGGATAGTATTCTGCTTATAAGAAGTAAGATCTTGTATTTAGAGAAGTCCAAAACTTCAGCTTTACCTAATCCCCTAGGGCATAGAGTTGCACCTACAAAAACTAGCTAGTAATATTCTCTTACTCAAGAAAACGTACTACATCATTCTTATTTTGTTTTTCTTAATTGCTCAAATAGACAACAAGTTGACATACAACTTGAGAGTATATCTATAATTTGTCGCAGAAGTTGAGTTGTTTCAGATGTCTGCTTCATCGTCTTTATTTTGTTTTCCTTAGCTGCTCAACCAGATAGTACTTTGACATGTCTACTTTAATAGCTTGGGGGTATATATGTAATTTCTCAATGGTTATTCCATTTTAATTTATTTGTCATAATATTAATGAATTATGTATATTTAATAATTAATAATTTAAAATAGTTTTAAAGAATATGTTACGTAAGAGCATAAAGAATATCATATATTCTGATGATTGAAAACTTAAAATGTTTTAAAAATAAATAAAAGTTATAAATCACAAGGAATTAACAACTTGAAATATTCAAAAAAACATATAAAAAGTTTAAAAAATTTTGACTTTCGAAATTTCAGTTGTGCCGCATAAATTGAGACAAAATGAGTAAAATAAAATGTTCCATAGGTCTTAGTAATTAACAACTTAAAACTTTATAAAATATAAAAAAATTTATTAATATTACATAGATCGAGATCAAAAAATAATTTATATTGAACTCGTACTGGCACGAACTTTTGCAGCTAGTATATATATCTAGTGCACCAACTAGATGAAGTAGTATGTCTTCCCTACTTACATCAAAATCGATTGAATCAACACCCACCCACTATATTAATATCATCATTAATTAGTTTAATTGACGAGACGTGTGAAGGGTTTACAGAAGTATCATATCTAACTCATCAATGTTTACACTCTAGTTTTTTTGTACAATTAAAAAATTTTGTACAATTAAAAAAATTTATTATTTTTCACAAAAAATATATTTTAAAGATTATATTTTTTATAAGAAATCACTTTGACGATTCTTTTTCAATATTTGATTGACTATAAAAGTAAACAAATATGGCCATTGTGACTCGTTCTAGGCTTGAGCATAATGAACTGGGAGATATATGTCCAAGCATGAGCTACCCTCCCCGATCATGTCCTAGAGTAAGACTAGGACGATATCTCAGGCGAGTAAGACCGCCCCATGTGTCACTTCTCCACATGTCCTTCCTCGATTTGACCACGTGCCTAGCGCCATTTTCATTTTATACGACAATGGCATAATGGATAATAGCGCATGAGAAGAGTGTATTACTGATAAATTTCAGTATTAGAGGGTTACAATATACAACTTGATACTTTATAATTTGTAAAATAAAATGCCCTTTTGGTTCATAAAAGCAAATTTGAAAATGAAATGTGACACATTCTACAAAGCAAATTAAGACCAAAATGCAAGTCCAAGAAAAGTTAGATGTTGAAATTAAGATGCATTAGAAAAAAAGCTAGAAGCACTAATGTTTGCGTGTTGATCTTAGCTCTGAAAAATTAATTACTCCATTCAATCCAAAATAAATGACTTTGAGTGTGATATGAGTATATCTTAAGAAAGCTAGTTAATGATATTAATTACTCTTTCTATTCATTTTTACTTATTTGTTATTGATTTAACACAAATATTAAGTAGTAATAAATGATAGGAGTAATTTTACCCAATCACCCTTTAAATATAATAAATACAATATCTGAAAAAATGAAATAGATAAATAACTATGATTAATGATAAGGAAAAAATAGAAACAACGTGTAAAATTATCTCTTAATTTCATAAAATGAACATGTATTGTTGAACATCCCAAAATAGTATAAAAGATAAGGAAATATGGATGAAGGGAGTAAAAGGTAATTTGAAAATATTACTTTTTTGCTTCTTCCCAAACTCTTCTAAAAATTAGAGATAGTTGAAAATATGAATTGAAAAAAATGTAGTAGTACTCACTCCATATTATATTACTTGGTCCCTATTTATCTAACATATTTTTAAGAAAAATTTAGTTAAAAATGTATTTTACTAAACCAATCTTATTGATGATACTTTGAAACTCTAAATTTAACTACTACTCCACTCCCTCTAGTTTATTTTAAGTGGATTGTCAGAATATGAGACACACCTTAAGAATAATACTTAAAGATATAAATCAAATACTATTTTTCTTTTGATTATTTTCAAATAAGTCTCTTAAAAATTGTAAAGTAATTAAAAACCTTATTAAAATGAAGGGTAAATATGACAAGAAAACTCTCAATAATTTTTTTAAACTTTGAATTATTACTTATTCCCTCTGTCCAATTTTACTTGCCCCCTATTGACTTGGCATAGAGTATTAAGAAGTAGTAAATGATAAGTAATTTTACTAAAGTGCCATTTGAATATAATAAATACTATATCTTGAAAAATATAATAGAGAAATGACTATAATTAATGATAAGGGTAAATTAGGAACTAAATGCAAAATTATTTCTTGATTTCATAAAGTAGACAAGTATTGTTTAATATTCCAAAATAGTATAGGGACCAAGTAAAAATGGACAGAGGGAGTATTTTGAATTATACAAAATTAAAAAACCCAACAATTCATTTAAATTAGACTAGGGGATGCATATTATTAAGGCATAACACATAAAAATGACTCTCAACTTGGCATAACTTTTTAAGTTGAAACTTAAACTTTCATAGTGCACAAATATGATCCTCAACTTGGTAATTCCTGAACAAGTAGACACATGGTGCTAACATGGCTAGCGCATGAGTCACACTCGTGCTGACGTATTTTTTCGTCCAATGTTGCGATGTCACGTGTGTCAACGTAAACAAAAGTTGTACACGTCACACCCCTAATTTACACATGGCATTCCTAAAAAACTAAAATAATGAAATAATTTTTACAAAAAATTTTAAAAAATTTAAAAATTTTAATATAAATTACAGAAAATTTTTGTAAAGTAATTTTTAAAAATTTAATTTTTTTACATATATTAAAAAAAATTACAATTTTTTTAAAAAAACTTAAATTTTTTTACATAATTTACAAAA
>JAOTQR010000002.1:14947551-14970740 GCA_025774065.1 Solanum ossicruentum
AAGGGCATCTTGCATGTTTTATTTCCATGAACATGATTATTGTGCATTTACTATGTGATTACTGTATGTTCCAAGAATAAGAAATGTAAAGCCGATGAGAAATGGTTCCGGCTAATGAAAAAGATTGAGAATTAAAAAGGATATTATGGTTCGAGGGTCGTGTCGCACGCCGCGACGGATACTATGATTCGAGAGTCGTGTCGCACGCCGCGACGGATACTATGATTCGAGGGATGTGTCGCGCGCCGCGATGGATACATGGTCCATGTGTAGCCCCATGAGTTCTAACTGAGGCATGTTTATGATCAGCGGATGTGTATCACTAGGACAGACATGCATCATATTATATGACACTGCATCGCATTACATTCTATCTCCTTATCATTTATAAACATGTGAGGGTTTTTGTGAAACTTGTGATAAATGCACTTGATCCCTAGTGTTAATAATATATGACAGTTAGTGTGATTATTGAATTATATGCTATGTGCTGGACTGACTATATACAGGTTGTAGTTGGAGTGTCAGGGGTACCGGTATTCTATATTACTTAATTTTGCGTTTATTAGTCCACTTGCTGGGTACCGCATGGTTTTTAGTGCTCACCCCTTGCTTTTACACTCGTGCAGCTGGTGAACTTGAGACAGTGACAAGTATTCCTTATAGCGTCGAGGATTCTCCAGAGACGAAGAGAGGTAGCTGTTGACATCGGGCAAACTCTCTTGTTCCTATTTCTTCTTTACTTGTTCTACTTGAGAAGAAGGATAGTTGGACTTGTATTTTCTTGATTTTCTATATTTCTCATGGCTTGTAGACGTGACAACCAGTCCTTGGGTGGGATTTAAAATTCTCAGTTTGAGTTTATTTATTTTAAATGCTTCCGCGCGTTATATTTATCCCTCTTTTTGAATTAAGGCTGCCTTGCTCTGGTGGGATTGAGCAAGTGCCGTCACGCTAATTTTTTTTGGGTCGTGACACAATGTCCCCTCATCCTAGAGGCTCACTTGATGCCACGTGTCAGATGATGTGGCGTGCTAAGTTAAATAAAAAAGTCAATAGGATCACGCTATGTGTTAGAATGATATGCCATTCTTATCTCAAATGAAAGGCCAATGAAAATACGCCACCTGTACAAGTGATGTGTCTCAACCAATCAAATATTGCCATGTCACTTGAAAGGAGTCCTATTCTTATCACTTTTCCTCTGCCATGTCAACTTAAATCTGATTAGCTAAAAGAAAGCCTGATTCCATTATAACTCAATAAGTCCTATTCTTATCACTTTTCTTGAGCCATGTCACCTTAAATCTGATTGGTCGGAAGAAAGTATGATTCTATCATGACTCCTCTATTCTACAACTATATAAAAGGGTCCTTATAATTCAGACTAAACATCAAGAATTCTAACAAGATGCCAGAGAGAGCTCGTGGATCAAACGCGCAGATTTTCTCTACAAGCAACAAGAATTCAAGAAATCAAGCATTCAAGTTCAAGAACGCATCAAGATCAAGACTATCAGATTCAAGAATAAGACCCAAAGCCTTTGGATTTAAGTACAAGTCAAGATCAAGTTCAAGAACAAGATCATATCAAGCCCAAGTTCAAGAACGCATCAAGATCAAGTTTTCCAATATTCAAGAACAACTAAAGAGCCCTTGAATCTATGTTTGAAAAGGTGAATCAGAGGATTTATAGAGATTGTAAAACTCACTCCTTGAAATAAAATACTAATTGTTGCAATATTTTCATTCCATGAATAATATTTCCTAGATGCAAATTTTATTGTCATACAAATTCTGGCACGCCCAGTGGGACAATCTCTACCTCTCATCTCAATTTTTCAAGAATCAAATAATATTCAAATGGCTTCCAAGAAGATCAACTCCCAATAAACTTCCTCCAAGGCTGCTGATTCCAAGTTCTCCGCTGAAGTAGAGGGAATTCTGGGTATTACTTTTGGAAGTGTTGGAGCTATTACAAGGATCAAAGCCACTATGCTAGGATAACAAACACCGCGAGTATCGTCCGCACCAACTCCTGATTTGGATCTTCAACTCCAAGGGGAGCAAGGTCCTCTACATATGCTTCAGACAGAGGAAGCAGTGTTGCTGAGAAGATCAAGCAGACTTTAGCCCTACTTGAGGTCTCTGGTTCCAAGATTCTACTGCAATGAAAGACCAGGACTCATCCTATGAATCTTCTCCACAAGCGTCGCATAATGTGAGACTTCTGAAGATTGACTTCCATGATAATCTATGCTACTCTTCTATGCCTCCAACGGTCATGCAAAAGGCGACAACTAATGCTTCATCCACGAAGGAACAACTTGCAAATCTGGCAAAGATGATTGAAGGACTGACTAAGAATATGCAGCACCAAGAGTCTTGCATCGACAAGTTGATGGATAAAATAGATGGCTTATTGGATAAGGAATCTAGCCATGTACCTAGGAAGGGTATTAAGATTCAAGAGGCTGAAAATCCCGCAAATCAAGTGTCGACTCTCAAGGACCTGCCAATTTGTGCCGAAGGAATGATCCCACTAGATCAATTAAAGGAGTTCATTGAAGGGACCATTAAAGTGAAGTATGAAGTCTCCACCATGTCTTCCCATATGTATGCCAAGCCTTACACTGCAATGATTGGTAGCCTTAGAATATCTGCCGGTTATCAACCGCCCAAATTTTAGCAATTCGAAGGCAAAGGGAATCCAAAGCAATATGTTGCACATTTTGTAGAGACATGTAATAATGTTGGGACCTATGGAGATCATGTCGTCAAATAATTCGTCCATTCCTTAAAAGGAAATGCCTTTGACTGGTACACATATCTTGAGCTTAATTCTATTGACAGTTAGGAGCAACTAGAGCATGAGTTTCTCAATTGCTTCTACAGTACAAGGCGCACAGTGAGCATGGTAGAACTCACAAATACTCGCCAAAGAAAAGATGAACCAGTCATTGACTTTATAAATCGATGGAGGAACGCAAGTCTCAACTGCAAAGATAGACTTAGTGAAGCTTCTACAATAGAAATGTGTACCCAAGGAATGCACTGGGGGCTTCTCTATATCCTACAAGGGATCAAACCTAAGTATTTTGAAGATCTAGCGTCTCGTGCTCATGATATGGAGTTGAGCATGTCTTCTGCTAGAAAATATGGAATGCTTATTCACTATCCTCACAAAGGAAAGGATAAGCAGGAACCAAAGAAATGAAGCAAATTTATGCTCAAACATTATAACAAAGGATCCATGACTGTCAACGCATCACCCGTGAAATTCACTACAAAGGAAAGTAGGAAGCAGAGTGTAAAGACAACTTTTCAGGGGCGTCCAAATCGAAAGTTGACTTTAAAGGAGATGCAAGAGAAAGAATACCCTTTTTTGGATTCTGATGTTTCTAAAATATTTGATGAGTTAGTTGAACTGAAGCTTATTGAGTTGCCGGAGATGAAATGGCCTGATGAATCTGGAAAGACTAATGATCCAAACTATTGCAAATATCATAGACTTTTGGGTCATCCTCTTGAAAAGTGTTTCGTCTTCAAAGACAAAGTCATGCAATTGGCTAGGGAAGAGAAGACTGTCCTTGATGATGAGAAAGCAAGTTCTAACTAAATCTCTATCACTTTTGGCTCGCTTGACCCCATCCAAATATATACCGCTGAAAAGGAGAAGTCCTTAGAGCCTAACAAAATCCAAACTGATAGAGATGATAATGAAAGTTGGATTCTCGTGACTAGGTGGAGACGCAACAAGACAAGTTCACAAAGAGAATAATCTAAGAAACCAACCAAAGGAGGGATGGTGAGGAGACCAAAGAAGCAAAAGCTAGTCACGTATCCGAAGAAAGAAAGGGCGGAAGTGCATCACTAACAGATGGCATGACATCCTGTGACTTTTGAAGAGTTCTTGCCGAGTTGGTTTCACATTGAAACTGCCCAAGACAACAATGAGACATCATGGTTTAACACTAACAAAGGAGACACAGTAGGTGAAAGTTCATCAAAGATGTCTCCAATGGATAAAGAAGAAGCGATAGGCAAAACCTCATTAAAAGTATCTCCCTTATCTTTTGGGAAGCCTGCGGAACCCTCTTCTCAAGAAGCATATGCATGCGATACAAAATTATATTTATAAAGGATGATCTCCTATATAGTGAAAAGCTACATAATCATCCTTTGTACATGGTGGTTCACGTGCTAGAGAAGAGGATAAGTAGAATCTTGATTGATGAAGGATCTTGGGTTAACATCCTGCCCAACTATACGTTGAAAGAAATGGGCATCATGACTGAGGAGCTTAGTGAAAGTCCTTTGTTAATACAAAATTTCAATCAAGGGGGGCAGAGGTTTATAGGCTCCATTAAGTTAGAAATCCATATTGGTGATTTGCGATCTAGTACATGGATACACATGATCGATGCAAAGACTTCATACAATATATTGCTTGGTAGGCCTTGGATGCATAAGAACAAAATTTTCTCATCCTTTTACTACCAATGTTTGAAGTATCTCCAAGATAGAGTTGAAAGGAAAATAGCTACAGATGATAATCCTTTCCCTGAAGCTGGGTCACACCTTGCTGATGTAAAATTCTATCTGAAGAATTATATTGTGAATGAACCAAAACTCGATGATGTCAAATCGACCAAGTCTAATGCATTTGCCAGCAAAAGATCTAATGTGGCTGTTGGAAAGGTCAAGGCTAGTATAGGGAAATTGGAATCTCGTCCAGATAAAGGGAAGATCATGTTCTCGAAAAAGAAGACAACTTTTATACCCCACTATGTTCCAAAGGTAAAGAAAGAGGCAGGCCAATCATCTAAGGTTTATGGAAATATAGTGGGAGGACTAACTCTTCCTATCAAATGCATTGATGCAATCAACTTGTCTTCAAAGCTACTGGAGAGTTTGTGGCTCAAAATCCACCACAGGATATGGAACTTCCTACAAAACGTACAAGGGGCTTTGATCCAAATGCTTACAAACTTACTTGCAAAGGCTAGATACAACCATAATGAGCCATCTAAATTAGGGAAACTCCCATTAGATGATATCACCAGGAAAGCGCACGAAGGTTTGGGCTATAGCCAACCATCTCCAGTCTGTATTTCTATAAGAAGAGCAAGTAACAATTACATCACCATCGAAGATGAGTCCTCTTCTTCTAACAAAGACCTTTTGTCTTCTATCGACTTGAAAAACCCACTATGAGAACTTCTATGTTCGAGAGGTTGGGATAATTAAAGAAAGAAAATAAGAAGCATCAGAGAAGTTATCTAAAGATGATAATGCTTGCTCCGCTTATCCAAAAGGATATCCAAAGAACAATTCCCTCGAGGATGAAGCAAAGTGGAACTCATGGTTTCATGTGGAGAGGTTCTAGAGTCAAAGACTCACACCATGGTTTACACTAAAGAACGTGAGGAAGATGAAGAAAGTGTAGGCTCCTTATATCATATTGCAGCTTTGAGGGATCTCAATGCCTCATCTCAAGTAAAGGTTGATGGAGGATCAGAATACATAGCTTGGTGTTACCATATATCTGTTAGTGAGAATGATCCACAAGAGGAAGAAGATGCTGGAGATGCTCCACCAGAACTGGAAGAAGGAGTGAAAGCCAAGATAGATCCTTTAAAGGAAGTTAACCTTGGCACTGATGAAGACCCAAGGCCAACTTACTTAAGTGTTTTTCTAGAAGTTGAGGAAGAAATGCTTACATGAATCTACTCAAAGAGTATAAGGATGTCTTCGCTTGGAGTTACAAGGAAATACCCGGCTTAAATCTTAAAATAGCGGTCAACCAATTGGTAGTCAAGAATGGTGCTCAACCTGTCAAGCAGGCCCAAAGACGTTTTAGGCCAGAGTTTGTCCTATTGATCGAGAATGAAGTCAACAAGCTCACTGAGGCGAGCTTCATTCATGAAGTTAAATACCCCATGTGGATTTCAAGCATTGTTCCTGTGAGGAAGAAGAATGGCCAAATTTGAGTTTGTGTTGACTTCAGAGATCTCAATAATGCATGCCCTAAAGATGAGTTCCCACTGCCTATTCCAGAGCTAAATGATTGATGCTACAACTGGTTATGAGGAAATGTCATTCATGGATGGTTCTTCTAGCTATAATCAAATTTGCATGTAATCAAAGGACGAAGAACTCACTGCATTTCACACCCCTAAATGTATATATTGTTACAAAGTGACGCCTTTTGGTCTAAAACATGTTGGTGCCACATATCAAAGGGTTATGTAGAATATATTGGATGACTTACTCCACAAAAATATTGAATGTTATGTTGATGACTTAGTGGTGAAGTCAAAAAAGAGGGGCGACCATTTGAAGGACTTAAGAATGGCGTTTGAATTGCTCCGAAGATATCAACTAAGGATGAACCTATGGAAATGTGCCTTTGGGATTACTTCTGGCAAATTTCTTGGCTTTATTGTGCGACATCAAGGGATTGAAATTGATCAAGCTAAAGTTGATTCCATCTTGAAGATGCCCCAGCCTCGAGACATTCATGATTAAAAAAGCCTTCAAGGAAAGTTAGCTTACTTGAGGAGGTTTATCTCGAATCTAGCTGGGAGATGCCAACCATTCAGTCATCTTATGAAGAAGAGTGTTCTTTTTAAGTGGGACCAAACATGTAGTGAAGCCTTTGAAAGTATCAAAGCATATCTGGCAAACCCTCCAGTTCTAGCAACCCCTATACCTAGAAAGCCATTGATACTCTACATTGCGGCACAAAAAAGGTCTGTTGGAGCTCTATTAGCTCAAGATAATAGCGAAGGCAAAGAAAACTCCCTCTACTACTTGAGAGGAATGATGACACAAAATGAGTTGAATTATTCGCAAATTGAAAATTTATGATTGGCTCTAGTCTTCTCAATTCAAAAGATGAAGCATTATTTTCAAGCTCATGTTGTTCGTATTATAGCTAAAGCAAATCCCATCAAATTTGTCATGTCAAAACTAGTCCTCAGTGACCGACTGGCAAGATGATATCTCCAATTCCAATAGTTTGAGATTGTGTACGTCCCTCAAAAAGCCATAAAAGGGGATAAGCATTAGCAGATGGCAGACTATTCGATACCAGATGATTGGGAGCTAACTGATGAGCTCCCTGATGAAGTTGTGATGGCTATTGAAGTACAACCTCCTTGGAAGATGTACTTTGATGGTGCTGCACATCGTGGTGGAGCTGGCACTGAAGTGGTGTTTGTCACTTCACAAAGAGAGGCCTTACCATTCTCTTTCACATTGAAACAAAGTTGCTCCGATAATGTTACAGAATATCAAGCATTGATACTTGGTCTCGAAATGGTTGTCAACATGAAACAATTGCAACTACAGGTCTTTGGTTACTCTCAGCTAGTGATTAAACAACTTTTGGGAACTTATGAGGTTAGAAAGCCCAAAATACATCCATATCACTGTTTGGCTCAAAAGTTAATAGGATGGCTTGGAGATGTAACCCTCCAACATATGCCGAGAAAGGAAAATAAAACATTTGATGCCTTAGTTGCTCTAGCTTCAACTCTAACTCTTCCTGATCAAACGCAAGTTACTATCTGCCAACAATGGATGGTACCACCAGTGGATGAAGATGAATGTATGGAGGATAAGATTGAGCATGTCGTTGCAGTTCTAAAGTCAACAGAGAGGACTGGCGACAAGTTATTATCGACTATTTATGTTACAAGATACTCCCATAAGATGCCAAAAGAAAGACCGACATCCGCCATCGTGCACCTCGTTTCCTTTACTATAAGGACATACTATATAGAAGATCATTTGATAGGGTACTCCTTCAATGTCTGGAAGAGGAAAAAGCAAGTCAAGCTCTGCAGGAAGCTCATCCGGGAGTATGTAGATCGCATCAATCTGGAACAAAGCTCCACTTTCACATCAAAAGAATGGGGTATTATTGGCCAAACATGGTAAAAGATTGGTTAGATTATGCTCGAAGGTCCAAAGCTTGTCAATTCCATGCAAACTTCATACATCAACTGCCTAAAGTTTTACACCGACTATTTCAACTTGCCCATTCGATACTTGGGGATTGGATGTAGTTGGACCACTCCCAAAATCTTTTGGTGGACATCTATATATCTTGGCTGCAATAGATTATTTCTCAAAATGGGCCGAAGTTATTGCTCTCAAAGAAGTAAAGAAGGAGAATGTTACGAACTTCATTCGAGTGAATATCATATACCAATTCGGCATTCCTCGATACATAATAACCGACAAGAGCAGGACATTTGATAACAAATTGATGAATAAGATTTGTGATCTTTTTGGCTTCAAGTAGCGAAAATCCTCTATGTATCATGTTTCCGCCAATGGTCTTTTAAAGAAAGTAGTATCCAAGTCTAAATGAGACTGGCATGAAAGAATGGAAGAAGCTTTGTTTGCATATAGGACAACATATCACACACTAACTCAAGTAAACCTGTATTTGCTTGCTTTTGGAGTTGTAGCAGTCATGCCACTTGAGCGATATATACCTTCCTTGAGACTTGCTATTCAAGAGGGACTTACTGAAGAAGAGAATGCTCGACTACATCTCTATGAGTTAGAAGATCTAGATGAAAAGAGGCTCGAAGCTCAACAAATCTTGAATGTTATCAGGGTCGTCTATCTCATACTTTTAACAAAAAGGTTCGCCTAAGGTACTTTCAAGTCGGAGACCAAGTCCATGCAGTAAGGAGACTCATTATCACTTCACATAAGTCTGGGGGAAAATTCATCTCGAAGTGGGATGGACCATATATAGTACAAGAAGCATATTCAAATGGCGCTTACAAACTTGTTGATGCAGATGGCCTAAGGATTGGTCCCATAAATGCAAAATTCCTTAAGAGGTACTACCCTTGACGTGAGATGATGCTCCGTGATGTACGAGCATTAATTGCATGTTACTCCTGGCCCGCAAGAGTATAAACTATGTACGACACACAAAAAAAAACTCTCACTCTCACAGAACTATGTTGTGACTTGATCCTCTTCATGAGGTACGTAGGCGCTTGGAATTATATTCTAAGTTCAGTTGCATGAGTGTCGAAAAACTATATCCCCATTTGATCTCTTACATAAGTGTTAAAATTGTGAGTACCTTTTTACCAAACCTTGGACTCATGCCAAATGGTGGTGACTCGATAGGGCAAACCTCTATCAAATATGAGCTTTCTCAACAATGTACTTGAAGTCTTCAAATAACCCAAGTATGCAAATTAGAGTCTGCAAATTCTCTAAATTTGTAGCTTGAAGTGTTCATGTCTCTCTATATATGAAATTCGAAGTCTTCAAATAGTCCAAGTACGCAAGATGAAGACTTCAAATCCTCTAAATACGCAAGTTGAAGCCTTCAAATCCTTGAAGTGTGCAAGTTAAATCTTCAAATTCTTTAAGTGTGCCACTTGAAGTCTCAAATCCTCCGAATACGCGAGATGAAACCTTCAAATCCTGCAGGTGTATAAGACAAAATCTTCAAATCTGCGAGTTGAAGCCTTCAAACCTCTAAGTACACCCGTTGAAATTTTCAAAAGTATATGAGATGAAGTCTTTAAATCCGCCAAGCATACAAATTGAAGTCTTTAGATCTTTTAAGTACGCAAGGTAAAGTCTTCAGGTTCTTCAAGTATGCAAGCTGAAGTCCTCAAATTCTTCAAATATGCAAGTTGAAGTAAATCTTTAAGTCGAAGTCTTCAAGTCTATCAAGTTTGCAAATTGAAGTCTTCAAATTCTTCAAATCTGTAGGTTGAAGTCTTCAAATCTTCTAACTATGCATGTTAAAGTCTTTAAATCTTCCAAATATGCAAATTACTTAGGTCTTTGGGTCAGTTAAAGCCTTCAAATCCTTCAAGTATTTAAATTGAAGTTTAAAACCACCATGGTTCTTCAAAGCTACTAAATGTGAGAACTTCAAGAAAACCTTCAAAGTTTACAAGTTGAAGTCTTTAAATTATCATTCTTATGGCGGGAATGCATAACCATTTCATTTTCACCATAAGGACGTCTTCAAATTGTCATCCTTAAGGCAGGAATGTGTATCCATTCCTTCTCACCGTAAGGATCCCTTCAAATTGTTGTTCTTAAGGCGGGAATGTGCATCCATTCCTTTACGCGATAAGAACTACCATAAAGTTACCTTGTTCTTAAGGAGAGAATGAGTATCCATTCCTTTGTGTGATAAGAACTACCATAAAGTTACCTTATATATATATATATACACACACACACACACACACACACACACACACATTCGAGGACACATAAAATAGTAACAATTCAAATAAAACCAAGAACCAAAGCACTGGCAGAAAATTATTTTACCTTGTATTCCCACATAATACTATATCTTAGCAATAGTTAGATGCCTATAGCTCCTATAGCATATTACGTATCATATTATGCACAAATTACACTTCTACAATAAAATAACCAAAAACAAAATCCCATTAGGTATCAAGTGTAGTAATGAGTCCTAAAGCCTAATATCTGTTCACACCCTTAAAACTATTAATCTAATCACATGTCAAAGTATCAACTTACAGCAACTAATCCAAAAATTAAAAACGTGATAACCACTAAGATTTTCCCTACTTGAAATCCCTAAAACACATCTTCAGTAGTCAAAACTATTATAATATAAAACATTATATGTAACATAAGAAAGAAGCACATGGAAAGCATCCTCTGCACTTAAAATTACATTGAGACAAGTACACAGGTAATTGCATATATGGTTGCAATAGTCAACATATTTTCTTAGCATTATACGTGGGTTACATCCTACAACTAATATATTCCTTAGGGATATGAATTAAGACTATTATTTGGTAACTGTTCTTTCTTGTTGTCGTACGCCTTCTACCCGTCTCTTCTTTTCTCTACTATTTAGTCATCTTTTTCTAACTTCTCTTGTCTGTTCTATTTTTTTTCGTGTGTCCATGAGCAGAAATGTTGAACCCCTTTTATAGAGGCATAAAGCCTCAACAAACGTAACAAGAAGATTTTTTTTTTAAAACTAAATGGACAATTGTATTCCACTAGCTATGAGTGGAATGTTGCATAAGGATATAATATTTAAACTTAATGGGAATTAATGGAACATTTGAGTGGAATGTTGTGTTGGCTACCATCAAGAATTATTGATTAAAAAAATGTTAATGCAACCATAATTATATAAACAATTGCCCACTACATATAAATAAATGTCATTTCCAGGGATGTTACTGCCACAAATGCCCACTTCATATTTACGAGAAGGATATTTTAAGAAAATAAAGGAACAAATTCTCAACATAGTCTAATGGATCATTACATTATCCACCACTAAAAATTATATTCATTCTCAAATATAAAGTAAAAGAGAGTACCTGGTGTTTCAAAAAAATGGGGATATTTAGCACGCATATCGTACTCTATTTCCTAAGTCGTCTCTCTAAATGGACGGTTCTTCCATTGCACTTTCACGGAAGCTATCTCTTTGTTTCTAAACTTGCGAACCTGTCTATCCAAAATAGCTATAGGCTCCTCCTCAAATGATAAGTCTGGAATCAAGGCCTCCTAATCAAATGAGAGTATATGAGACTCAGGGGCACATACTTTTGAAACATGGAGACGTGAAACACAGGATGCACGGATGATAAGCTAGGTAGTAAGGCCAGTCTATAGGCCACCTCTTTAACTAGCTCAAAAATCTCAAATGGACCAATGAATTGAGGGATAAGCTTTCCCTTCTTACCGAGCCGCATAACACTCTTCATTAGGTGATACTCTAAGCCAAACATGATCGCGCACCATAAACTCTAGGGCTCGAACCCTCTTACCTACATAACTCTTTTATCGACTCTGAGCAGCCAACAACCTACCCTGAATCATGTCAACCTGCTCTATAGTATCTCTAAGAAAGTCTACATCTAATGAGTCCATCTTAGCAGATCAAACCAACCAATCGAAGATTTACACCGTCTACCATACAAAGCCTCGAATGGAGCCATCTGAATGCTAGAGTGATAACTATTATTATAGGCAAACTCTGCCAAGGGCAAGTGCTGATCCCAGCAAGAACCAAAATCGATCACACACGCTCGAAGCATGTCCTCCAACACCTGAATAATCCTCTTAGACTATCTGTCTATCTTAGGATGAAAGGCCGAACTCATATCCAACTGAGTACCCATACTATGTCGTAAGGCCCTCTAAAAATGTGAAGTGAAGACTGAACCCTAGTCAGAAATGATAGAAACAGGCACACCATGCAATATGACTATCTGACTGATGTAAAGCTCAACCAACTTCTCCGCTGTATACTTAACCTTGACAGGAATGAAATGGGCAGACTTAGTTAGTCGATCCACAACTACCCAAATTGAGTCATAACCACCCACGTTAGTGGGCAAACCCACTATAAAATCCATGATGTCCACTCCCATATAGGAATGGGAATCCTTTGAAACTCATCTCCAATCCGTTGGTGCTCACACTTAACCTGCTGACAAGTCAAACACTTGGACACAAAATCTGAAATCTCCTTTTTCATGACTCAGGTCACGTACATCTTTGTTGCCCCTGGATGAATGGAATACGAGTACAAAGGGCCTCCTCAAGAATCAATCTAATTAAGTTACCTACCTTAGGTACATAAACTCGATCTCCAATCCTCAAAACACAATCAGGATCAAGCACCGCTTCCTTAGCCTCTCCCCTACTCACTTTGTCTCTGATGGTGCACAACTTCTCATCCTCAAATTAACACTCGCGAATGAAAGCCAATACACTACCTTCATCAGATACTTATAACCCGACTAGGCCATTAGCTAGATATTGTACATCCCTGGCCAAAGGTCACTTCCCAACTCGAATAGCAGCTAGACTCCCCATGCTAGAAGTCTTTCTACTCAAGGCGTCGGCGACCACATTAGCCTTTCCTCGATGGTATAAGATGGTCAAATCGTAGTCTTTTAGCAACTCCATCCACCTACATTGCCTCAAGTTCAGATCCTTTTGACTAAAAATATGTTGAAGACTCCTATGATCAGAGAAGACCTTGCAATGTACACTATATAAATAGTGACACCACAACTTAAGCACAAAAACGACAACCACTAACTCTAAGTCATGAGTAGGGTAGTTTCTCTCATGAACCTTCAACTGTCTAGAAGTATAGGGAATCACTTTCCCTTTTCGCATCAACACGAAACCCAAACCACATCCAGAAGCATCACAGTACACCATAAAAGTCTACACCTACCTCAGGTAATATCAAAATGGAAGATAAAGTCAACAAGGTCTTGCGCTTTTGGAAGCTTGCCTCACACTCATCAGACCACTAAAAGACTATATCCTTCTGAGTTAATATAGTTAGTGAGGCTGCAATGAAAGAAAAACCCAGAATAAACCGCCATAATACCCAGCTAACCCCACAAAACTACGAATCTCAGTAGGCCTTGACCAACCTTTAACTGCCTATTAGCCGGATCTACTCTAATCCCCTCTTTAGACACCATATAACCTAAGAACACAACTGAATCAATACAGAACTCACACTTGGAGAATTTTGCATATAGCTTTTCCTCCCTTAACCTCTGTAACACTATCCTCAAGTGACGGACATGCTCAACCTCAGTCTTGGAATATACCAAGATGTCATCAATGGATACTATAACAAAAGACTCTAAGTACGGACAGAACACCCTATTCATCAATTCCCTGAACGCTTCAGGGGCGTTAGTCAACCCAAAATATATCACCAAAAATTCATAGTGGCCATAACGAGTTCAGAAAGCTATCTTAGGAATATCTGATGCCCTAATCCTCAACTGATGATAACCAGACCTCAAGTCAATCTTAGAGAACACAGCTACTCCTTGAAGCTGATCAAATAAGTCATCAATACGGGGAAGAGGGTACTTGTTCTTGATAGTCACCTTATTCAACTGCCTGTAATCTATACACATCCTCATAGACCCATCTTTATTTTTCAAAAACAAGAATGGGGAACCACAAGGTGACACACTAGGGTGAATAAATCCCTTGCTCAACAAGTCTTAAAGTTGCTCCTTCAATTCTTTCAACTCAGCTGGAGCCATTCTATATGGAGGAATGGAGAGGGGCTTACTACTTGGCTCTACGTCAATAGGAAAGTCAATATCCCTATTGGGAGGAACACCTGGAAGGTTGGTAGGGAATATATCGACAAACTCCTGAACCACAAGAATGGACTCTATAGAAGGTTGCTTAATACTAGTAGCTCAAATGAAGGCCAATTAAGACAAACGCCCCTTATCAACCAATTCCTGGGCATAGATGTACGAGATAACTTTACTAGCATAAGAACTACTATCACCATTCCATTCAATCTTTAGTACATCAGGCATGACTAAGGTCACAACTTTTGCGTAGTAATCTAGAATAGTATGATAAGGAGAAAGTCAATCCATCCCTAAGATGACATCAAAATCTATCATATCTACCCAAGTATCATACCCAGCCAGAGAAACAAGACAGGATCGATATACTCAATCCACCACTAAAGGTTTACCTACTTGTGTAACATACACGGTCACAGACATTTGATCACACAATAAATCAAACCCAGACAAAAAGTATATAGACACATAAGAGTAGGTAGACTCGGAATCAAATAACATAGATGCAGGCCAATGACAGACTGGAACAATACCTGTAATAACTGCATCTGAAGCTTCTGCCTCGGGTCTTTCAGGAAACCCATAGCACTGAGCTCCTTTGCCAACCCCGCTTAGCGCCACACCTTGATCTCCACTATGTGGAACCAAAGTGCCACTATCTGGAGTCCTTTCAACTCCAGTAGTTTGACCCTTGCCCCAACCTCTGACCGATGGAGTCGAATCTCTAACTGGAGTTGCCGAATTAGTACAATGGGGTCCCAAATTAGTTTGAAATGGACATTGTCGAATTAAATGTCCTGGATCCCCACACCCAAAACAAGACCTCAGTGTAGAAAATTGTTGTCCACCGAAAGAACTACCATGGCTACCACGAGTGAAATAGGGGACCCTCGAGACATTTATCCACCCTCAGTTGCTGGCATAGACGCATGCACAGGACCTTGTTGCCTGAAAGATCTGCCATTCTTATGAGAACCCCTACCTTTTGATGAAGTACAAGACAATTGACCTGTAGAGCGAGCCCTCTTAAAGTCTCTGAACTCTTCTCGAACTAGCAACTCAGCCCCTTTGGCAGTGCTCACAATAGACTAAAAAAAAGCCCCCTCACGAGCTACTCTGAATATATAGGATCTAATTGAGAAATTCAAACCTCTCACAAATCTACGGACTCTCTCCCTCTCATCTAGAATCATAGCTAAGGCATGTCTAGATAACGGGCAAAAACGAGCTTCATACTCAGTAATAGTATACCACCCTATCTTAAGTCCTCAAACCTCAATTAGCTCTCCTCTCGTACACTCCAAGGAATGAAGCACTCTTTAAAAGCACTAAAGAACATACTTCAATCCACTGGAGGGGATCCAACTGGTCTTGATCCCACATAAGTCCCCACCATTCCCTGGCTGGTCTACGAAGTTGAAGTGCCATAAAATGGACACCACGTTGATCAAACAACCCCACTGCATCTAGCATCTCATTACACAAGGTCAGAAACCTATGAGCATCCTCGTTTTTTTACCACCCTAAAATTGAGGTAGTCTCATCTTATGAAATCTTTTAAAAGTAAGTTGATCATTTGCTGCTAGAACTACATCCGGAGTAGTTTGTGCCCCAATAGCTGGCGCAAGAACCACTGGTGGCTGACCCACCTAATCCTGATTACTACACCCTCATGCCACCTTGAAGTCTTTCTTCCACTCTGTTTTGAGAAACTCCCTGTGTTCCTGTCGTATCCCCCCCCCCACACACTAAGTGAGGTTTTCAAGCATACCCATCATCCTCAATAGAGTGTCCTGAAGTAAAGGTGTAGATATAGGCTATGGAAGAGCCTGATCTTCATTAACCTCTATTTATGTCTCTGGAGAAGCCCCTATAGTTTGCCTCTAACTAGTGCTGCTTCTCGGGCACTTCCTCTCACTGACGTCACTCCACGAGCACGACCTCTAGCTCGACCCCTTCCCCTTACCTTTCTGGGCCTCAACAACTGTCTCGGGAGCAACCTCATTTATACCACCAGTAATTATAGCTCTAATTCTTGCCATCTGTTGAAAGAACATAGGCAACACTCATTATTAACGAAGATAACTATGCACGATGAGAGAGAAAGTATAGAAAGAAGTTTCCTGACAGTCTTTATAGCCTCTCAAAGATAAGTACAGACGTTTTCGTACTGATCCTTAAGACTCTATTTAGACTTGGCTTGTACACACGTGAGACCTATGAACCCAGGCTCTAATACCAACTGTCACGATCTAAAAATGAGCGTGATGGCACTTGCTCAATATCACCAGAATAAGTCAGCCTTAACCCAAAGGGAAAATAGACATAACGCGTGGAAGTAATCAAATAGAGTAGATAATTAAAGCTGAAAATTTTCATAAACTTAAATATCACCCAAGGATTGGTTGTCACGTGTACAAGCTACTATGAATATAGAAAATTCAAATAAATACAAATTCAAATTGTCTTTCTTCTCGAGTAGAACAAAGCAAAGAAGATCAGGAACAAGAGATCCAAGAACATGACAACAACTACCTCTCTTAGTCTCCTAGGAAGCCTAGGACGATCAAGAAAAATACTATTCACTATCCATGCTCACAACCTACACAAGTGTAGAAATAAGGGGTGAGTACCAAATACAACGCAGTACCCAGCAAGTCAACTCACAAAACAAAGTAAGTCTAATAGAATACACAAACTCATTTCATCCCAATTGACCTCCATGACTACAATCTGCATAGAAAGTCAGTCCAGTCCAGTAACACATAATAATAAAGATAGTATTTCACTATATCAAGATTCCAAAGCATAAGTTGCAACTCACAAGAGATAACACAATCCATTATAAGAATGACATCATGCTATGCAAGAATATGCAATTATAAGATACAATGTTTATGCAATAATCGTCTGCAATGACCTAGGCATCACATCATCATTGAATATCTCAACATCATATCATCACCGATAAAGACCTCGGCATAATATTATCGCCGGCAAAGACCTCGGCATCACAAAAGATTTCAACATCATAATTTCGCTGGAAAAGAGCTCAGTGTCACAATATCACAAGTAAATATTTCAACATCATAATTTCACCGGCAAAGACCTCGGCATATCTCGGTCGGTAAAGACCTCGGCCCCAATTGTTATCATCTTACTCATGTACATATCCAGGAATGATGCAAATATGTATGACATGGAATAAATGCACATGGGATGAATTCCACAAACAAATCCACTCATAATTACCAACCACAACATTATATCTCAAAAATATAGAGTTTTCATCACTTAACCACATTTTTCAATACAAGTAAAACAATAACTCGCATTCATATCTTAATCACCCTATTTTTTATATTAAAAAAATATTTCATGTATCACGCGTAGGAGAAAGGAATATTTGAGAATTCTACGAGAATTACAAAGTTTTGAAAATTCAATTGCCTTAGTCGAATCACAATCACCCTAACACTTGAGCCTTTCCCTTTGGAATGGAATCTGTAACACCATGATCTAGTCAAATAAATTGTTACCATAAGATTTTAAAAATCACAATATTTATATTACCATCTATCTAGCGTAGACCCAAATACCAACCAATTTCATTGTTAATTTCCAAAATTTCGAGTCGAAGGTTAAGTTTCAACTTTATCATATGTGAATACAAAAATTACATTCCTATATATATATCTTAGGATGTAGTTAGATTCCTATAGCTCCTATAATATATTACGTGTCATATTATGCACAAATTACATTTTTACAATAAAATAACCAAAAACAAAATCTCATTAGGTATCAAGTGTAGTAAGGAGTCCTAAAGCCTAACATCGGCTCACACCCTTAAAATTATTAATCTAATCACATATCAAAGTATCAACTAACAGTATCTAATGCAAAAATTCAAATGTGATAACCACTAAGATTTTCCCTACTTGAAATCCTAAAACATGTCTGCAGTAGTCAAAATTATAATAATATAAAACATTATATGTAACATAAGAAGGAAACACATGGAAAACACCCTCTGCACCTAAAATTATATGGAGACAAGTACACAGGTAATTGCATATAACATGGTTGCAATGGTCAACATATTTTCTTAGCATTGTACGTGGCTTACATCCTATAACTAATATATTCCTCAGGAATTTGAATTAAGACTCTTACTTGGTTTCTGTTCTTGCTTGCCGTCGTACGACTTCTATCCGTCTCTACTTTTCTCTACTATTTACTCATTTTTTCTAACTTTTCTCGTCTGTTCTTTTTTTTTTTATGTTAGTCCATGAGCAGAAATGCTCAACCCCTTTTATAGAGGCATAAAGCCTCAACAAATGTTACAAGAAGATTTTTTTTAAAACTAAATGGACAATTGTATTCCACTAGCTATGAGTGGAATGCTATATAAGGATATAATATTTAAACTTAATGGGCATTAATGGAACATTTGAGTGGAACGTTGTGTTGGATACCACATGAATTATTGATTAAAAAATATTCATACAACCACAACTAGATAAACAATTGCCCACTACATATAAGTAAATGTCATTTCCAGAAATGCTACTGCCACAAATGCCCAGTTCATATTTACGAGCAGGATATTTTAAGAAAATAAAGGAACAAATTCTCAACATAGTCTAATAGGTCATTACAGACTCACCAATAGTAACCTTCAAGAATCCATTTAGCCACGTGGAGGAAGAGGGTCGATAAGAGCTCTGATCCCTACATGGTGAGATCATATAGGCAAAAAGTATGTGTTAGTAATTGAAATGTACTAAGTATGCGGGTTCCAATGCAACAAAGACATAAGCCATAATATTCAAGATGCACAATCATAATCAATAGATATAAGCTCAATATGACATGCATGATCAATGCTTGAATTAGAACATGCATATAGATAATCAACTAGCATAACATAAGTAAATATGTGAGAGGAGACCTTAATCGGCATATAATACTAAGAGAACTACTACTTAGAATCCCGATGCATGTCTCTCCATTGGAAAATAAGTGGTCTACTTGCCAAGGTAAACTATACTTGACCCCACATTGTGGGTAACTTATCTAAGTTGGATCCACTAATAAGCCTTTTTAGGGAAATAACATAATCCTATGGTGGCACATAATTTAGAGACCAATACTTTATATAAGGACCCCTTGAGTCGAGCCCCCACCTTAAGCCTCAATCGGTGCTAAGTCTGATCCCACGAAATACTTGAAATAATCATACATTTAGTCATAACATGAATAACTTGTAAATATATGATAATTTGGCATGAGTAGCTCATTCACATAATTGACCCCTACATGGTCATATGTCCTATACTAGAGGGTAAAAACAATGCATAAACTTGACCCCTTCTAGTAGGCATTGCATTTCATACGAGGGTAAAGATGGTAACATGTTTGACCCTTACTAGTGAGCTTTAATTGGCATATGAAGATAAAATATTTGTCATGTTTTCCCCCTCATATGGACATGATACACGCACAAGAGGGTAGAAATATAGAACAAGGGCTCAACATATAACTTTCAAATCATAGAAACTTGTCATGAGTTTAATACATGCTTGGGAGCTCATAATTTATCATATCATGCTTATCTTGCAAATCATGCAATAATCTTTCATCAACATGAGAATACTTGTCATGCAAATTTAGTCAAATATGGAGGGTATATGTACTATGCTAAAATAGTGCATTTCAAGAGTAGAGATCATGAGTATAATAAAAATATAGTCATCTAGATGTCATTCAAAGTAACCCACCAACATTGTAGTAAAATCCTCATTTTGGGTATCATAAAACCATTCAAAAATTCATAATCTTTCCAAGACTTTCAAAATGTCATAGTATACAAGCATTAGCATCATAAACATAATACAATCTCATTTCTTGATAGAAGCTCATGCATCAATAGTCCAATAATTAATAAATTTCCAACATATTTCATGCATACGAGTAATAATAGTAAATACCTATAAGAAATCCAACCTTTGAAATCATGAAATTTCATAAAAGAGAGAGAGTTAGGCTTCATGGGTGAAAGGACCCATGGATAAAGACTCACATACCTATACCTTGGAGTTTCTCGAAGAAAATTGCAGGAAGACTTGAGGCTTTAGTTAGGTTATTGAAATTCAATGCAAGTTCTTGAGATTCTTGAGATTGAATAGATGATTTTATGATGAATTAAGAGGATTTTGGGAGGATTTTTGAGAGTTTAGAGTTGAAAATGGCTAAGAAAGGGGAGTTTTCTGTTTAAATGGGTTATTACTCAAATGTCCTTGAGTGAAGCTGGAAAAATTAAGAGAAAAATTGCATTGATCCGTGCCCAGGGCGCGACGCGAACCGGTCACGAATCGTCACCATTTTGGCTCCCGTAGCGAAAATTAATTTTTCGCTACGGGTTATCTAGAAATCAAGGGTCACCCATTTTCTACACAATATTGCTCCCTGAACAAGAATATGTTGTTGGATTTTTGAAATTATGCACGATTTTTGAGATATTCGAGAATTACACTATAGGACATTTCTGAAACACATGAGAGGTGTTACAGTGACCATTAAAATTGATAGTTCTAAGTGAATTAGTGGTGGAGAAAGCACTTGATTTTGATGGGAGGATTATGCAATTGATCTAAAGTTAGGACAAAGTTATAATCTGGATATAATTAAGTTTATTTATTGATTATTGTACTCGTGTTATTATTTTAGACCAAGATCAAGCTAAGGCATATTAAAGAGGAAGGCTCAAGTTCTATAAAGAATTCAAGCTTGATTCCAAGAAATTATGGTTGTTTTGTCTTTCAAGTTATGGAATGGATGCATGCTAACTGATTATATAGTATTACTTATATAATTACATGTTGAAGGTTTAAGTGATTTATTTTATTTCACAAGAATTATATTCTGAAAAGTATTATTTGGAAAAATCAATTCCATGTATTTAAATATTTTTTAATATTGTTACTTGAAGGCATGGCAACTTTTCTACACTTGGCTTGATATTCCATGTGTCATTTAGCATGGAAGGAGTTGGACAAGTGTCTTAAAACTTGTCATAAGAGAGATCTTCTATTGGCCCATAAATAGGCTTCCTTCTCACTTTGAAGTTTGATATACAGATATACATATGAAACTATTTTGCTTCTCTATTGCTAGCGTTTTATCCCCTTTCAATATGATCATTTATATATTATTTCTTGTCTAATAACTTGCTGATGATATTAATTTGTTGATTCTTGTAACCTCTATTTAAATATGGAAGATTTGTTTAATTTTGGGGAAACATTTCACACCGTTGAAATAGTTTCTTAGAACAGTGTCCAGCACGACTCAAGCATATATTTTTAAACTGCTAAACTACTTAAAATATTATAATAGTAGTACTTTCCATCTTAAATATTGTTGTAGTAATATCCTTTTAATTTTTAGTATATTATATTTTGTTAAACATAATGTAGTATTATTATTGTAATATTTTGTTATTCGCAGTTTTCCCAACAATCTAAGAAACTATGGCGAATGATACTATGTCTGAAAAAATTTCTGATACTACTAATATTGGTATCATTTCCTCTACTCCTGTTCCAGTTGTACTACCGTATGCTAAACATTTTTCGGATGTATCAAATATTGAAATTTTTGCTAATGAAAATTTTAAAAGATGGCAAGAATGCATTTTCTCATTGTTTGATGTTCATGTTGTTACACATGCTTTATTAAATCCACAACCTAGTACTAGAAGTGATGATAAAATTCTATAATCATGGCAGTACGCCAATAAGGTATGTCATCGTACTATACTACTAACTATTTCTAGTGAATTGTTTGACATGTATTATAGTTACAATTAAGCCAAGGTAATTTTTGAAGTCTTAATTAAGAAATTTACTGCTGAGAACGCTACTCAATAAAAGTTTGTAGTGGGAAGATATTACCAATGGCAGATGAGTGACACAAAGGATGTGAAAATTCAAATAAATGAATATCAAAAATTGCTTGAGGACTTAAAGGCAGAAGGAATTTCCTTACCAGAAAAATTTGTCGCTGGAGTATTAATTGAAAAATTATTTGAATCATGGAATGATTATAAAAATAATTACAAACATAAGCAAACGAATTTTATTATTGAGGAGTTAGTGACTCACATTTTAATTGAGGATACCAACAGAAAAGAGTCTTTTAAAGCTAAACAGTTGGCTCTCAAAGCAAATTTAGTGCAAGGTCAAAGCAGCAACAACAACAGGTGTGACAGTAATCTCGAGGTCACAAGTCTTATAATCCTAACTTTAAGAAAAAGAAAAGTTATTGTTTTACTTATGGAAAAGCAGGTCATCATTCAGCTCAATGTAGAAAAAGAATAAAAAATGACAAAGAAAATGGTTATCCTCCCAAAGCTAATTTACTAAAGGAGATGATATTATTCCTGTTGTCATTTCTCAAGTGAACCTTGTAGCACAGATAAAAGAATGGACAGTTGACTTTGGAGCTACTCAGCATATTTGTGAAAATCGAGAAGCATATGCCTCCTATATAGCAATAAGAGATGACAGTGAAGTGGTCTACCTTGGAGACTTAAGGAATTCTAAAGTCTTGGTTAAAGGTAAAGTGCTCCTGAAACTCACTTCGGGAAAGACGTTAGCCCTCATGGATGCGCTACATTGTAACACCCCAATTTTTTTTAAGCTAAGACTGAGTCATTCTTCGTAGGATATAATATTTTAGTTAATAATTCTTAATTGTGTATAAGTGTTAATGTCAAATTCTTAATGTGGGTATAGAATTGGAGATGATCTAAGGTCACACGAACCCTCTAGTACAAAACTAAGCTAAAAACTTTCTTAGCGTTTGAGTTCTAATGTATGATTTTATAAAGGTTAGGTGAAACAATGACTTGTAAGTTTTATGTACATGTTAGGATCAATTCCTAAGCATTTAAAGTATATTAGGTGTGATTTAGAGTCATAAGGGATCTTTTACATCAAACCAAGTTCAAAGAATTTCTAGCAA
>JAOTQR010000002.1:14971863-14986402 GCA_025774065.1 Solanum ossicruentum
GTCGTCACGTGGGTTTGTATCAATAATAGTGCCTAATCGGCACTAGTCGCGGCCCCGGGGTCGGGTCGTGACAGTTTTCTCTGCCGAAATTCAAAGAATCTAAAATTATTGAATTCTAATTCAAATATTATTCATCCGCACCTAATTATATACACATTTCATGTCAAAACTTAATGGGCTAGACAAATAATGAGTCCAAGGTGTGGGTCAATTGGACATACACGCATAATTATATCCAGACAAGGAAAATGAATTATTATACTACGTTAAAATTTAAAATTAAATTAATCAGAATTCTAATTAATATTTTTTAAAAAATAAAAGTAATTATCAAAATTAAATTAAATTAATCTAAAAGGCATTTTAAATTACTTTAAAATATTAACATAAAAAGTAAGAATTTTTTAAAGTGTTGAACCAAAATTTGGTGTCAACACTGTGTTCTTAAAAAATGAATAGATAGAATGTCTAGTTTATAATTTTATTTAATAATTTTTTTTTGAAAATTAAACATTATTCAAAAGATAGAGTATAAGAATATAATTAAAAAATTATACTAATTTTTATTTGAATTATTAGATAAAATTTATTTTGAAAACAAAGGGAGTAGTTAATAACGCCTTTTTAATATGAAGTATAAATGAATCAAAGATGAACAATTAATTAATGTATTATTAATAGTTTTATTATATTTGATTGGTTATTGATGAATGATTTCAATATTTCCAAATTTGCTTACTACATTTAATTGTCGTTACTCTTTTCTTTCTTTTATTTCATGTGTGGTTGTTGTTAATCTATGAGAAATTTTTATGGGACAATTTCATAAATTACTTCTCAATTTAAATAATCAAGAAGTAAATAGTCATTTTTTTAACTCTATAATTTTTAAAAAGTATCAATTATTTTAATAGAATTATATTAGTTAGATTACACCTTTTATTAATTCTTTTTAAAAATTGTAGTAAATTTTATTCAGATAACTAAAATAAAATATAAATATGTTCACTGTTTGGATAATAATCGATCCAAATAAAAAATTAAACGATTAAGTAAATTAATTTTATTTGTATTTGGTTTGGTTTTAATTTTTTAAAACCTGATAATATTTGATTTTGGTTTGGTATTCGAAAAATTCAAAGAAATAACAAAATCGAACCGACAAGTTATATACGTATAGTTTATAATCATACATACATAATATGTTTTTTGCAAATAATTTTAATTATCTTATATACATTTTCATCAAAATTTATTTATAAAAGTATATAAATACTTGAGACAGGAACATTTATCTTATTGATTTCATATTTATGATAATTTTTTATGAGACTAGAAATGTCACTATCTCTTCCCTCTAGGTCAAAATAGTAAATTTTAAAATTTTATTCAGTATAAATTTAGTGATTAAAAATTTTATAATACCAATCATTCTAACTATTTTTCATTTTAAATAAATTATTATCACTTTTTTTTTCTATCTTAAATATATCATCTCTTTTATTTTTAAATATGGTTGATAATCGAACGGAACTAAATCAAATCAAAACTGATAGGTGGCTATTAAATTTTTACTCCGTTAATAAGGATTAATTTCTCAACTTTGTAATTTTTTTTCCTTATTTTTCCTTCCCCCACTTTAACTACTCTGATCAAGCTGTATTAAATTTTACATGATCATTTCATCTAATTTAAATTGTTAAAGAAAACATATCTCTATTTATATATTTAACTATAGGTTCAGTAATAATAAAACAAAAAGAAAAAATGACAATTGCTAAACAATAAATACCCCATAATATTTCACTAAATCCGTATGAAGACAAACGTAAAAAGGGTAAATTTAAATTGTATAAGCATAAATCAATGGATAACTTTTGTAATTGTAGATAAATAAACTAAATTTTAGATCTTGAATTGTAATAGCGACATTAAGAATTTTATTAAGAATATTTAAAATTTTAATATATATAATATAATATAATATAATATAATATAATTCTTTAACAATTCATGTAATCATCCTTAAATTAATATAGCTATACCACTGTTGGACTAGTTCTTCTATAAATGAAAATTAGAAATAATAAAGAATTTGTGGGTGCGTTTGGCACCAAAGAAAATATTTTCTTCAATTTTTCATGTCGGTCAAAACTTTTTTGAAATTTTCTCTACAAAAATAATTTTCTTAAAAATAAGAAGAATATTTTTTTAACTAGAAATAGAAAAAACAAATTACAAGCATTGGTTCATCTTATATGTTCCTCTCATTTTCGAATAATAAATTACCTTGAAAAATTATGACCATTAATTCATTATTCTTTGTCATATATAAGTTTGTTTTTTAACGCTCATCATGGATCATCCGAAAACAGTCGCGTTATATTTTTAAACATAGGAATCAGGCTGCGTACATTTAACTCCCCCCTTACCCTGCAATAGACGGGAGCCTTTGAGGCATTGGGATAATGTTGATATACAAGTATTTTTTTAAAAAAAAAATTCTGGACCCACTACTAATTGAAGTGCTGATATTATATTATTTTATTCTAATAGAAAATTGCCACGTATCCTCTTACTAAATTATCATTATTTTTTGTACTAACCCTCCTTTTCTTCATTACAATTAAATCAATTAAGCAATAATTATGTGCCATTATGGCATTACACAAGATTAAAAAAAATAAGGGGGTGGACATGCATGGAAAAAAAAAACCACCAAGTCATCATGGGATTCAGAACAAACTTTTTTTTTTTTTAATTTCAATTATTAGTAATATTTTAAATTGAAAAAAATGAATTTTACTTTACTTTAATTTCAATTATTATTACTTGAGTTACGTTGTATTAATATTACATCAATGTGATTTTTGTGTTGACAGAAAATTGCATTGAAGTAACTTTTGTTGTAGTACTCATTAATTTGATTCCTTGTCCCACAATAATCGGGAGCCTTTGAGGCACTGAAATAAAGTTATTATTGTACTCATTAATTTGATTAATCAAAATCCGCAAATAACCCAATAAATTAGGCACAATTTATATTTATGTAGCTTTGGTTACTAGATATGCTCCTTAAATTAATATTTTCTCGTGTACAAGGTAAGGCATGAGTTTAAAACATAGATTTTTAATAGTTTTATTTATAATATAGTAAAATAGTATAATAGCATAAAACTTATTAAAAATTTAAAACATGATTAAAGAAACTCATAAAATTAACATAATTTTACAAGTACAAATAATGGAAAAATATAAAAGATATTATGAGATGTAAATCAACTCTAACATTAAAATATATCACTATTATACTATGTAATTTATCTTCCTAAAAGAAAATAATCAATAAACTGTATTGGTATTATAATTAAAACATTCACTTTTTCATGAATAAAAATAAAATTATTTTCAAATAGAAAAATAATAAATTGATACCATCTCCCATTTTATAGGAAAAGACTAAAATTAGATAAAAACAAGATTATTTGGCAGCTCCTTATTGCCACCTGAAAAGGAAAAAGTAGCCTTGTGAATAAAAGCCAAGTGTGCAGTTTGTATAAGCACCAAATATATAAGCTAACTCCCTTCTTTTTAATTATCTAAACCTTTTTAGGGTTAAATAATAAAAGGATTAAATTTTAAAATATGTTTTTTATCATATTAATAATTATAATTTATAATATTTATTTAATAATTTATTTTAAAATATAAATTTAATGTAATTTGTCTAAATTAGTTTCTAAAAATGTAATATGCGAACTAAAAAAGAACAAAGCGAATATCATACATTCACTCATTAGGGTAAAAGTAAAATCGATAACTAGGATATTTGATCATGAAAATTGTAAAATTTCAAAAAAGATAATAAAAAATGATATTATTTAAAAATTAAACCTTTACTTTAATCTAAACTAAAATTATTTTTTAAATTTTTGTCAATACATAAAAATACATCTTTTTTTTGCTACTTGGTTTATTCTGTTTATGATACCACGAAACAATCTCCCTATCTCACAATGAGGTAGTGATAAAGTCTGAATACATTCTATACTCCTCACACTTTACTCGTGAGATTTCACTAAATATATTATTATTGTTATTTAATAAAAATATATCTTCTTCATAACTTACGAGGAAATATGATTTTCAAAATCTAACTCCGTAAAAAAATGAAAAAAATACTAATCTGAGACCAAAGAGTAGCTAAAAAAGATGAGGAAGTTTCCAAAATCATGTGGAATTTTTACTCTGTATTTATTGGTAAGCAAAGAGGAGTTTTCGGGAAAGACCCAATTCGGGGTATATAGGGACATGAGCTATGGATCTTCTTGCGTTACTTTTATATAAATTGACACATATCGCAATTATATTCTTCTGAAACTATATAATTAAACCTTTTCACATTCTTCTTCATCTGGGTTTCAGTTTTTTCACAAAAAAGTTTAAAGAAAAAGTCAGATTATAGCTCTCTGGAAAGACCGTTATTGGTTAGTTTCATATTTACATATTCTTAACGTAAAAGATTTGTAATTGCATTTTTTTGTTATTTGGGAGGTTTCTTGATTCTGTGTTTAATGACTTAGCATATTTTTTGTTATGTCGGATGCCATCAATTCCAGATTCTTGATATTTCTGGTCCTTGAAGTTTGGGGGGTGAAAAAGGGAAATTTTTTCGTGTTTTGGTAGATAGTTATTTATTGATTTATTTATCTGCAGTTATGGGGTTTCTTAAATGTATCTAAAGTTTTAATTTTGGTTTAAATTTTGTGAATCTGAAGTTTGTTCTATCTTTCGAAAACAGTTTCTCTCCCTTCTCGTAGACTCCACTAGTGGATCACACTGGTTTTTTTTTTTTTTTGTTGTTCTTGTTGTTCTCTGTGAATCTGAAAACCCCTTTTATTCATCCTTGCCAGAAATTGTTGTAAGTTGTCTTTTATTGCTGTGTCATGTCAACTACCTTCCATTTAGCATTTGGGATTTCGATGATAATTGGAGCTTTCTTTCGTTATTGTGCAGAAAGGGTGCTATACTGTTGGACTAGCTGAGAGCTACTTGTCAAAGATTTGAATTTTCTTGATTTTTTTGAACTGTAAGGTAGATAAAAGCTCAATACTTTTGGGCTTGTTTTGTTTCTGGGAACCGAAAAGGGGAAGTTTTCCCACGTTGGAGTGATTTGTTGGATGATCAGGAAGCAGTTTCACCTTTGAGGGAAGCAGTTAATAGGTAGAAAAGATGGATAGGGTGCAGAGGTTTCTTTTTGATGTTCTGACAGAACCGCAACGAGGAGGAGAGTCTTTTATCTCGTCAATTAAGATTGCTGTTTTACCAATAGCAAAAGTGTTTACTCTGTGCTTCTTGGGATTTCTGATGGCCTCCAAGTATGTCAATATTCTTCCGGCAAATGGACGGAAGCTTTTAAATGGGGTCGGTACTTTTTTTAATGTTTTAGAATAATCTGTACTGAAATGTTCAATCCTGAAATCAGAAATAGTTCAATGGAATCCTCAGATATCTTCTGATAGATGTTATGAAGTTATCAATTGAATTTGATGTGAGATGGGACTTGTTTTGATTTTTAGTTCAGTCCCTAATGGCAAAAGTAGTAAGTTTTAGCTTTTATGTATCTCTTATAGATATTATCACATGGTGTCATGCAGTTGGTGTTTTCACTTTTGCTGCCGTGCTTGATATTCTCTCAACTTGGACAAGCCATTACGTACGAGAAATTGCTTCAGTGGTAAGGATTACATTTCCTTCATGAAATACTTCATACTGCAACGCCCATTCTATATTATTCTTAACTGATGTTCTTCATTTTATCAGGTGGTTCATCCCTGTTAACATTGTTTTGGCCACAATATTTGGTTCTATTATTGGTTTAATTGTTGCTACGGTAGTCCGTCCACCATATCCTTATTTTAGGTTTACCATTATACAGATTGGCATTGGTAAGTATTCCATCTAGCTAGTTTCGTTGTTCGAATCACTTACTTTCTGAAGTCTCTTTGATTTTTTATGTAATGCAACTTAAGTATCTTAAAGTTCTCTAAATACATGAGTTGACTGTTAAATAGCTCATCTTACGTATCTTAAACTTCTCTAAATAGCTCATCTTTCACTTTGCATTTTACATGAAAGTGCATTTCAACTCTTAACTATCTATTCTATTTAATGTCTTGGCATCTGGAGTTCACTGCCGGATTCATAGCTTATGTTTTTTCCATTTATATGCAGGGAACATAGGAAATGTTCCACTTGTTCTGATAGCTGCATTATGCCGGGATCCATCAAATCCTTTTGGTGACTCTGAGATATGTGCACGAGATGGAAATGCATACATCTCATTTGGACAGTGGGTATGTAAGAGTTCAGAGTTGATGTTTTTGAACTCATTATCATTCATGTTGATTAATATAGTTATAATAGGATATTTTATGTTTTTATCACTTCCTATATTTTTCCACTACTGTTTGTTTTTGCATTTCCCAACTCAAAATTCTGATTTTGCCTCACTTCCTCCTGACCAAAGGAAAGATGTCTCATGAACGTTTATCAGTTTACTGCTTGGTGACCAGCCAATGGGAGCTCCTTTCCATTCTGGTTTTTTTCATTTAAAATCCCCCACCTTCTCGCCCCCTGACTTACAAAGAAAAAGCCCAGCCTTTGCATGGAAATCTGGCACCTGATACAGAAGTTTACATGAAACATGGAACTTGAAAATGTATGGAAGTTTCTGCTAACCTCTTTGAACTTCAAAAATTACTTCAGCTAATAAAAGTACTATTAATAAATGTGTGTAGGTTGGTGCAATTGTCCTCTACACCTATGTATTCCAGATGCTCGCACCTCCTCCTGAGGGTACCTTTGACATTGAAGATGGACACCTTCCTATCAAGATTCATAGCAAAGAAAGATTGCCGAGCCATCCATCAGGTAGTTCTGCAGAGCAAGTTCCATTACTTACAACAAATGGTGAACCAGCTGACTCTAGTAGTTCAAAGAAAGAAAAGGTGAGAAATTATTCGTGCCTTTACTTATAGGTTTACGCGTCATGAGGTAGAAATAGTAATCTCTTTATGATGTGGAAAATACTATAGAACTTTGCATTAGGGTACGCTTGCTATCGCTTAGGTGTCGAAACTAGTTTCTCTTGTTATAATTGTTGGATTTTGTGTTAACATTGCTAGCGCTTCAAAATGGCAGGTTTATTTAACCTGAGGGTTTATCAGAAACAACCTCTCTATCTCTTCTACGAGGTAGGGGTAAGGTCTGCATACACTCTACCTTTCCTAGACCCCACGCGTGGGATTACATTGGGTATGTTGTTCTTGTTTTATTGCTAGTGCTCCATAAAATGAAATGCTATTTGCTTATGACTTTTAATGCCTTATTCAGGAAAAAAATGAATGATTGTGGACCTCTAACTTGACTCTATATTGAGAACTACTTATTTCTTTCAAGAGATTCTTCTATGTAAACAAAAACATTTAGAAATATATCCTTATAGGCATGAGCCATTTCAACTTTAGATAGATTTGGATTTATGGGTTTTGAGATGAGCAGTGCTTTTGAACTCCGACTACAGTACTTTGGTTTCTACATGAATGTAGACTTTTAAATCCTTAGCTAGATCAATGAGTCATGCTTTGTACATTCCTAATTTTCTCAGTTTAGTTAATTTTGTGTAATATCTTTAGAATCATGAAAAATCCACAAATTTCAAGCATGAGTATTCGATTTTAGTTATTTGTGAAATTATGTTTTAAATTTCAAGGCAAAGTGGAAGCTAAAAAGATTGCCTAGACGAAGTGGTTGGGTGAGTGGATGAGGATGAGAAGCGGAGACTTAAGGATATTTATAAGACAGTGAAGAAAAAAGCTAAGTTTGGCGGTCACGAGTGCTTAGACGATAGTTTTTGAATGCTTATACGTTGAACTAGGGGAAAAAGATGGGGATAAGAGATTGTATAGGTTCATGAAAAAGTGAGAAAAGCTCGCGACTTGGATCAAGTGAAGTGCATCAAGGATGAGAAAGAGATGTTGGTGGACGAAGTCCTCCACTAAGCAGAGATAGCAAGCATACTTCCACAAATTCTTAAATGAAAAAGGAGACAGAGGCATTGTGTGGGGTGTTTTGGCGCACTTTGATAGTCTTGAAATTTTGAGTATTATATGCGTTTTAGGATTGAGGAGGCTATGCATGCTACTAGTAGGATGAGTAGGGGGAGAGCGATCGGACTCGACGCAATTCCTTTGGAAGTTTGGAATAGCATTGACAAATTAGGTATGAATTGATTGACTAGGTTGTTTAATGTTATTTTGAAGTCAACTAAGATGCTTGACGAATGGAGGTGGAGAACAATGGTTCTAGTGTACAAAAATAAGGTGATATCTAGAGCTACAACAATTATAGGGGTATCGAATACTATAAAGGCCCGGAAGAGAGTAGTGGAGATGAGGGCGAGGAGAGGAGTTCATTTTAGAGAATCAATTTGGGGTCATGCTGGGCCAATCGATTAATGAAGCAATCTATCTTATGCGGAGACTGCTGGAGAAATATAGAGAAAGAAAGAGAGACTTTTATATGGTGTTCATTGATTTGAAAATGGCCTATGGCAAAGTGCCGAGAGATGTCCTCAAAAAGTGTCTGAAAGTTAAAGATGTATTTATGGTGTATGGTGTATATTAGGACGATAACGGATATGTATGATGGAGCCAAGACTTGAGTTAGAATTGTGGGAGGACACTCCGGAGCATTTTCCTATTAAGTTGGGTCTACATCAAGGATATGTGCTGAGCACTTCCCTTTTTTCATTGGTGATGGATGAGCTGACATGGTCTATTCAAAAGGTTTCATGGTGTATGTTATTTGTGGATAACATAGTACTATAAGGGTAGAAGGTAAATAGGGGTAAAATTTTGTATTGCCTTGGTGACGGTTTTAGGTTTGTTGTAGGATTAGTCGTGCTATTCTGGTTGTCTTGTTATTGCTCTTTCATTATTTTGCTATTTTTATTTTTTTTTCCTCGTAGAATTGATATTGCTCTTCGTTTTTATTTTAATAGTAATAAGGATTTGTATTCAACATAATTGAGTCATTACATATGGAGACAAGCCTAGGCAACATAGTGCCCATATTGTCTCTTTCGAAAGCATAAATACAAAACACGTGGGGATTGGGGTACAACATTAAGCTTTCAAAAGTATCTAGCTTGCATCCATTCTTGGCTAACTGGTCCGGCACTATATTAGCTTCTCGATATATATGTTTGATTGATGCTCCTTCTACTTTAGACAATAGGTACTCGCAATTGTCAATCAAATTTGGATAGGAGCCAAAGTTGTTAGACATCATATTTGTTAGTTCATTGCAATCAGTCTCTATTACAAGGGGCAATAGATTTATTTGGAGAGCTATTTTTTAATCCGTTAAACAAAGCATGTGCTTCCATATAGATATTTCTCTTTGATTTAGCCATTATTCTATATCTACTATTTTTTTCTCTTACTTGGGGTCGGTACATTTGAACCGAGAATCTTTCGGAAATAGCCTATCTATCTCCATGAGCTATTGGTAAGGTCTGCACACACATTATCCTCCTCGGACCCTACTTTGTCGGATTTCACTGGGCATGTTATTGTTATTATGATTTTGAATTTTGGTTAACTCCTGGAGCCTTAAATTTCTCGTTTTTAAGGACCTTAACTTTGCATCCAGAAATATGGTTCTTCTTAACTTTGCATCCAGAAATATGGTTCTTCTCTTTTTTTTGTCGGTGTGATGAGATCATTCATAGCGTCTGTTTATTGCTTTTCATGGTTGAACTTGTGTCATGATAAGTGCTAATCTAGGGGAATTTATCTTTGTTACAAGCTAGAATATTGAAAATGAAGGAAAATCAGTCCTCTTGTGGGATTTGGATTCCTTGATTCACTATGTGCGATGTGATACAACCTTTTGAATACCGGTTTTGGTGGATGACCTTAATAGTATTCTATAGTACTGGTGTTTGACTGCTCATCACTTTGCTTGCAGGTTAAAGAGTTCTTTAAATTTCTCTATGAGAAACTGAAGCTCAAGCAACTAATTCAACCTCCTATTATAGCTTCTGTAAGTTAAACAAACTCGGGATGGATCCATATATGCAATTTCATTGACTTTATCTGTGTGCTCTATATTATGACTGTTAACACATTAACGAATTATGTAATGAATCATCTCTCTCCTGCAAAATACTTTATCCTATGGTTTTTCTACTATGCGAGGTTTCGTTCAGACTATTTTGTCAACTAGTGTTACATCAGTTTTGCTTGAGAAGATTTTATTTTCATTTGACTTCCCAACTTATTGATGCACTAATCGCATGCGAGAATACTGTTGCTCAGAATGCTATTTAGCTGTGACATTTGTTCATGTAATTTTGACAAATCAAGAACAAAATACTCTCCATGAATATTTTAAGTGTTCTTCAACCTATTAAAAAAAAAAACTGTTGTTCAGATGAAGAGTCCTGAGTAATGGGATACTTCGGAGGCCAAGGAGGAACTGACATGCTTAGTTCACTTATGTAGTTGTCTATTAGAGTAATGCTTTTTTGCAGATTATCAATTAGAAGAAGTTTTATGACAGTTGTTAAATTGCGTTTCTTTCAACAGATTTTAGCGATTATCATAGGATGTGTGCCAGTCCTGAAGCGCCTGGTCTTTACTTCTGATGCTCCACTTTACTTCTTCACTGACAGCTGTTTGATTCTTGGGTAAGTTTTATTCCATTGCGGAATTTGTTATAGATCAGCATATTCCTTTTGTGATAGCTTACATCAGCATATAGTGCTAAAGAATTGGATTTGCGGAATCTGCTTTTATTTTTTTCTGTTCTTCTAGTCTACGGTGGAAATGCTGTTACATGTAAATGTTAATTAAATGTTGTTATATTTCTTGTTATTAGGGATGCCATGATTCCCTGCATATTGTTGGCCTTAGGAGGCAATCTTGTTGACGGTAAGTAACAATTCTTTTTTTTTCCTCTTTTTCTTTTTTTGTGGTTAATCTCCTTGTTTATCGAGGATGTTTAAATTCTGATGTTCGTAGGCGCTCCTATTTACTGCCTTTGATATTTGAATCCCTGCAGGACCAGGACCTGGAAGTTCAAAAATTGGTCTAAAGACAACTGCTGCGATTGTGTTTGGACGACTGTGTTTGGTTCCTCCAACTGGACTCGGAATTGTCATGTTAGCTGATAAGCTTGGCTTTCTTCCTGCTGGTGATAAAATGTTCAGATTCGTTCTTCTTCTTCAGTATACAATGCCTACATCCATACTTGCTGGTAAAACACCTTCTAAAACATGTCACATACTCGAATTTGACACTTTGTTGTCTTTTACTTTATTCTGTGTGTATCTGAAATGCATGTTTGATCAAATTTTGATGCTGGACAGGTGCTGTTGCCAACTTGAGAGGGTGTGGGAAGGAGGCAGCTTCCGTCTTGTTCTGGGTTCATATATTTGCTATTTTATCTATGGCTGGATGGATCATCCTCTACCTCAACATACTCTTCTAAGTCGTCGTTAGGATCAACAGACGGGAAGTTCTATTCCTGCTGTAAAGCTGATCATTGTTTGTAATCACAGCTAGATCGAGTCTAGAGATGTATCGATTATCATGTAGGAATATACAAACTATAAGTATAATTAGTCATGGTGGAGGAGGAGTTAGCTAAACTGCTCCTTATTTATTCTTGGCTTCTTCTATTGTATAGCAAGATTATGCTGCTTTGAAACTGGAACTGGGAATTTTGTCAAGGCAAAAATGAGGCTTTATGCTCATTGCAAATGTGTTTTGTCTGTGGCATTTGTGATCAGAATACTGAGTAATAAAAAAAATACAATAGTCGTCGTTCTCTATAAATTTTCAATTTCTCCCACGGTTATTAATGCGTCTGTTTTGAGACTGAAAATTTATAGGCCTCTCGAATTCTCTAAAAATATCATCGTAGGTGTTGAGCATGTTCCTTCAATGTAAGTAAAGATGTTTCACTTTTGCAAATTTAAGAGACTATTTTTACTGAAATATGCACAATCTATATAGTGATTATTATATATACAATTTGTAAACTAGTTGTCCAAGTGTTTAGGGTTGTAACTATCCTTTTTATTTACTTATATTTTAAAAGGGACCAATTTGATCTTTTCTTCTCTCTAATGTTATTTGTCAAAATAGTTAAATAATTTTCATGAGAACTCTGGAATTTTTTTTCTTAAAAAAATTTTTAGTTGACGTTTGATATTTGCATTGAAGAAGACCAGAGCTGCTTGTCCATGACTGAGGAAGAAGGGGAAGGGATGCTTTGGAATATGGTGATTTGGGAAAGTGAGCTCAGAAGCGTCCCTCCCTTGTGGACTGATGACAATCTTTTGATTTATTAATAGGAAAAATAACGAAAAATAATCTTTATCACTTAAAAAAATTATTAAAATTTCATAATTTTAGTTTTTCTCTCTTATTATTTGATATTTAGACTATTCATATCCATGATTACATAACAAACGCCTAAAAATTAGGCATCAATTCCATTTTTATCAATTAATGTCAATTTTAAATTCTTCATATTAAATTTGTATTTCAATTCTCAAAAGGTAAAGATTTGAACTTTCCCCCTTTTCCATTTATAAAGTTTATTTTTTTTTTCAAATCCTCAATATACAAACTTTAATTACCTTATACTGACACACTGAATCATACATATTAAATATTGTCTGTTATTCAAATTTGAATTATCAAATATGAATAACAATATAGTCACATACACATATTTATATGGCAAAACATGTTTTGTTCAAGTATCAAGTTGTCTTATGTTCTATGCTATACGAATCAGTCAGTTGTAGTTAATTAATAGTAAATTTGTTTCACAGGGAGAGAGCTATGTTATAAAGAACATCTCTAAACACAATTTAAAGTTTGGATATTCATACAACTCGAGTTTTGTTGATGACACTATGTGGCAGGTATAGAGACATCAACTTATTTACACTTGGTCATATCTAAGTAGATGTGATGATGCGGGTGAAAATGTAGAAATAGGTATATTGATTATATATAATTTGTTTCTTCATTTAAAAGTCACACGTTCCATGCTATCGAATAATTCAGAAATTGTGACGAATTTTTTTGAAAAATCTTAAACTAAATTCACAAAGTTACTGCTTTTAAAAAAATATTTAAGTATCAAATAGGTGATCATATACTATTTGACAGTGCATTTGCAAATCTTCATTATCAATTGATACTTAATTTACAGTGCTTTCATACGAGTTGGTACTCTTGAAAATTTGAAAATAACTCTATGAAAAGTATCAACACCGCAGTAGTGATTTACTATATCAAGAATTCATTCATAAAAAAATTATGAAACTTAATTTACTTAATACAAGGAATCAAACTTAATACAAAGATTTTAGAAATATATATTTTAATTTGACATAAAGGAATATGAAACTTTGAAACTCGGTACAATGAAACTTGTTCAACAAAAAAATTGATGTAAAGAATCAAATTTGATGGCCAACTTTGTCTCCTAGTTTCTGCATACTGTTTGCTTGCTTTTTCTTCCTTAAGGGAAACTGAAAAAAAAGAACACTATTTTTTTTGAAAAAAAAACACTATTTTTTTTCTATTAAGGTGTTTGAAAAAAAAAAAAAGATAACTCCTTGTTCTCTTTTGGGAACAACCCATACGTAATTGATCCACTATTTTGTTGTATCCGTTGAAAATGGAGGGACATTGTCATTGTCAACAAAAGATTAAGTTAAACTAAGATTAAAAGAAGGAGATGAATCTATTGAAATTTTTTTGTTTGATACCAAAATTGGAAAAGAGAAAAGATAAAAATCGTTTCTTGTTTGGATGAAAAAGGAGACCTATTGTGTTTCTTTTTTCAAGGTAACTTTAAAAAGGTAATAATTTGAAATTAAAGCGCGTAAGGTAAGTAACTAATTGGGTGATTGACTTTGATTAGATTGTTGGCAAAAAAAAGGCATAAAAAAAGATTGTTAAAAAGTCTCTTTCCTTATTTACCGTAACTGAATTCAATTAAAGATTAATATTAATACATATCAATCACAATATTTTAGGTATTAAATGCCTCAAAAAAGTTAATATTTTTAGTTATTTGGAAAAAAGTGGAGATTTTTGGGAATTTCCATCTATAAGTTTGGTATTTATAAAATTTATACTTATTAATAAAACAGACTGATAACCCCCCCCCCCCCCAAAAAAAAAATTTTTTAAAAATATTTACATTGAAATTCGATCAAAATTGAAAGGCTGTCAGTGCTTGTATCTCATATATATGTAATTATTTAAAATTGATTAATTGAGCTATCTAAGCAAACATGGTATTATAAGTACATTATCTATCGATATTTTCAAAAAATTATGAAATCCATCGACACTTTTAACATCACCCTCGCGTTGACCTCTCTCCCCCATCTCTCACCTTTTCCCTCTCTCATGGTATTTTTCTTTCTAGCTCTCCACCT
>JAOTQR010000002.1:14986502-15000906 GCA_025774065.1 Solanum ossicruentum
AACTTTGTAATTCTCGTAGAATTCTCAAATCTTCCTTTCTCCTACGTGTGATATGTGAAATATTTTAATATTATACGGAATGAGATGATTAAAAATGTAAATGCGAGTTGACGTATTATTATGGTATTTGAATGGACAAATATGGTGAAGTAATGAGAATTTTATATTTTTAATATATATTGTTGTGATTAATGAGTGAATGTGTTTGTGGAATTCATATCATGTTCATTCATTCTATGACATGTATATTTGCATTGATATGAGTGAAATGGAAATATTGGGAGCGAGGTCTTTATTGGTCGAGATGTCAAGGTCTTTGCCGGCGAAGTTATAATGATATTGGGACCGAGGTCTTTACCAATCGAGATATGATGCCGGGGTCTTTGCCGGCTAATTTATATTATGGCGTCGAGGTTTCTACTGGCAAATTTATATTGTGACAGCGAGGTTTCTGCCGGTGAATTTGTGATGATATTGTGATGCCGAGGTCTTTGCCGGCATGTTTATGATGATATTATGACGCCGAGATTTCTGCCGGTGATAATGTGATGTCATAATTGCATAATGAATTACATATCACCTTTGCATACCATTGCATAGCATGGTTTGTCATTATGATTGATTGTGCTCTTAGCTTGTGCTTTGAAAATTGTAATATGATGCAATACCATCTTTATTTTGTATTATGTATTGCTGGGTCGGAATAACCTTTTGTGCAAGTTGGAGTCGTGGATAACGACTGGGACGAAAGGAGTTTGTGTATTCTATTAGATTTTCTGATTTTGTTAATTGACTTGCTGGGTACTGTGTGGTATTTGGTACTCACCCCTTGCTTCTACACTCGTGTAGGTGGTGAACTCGGGCAGTGAAAAGTAATTCCTTGATCTGCTGAGGATTCTCAGGAAACGAAGAGAGGTAGCTGTTGTCATCTGACTGACTCTCTTGTTCCTATTTCTTTTGTACCAGTTCTATTTGAGAAAAAGGACATTTTGGACTTGTATTTCTTTGATTTTCTGTATTTCTAGTGGCTTGTACGCGTGACAACTAATCCTTGGGTGGGATTTAAATTTATGGAAATTCTCAGTTTTAGTTATTTATTTTAGTTAAAATGCTTCCGCGCGTTATATTTATTATCCCTTTTGAGTTAAAGTTGACTTGTTCTGGTGGGATTGAACAAGTGCCATCACGCCCAATTTTTGGGTCGTGACAAGTAACTTGCATGGTCTTATTGTCGATTATGGTACTATTCCTATATATGTATGTTTAGGATGATTATGAAATGTTTAAAAATGCTTCCATCCGTTGAGCTTTAATCCTTTGTCATGGTTATGCATATTATTATTATGATATGACATTTTTTGTCGTCTTGCATGTCTACATACTTGGTAAACTCCAACGTACTAACACATACTCTTTGCCTACATAATCTAACTATATAAGGATAGGCAACGATACTACTCCTCACTATTGTGGGTAGAGTTGGATTTTACATCTTAAAGATGTGTTGAGTTCCCATGCTTCCGTGACAAACCTTTTTTTTATGCTTTATGTCATCATGGTTGAGACTCTTATTTTTTTTCCTATCTTGAGGGTGAGCTAGTGGTATATTCTAGCCCCCACCAAGATTTAATTATGTAGAGGCATGCTTGGACATATGTTGATGTAATTCCCTCTAACGGGAAAATTCTAAACTCTTATGCTTAGTTTGCTTTTAAGACTTCGAATTTTGCTTGCTTACTTATGATTATGCTTTATTACCTTCTGTATGCATATGTTATGGTAAGAGGCTTGGATGGGGCACTTTCGGGTTCCGCATTCGTCGTGTTACAACTAGACCCTAGGCTTGGGTCATGACATATTTGAGCTTGATTTTCTTTTTATTCTTTTAAGCATGTATCTATGCACAATTGATATTGCTTATTTGATAAGTTTCCTAATGAAGGAGAGAAAATTTGACAAGCTAAGAAAGTCTTGTTGAAAGCATAAACTTAGATTGTGATGACTATTTTCACTAGCTTCAAAGGCTTGATTGACCCTTGATACAAGGAACATAAGGACATATTTGATATTGAATACATGTATTTGGATAATCATATCTCCAATCTTCTTTGATTTGAAATTGTGAAATATAAGTACATTGTATGGTATCAAAAATTGATACATGTATGTTGAAATAGGTACATATTATACAAAAGAATATAAAATATAGATACACAAATGTATCATTGTATCAAATACATATATGATACTTAAAACTGAAATTATGAAACATAAATACATTGTAAAACACAAATACAAAGAGGGATGATAGAAGGACAGAGTAGAGTGAGAAAGGAGAGAGGCGAGTAAAGAGGGAGGAGAGAAAGTGTTACGAGTGAGATGCAACATATTTAACTTGAAATCAAGACACGTTAAATACATATTAAAACTCTCGCTTTATATAGTAATTCAGGAATATAGTATCGTGCTTTGTGAACTTTTTTCTTTTACATTTTGTTTAGATAATTGTAATGTATTTTATTTTGTTGTAATGTATTGTGTTGTATTATTTCAATTAATACAATGTTTGGATAGATTGTTTGTTCTCTGTTATTACATAATGTTATACATCTATAGTTTGAATGATAAACTTTCAAGAAATTGTAAGGTATGCGGTAGATACCATGAAAAGATAAAGTAAATGATAAAATAAAATTATTGAATAATAAATAAAGTAAGAAATGAGAAGATTTTACTAAAGTAATGGCACACCAACACCAAATTGATCGTTACATAAAATGGATCTTTTCGTCGTTACCTAACAATGAATTTAAACGATACAATACAATGAAATTTAAGTAATAGTCAAAACAAATGTTGTACCTAAACTAACAATGCAACGGGGAACAACCATCCAAAAATAAGGGGTTAAATTTTTACCCAAAGACAAGAACTATTGTTTTACATTTTATTGTACAATGGTTCAACACTTGCAACCTTTTATTATTTGAAGTGAGGGAAATAATCCTATAAAAATCTATTGCTTTATCTTCAAATCACATATAAAAATAAAAATTTATTAATAGACTTGGCATAACACTATTATTTTATTTAAAATGCTTAATAGTGTCAACTTAAAAAGAGGAGAGTTAGTTAGAGACGTTATGCGCACATTCTTTTTGTTCAATAATATCCGATCTCTTTCACATTTTTGACTCACGAGTTTCCTCTTGTTTTCAAATATTCTTCAAGTTTTTTGACAAATTTGGAGAAATGGCATACAGAAGGAAGCAAGGTATCAGCAGATCCTCCACTTTCCAGGAAGAAAGCATTTTCCGTTCCCCCGCGGAACCGAAACACGGGATGTCCAGATCCTCCACATTTCATCATGACTCTGCCACTTTCCGTTCCCCTGGAGATCCTTTCATTTCCTCTTCCTCCTCCTCCTCCTCCTCCTCTTCCTCCTTGTCTCTGGCCGCTCAGGCCATTAGAGCCTCAGCTGTTCGTCGTGATCGCTCCTCTCAGGTATGTATATATTACCTTTTTTCTGGATTGCCAAATAAAAGTATCAAAATGAAAATTCATTGTATTGTTCACAATTGAAGCAAATTTTGTCGTATTTTTTGTTGTTGTATTAAAGTTTTCAACCATTCTCGTCGTGCTTGATAAATTAAATACGCTCGAATTGTTGATAGACTGTACATTGTCCATTAAAATCAGGATGCTATGTACAATGGATACAGTGAAAATGGGGCAAATGGATTTTGGGGAGTTTTAGCAAGGAAAGGCAAAGACCTTCTTGAAGAAAGCCAGGTAATTATTTAACCCCTTTTTGAGATAATGGTTCCCCGGAAACAATCTCTCTTCCTCTATGAGATAGTAATAAGGTCTGCGTACATTTTACGTTATTGTTATTGTATCATTTAACCACTAATAAAATTGGAGAACCTTAGATTTCAGATGGACTAATGTTGTATCGTTTAGTTTCTCTGTTCTCTCATGCTATGCTTCAAAATAATTGTTTTTTGTTGAACTTCAGGAAGGACGCACATTTTCTGAGACGTCGCAAAATCATGTCTCCAATGGACATAGCCCATGGCAGATGCAAACAACTCGGCAACAAACGCAAACTATTCATGAAGATCAATTAAAAGCTTCTCGCGACGTAAGGTGGCAACTTGCGTGATGATATATGATGTACTTCTGGTTCATATAGCATTAAGCAATGGGCATAGCTATATTGACCCAAGAGTGGTCAACTAGAACACCCTTCCTTGAGAAAAATTATATTTTGCTAGATAGGTTAAAGAAACGCTTTAGAGATACATACAAAAGTTTTGAACACCCTTAGCAACATTTCTAGCGTCATAGTCTCTGGCAGAAATGCAAGGTAAGACTGTGTACAATAGACCCTTGTGGTCGGGCCCCCGCACCTTATGCATAGCGGGAACTCTAATGCACCAGACTTGCCCCTTTTTTTACCATCGACATTAAGGATATGAAAATATTACTGAGAATGCTTTTAAATAAGTACCATGTAAGATTCAAATGTTCTTTATAACATCTCCTTGTTGGTGATCAAATGCATCTTTTGGCCTGCTTTTTTTGGTTACAGGTAGCAATGGCAACAGCAGCCAAAGCAAAACTGCTACTACGAGAGTTGAAGACAGTTAAAGCAGATCTTGCTTTCGCGAAGCAACGTTGCTCTCAGCTGGAAGAAGAAAATAAAATGCTTCGAGAGGCTCGTGAGAAGGGAGTCAACCCTGCAGATGATGACATGGTAGTTTTTCTTTTTCACCTACTATTACTAAATATTGTTCTTATTTCATCTTTGCAAGCCTCCATTTCATGGTAATCTGAAAACTACCACCTTTTCACGAGATTCATACCCCAACTATCACTTCTCTTTTTGTATTAAAACTCACCTCGATGCAGAGTTAACCTACACACACCTGTTGTTAATTGGGAACAAATATTTAACCAACTCAAGATCGAGGTCTATTTTAATACAAAAAAGAATGAAAAGATAATAATTTAGATGTGTTTTTAACCATTATGTCGAAAGCAAGAACATAGTAGGTGTGAAAGGGGTTCATTATCTATTGTACACACATTCAGATACGGCTACAACTGGAGACACTTTTAGCAGAGAAGGCTCGTCTAGCACACGAGAATTCAGTATATGCTAGAGAGAATCTCATCTTAAGGGAGATTGTGGAGTACCATCAATTGACAATGCAGGATGTTGTGTATTTGGATGAAGGATTTGAAGAAGTAACAGAAGTTTCACCAATACCTGCTGTCTCAAGAAGGCTCACTGCTTCTCCTCCATTATCTCCTAAATCAATGCCATCTAGAACCTCATCATTCACAAACTTATCAGCTCTTGTAAAGACAAATGAAGAATTACCAGCAACTTCTTCCAAGGGGAAAGATTTAACAAGAAAATGATCTAACTGTGTTGCTCCTCCAACTGCCAATCATGACTTTTTTTCTTTCATCCATAAATTAATATTTTTGTCTAGTATTATTTCTCTCTTCTCCTTTGTATTCGTCGATTTTGACACCAAAATTATTTAATGCATAGCAATTTTTTTCTTATTAGTCTGTTAAAGAGAATTTGGAGTATCCTATTTCCACCCAACTCACACGGTCCAATTCTCCTTTCCATAAGATGTCTTCTTTACCTATGAATAATGAATTCCATTGGGATACTATATGTTAGGTAAGATTTCTTAAAAAAATTGTTGAGAGCATTTATTGGTGTATGGATAGACTTGACAAACAATAATTGAATGTTCCTTGTTGATTTTCTTATCCTCATTAGTCATTAATGGTTGGTAAATAGGATCATTTATTACAACACAAGGATATTTCAACATTGGTGGTTGCATTTCAACTTAATCGATTTGTAGGCATGATAGACCGTTACAGAACCATTAAGATAATGGCTTATTGATTATTAACCGTTATCAGTTTAAGCCTTTAAGATTTGACGCAAAAAATCATTGAAAAATCATCTAAGGTGACAAACTAAATGAACAATGCGTATGAGTTGACAGACTGCATCTTGCTCAAATGTAAATATTATCACATTATAAAATAATCGAGAGTTTAAGAAAGCCAGAAATAGAAGTATGAAACTAAACTCTCTAATGGGTTGTTTAGTTTGGATACAAGTTATGATGAGATTAGTAAAGTTGGAATAAGTTATGATGAGATAAGTTTTGTTGGAATTAGTTATGTTGAGATTAGTTTTTATTATTTGTTTGGATTGTCATATTCGAAAGACTCTTCACTGCACAATTTCTAAGAATAAGATGTTTGTTATAAAAATACCCTCCACCTTATTATTTTCTTTCATTTTCTTTGCAAGCTTTAGCTATTCATTATTAAAAATAAAATCTTAATTTTATTTAACATATGTGTAACCATTTTCATGATTGCTATGTGTTTTTAAAATTAAACTTTTATCTTATTTAACTTCCATCTTATTTAGCTTTAAACAAATTTTTCATCTTATTTAACTTAAAAAATAAAACTTTTATCTTATTTAGCTTAAAAATTTAAACATCCAGCTAATTCAGCTTAAAAATAAACTTCCATTTTAAATTTATTAAAAGTAACAACAACAACAGATCGAGTGGAATCCTACAAATAAAACCTAAAGTGTAAGAGCAACATTAATGTGGGGTCCATAAAATTCATACTTGTCAATCAAAGAATGAAGCATCATACCACTTTTATTGGTTGAGCCTCATCCACCATAAAAGGAAAAAATTTCATTTATAAATAAGGAAACATGCACTTATTGCTCTCTCCAAGAGAGACGCCAAGTCTCATTAGCCTGCCAAATTTTGATTCAACAAAGATTTTATAACATAAATCAAACTAATTTTGATGTTACTTGAGGAAAAAGACATAAATTTTCTCTTAAATTTATTTTGAAAAGTTAATTACACGTTTTAACTATTGTGATAACATATTATGTACTTTTACTACTTAAAAAAAAATTATTTCACTCCAAAAACTAGACAAAAGAATTAAAAAGAAAAAGACACGCAAATTAGTAAAAAGAACAAAAGAGAGGAAAAACAGTCCCAATCTCCATGGACAAACCTTTGATTTCTTATTTTTCGTCATGCCATTCATCATCTCTTTTACATCTTTTATCTAATCAAAATCACTTTTTTTTTCTATCATTAATTGCCTTCAAGTTTTTTGCCATTCTCATCTTTGAGCTTGAATGAAATTTGTAATTGTGATATTTTTTTGTGGTATTGGATGATGAATGTTAAAATAGTGATGGTATTGATTTTTAATTTCGACAATTGATAATAAAACTTATGTGATTTTAACGTGATCCTGAAATTAATGGTTATGATTGTGATGAATTTCTATAGTAACAATGATGGTGATGTGATTGCAATGGTAAATTTAGTTAAAATTATTATGATTATTGTCGATTTTTTATTTAAACATTCTAGTGGTGAATTTGATTTAAGATGGTGAAATTTGTGATGGCGGATGGGTGAATTTGATGATAATTGGCAATGATGGTGATGTTTTAATAGTGAGTGTATAGAGAAGCTAAAATAATTAGGATAAAAAGAATTTTATTCTTTTTAAAATTTGACAAAGTAATTGATGCAACAACGATATGGTGATGACATGGCATGAGTGTAAGACACTTCTCATCATATAATTAATTGTATGCGCGTTAAGGTGAAAATAAATTCACTTTTAAATAATTTAAATGTGCAATAGATCGTCACAATAATTTAATCATGTAATTGACTCTTCTTGATAAGTTCAGAAGAAAATTTATATTTTTTTGTCACTTAATTAAAAATAAAACCAACCAACAAAAGACATTAATGCTACAAAGGCCAATACCCCCACTTGTTGTACAATAAAATTGTAATTTACTAGTTATTTCATATGTTCTCCAAAATTTTACAAAAAAAATCAAAGGTTTTTTGGTGTTACTTGAAAATCCCTACCTACATCATCACTTGACATTTCTTGAACCATTACTGGCTAATTCACCTAAGCACTATGTTCAATGTGACTTGGACCGCTAGTATAGTCTCATCTTTATCAAATTTATTTATCTTTTAAGTTAAAAATAATTTGGTTCTCAATTTTTTTTTATTTTTATTTGATAAATATTATCTCTCGTACATCAGTAATGTTCTAAACTTAGATTTCATTTCATTAGTTGCTCTATCACAACATTTCTGAAATGCAATGGATCGTTCTTGAATCAAACATCTAAGATAATTTTTAAATTTAAACTTTTAATTAAGTCATGTAATCTATCTATCAATATAACAAGAAATAAGTAACCTCACATTGCTCAAATGGAAATGCCTCGCTTTGAATTGATCTTCCACCAACTATTATTGACAATTTATGTGATATAAAAAAAAGCTAAAAGGAGAAAATTGACTTTCATCCTCAATAATTTGACCAATGACTTGGTATTCTTTTCAAAAATCTACACTTTAGACCATCTTGTAAATATGAAATTTTAACCCTTAATATAAACTCCAATTAATTTTTTCTTATTAAAAAATAATAATTATAATATAAACTAAAGTTAGCTTTTTCTTTTAAAAAATGATATAACTATTGAAGTTTTTTTTCTCTCTCCATTGTTTCTTCTTCAATTACTTGAATTTGATACACTTGACTAAGGTTATTATGAAAAGAATTTCTCCATTTTAACAAGGTAGTGATAATACGTGTGTATATTCTATTCTTTTCATACTTTGTTTCGTGAAATTTCATTGGATATGTAATCGTTATTGTATTAAAGTTTTTTATTTCATTGATCGAAATTAATTAATATATATTAGTCAAAGTTAATGAATTACATACTTAAATTATGTACATTATGTATATGTATATTTAATATCAGATATTTTTATCGATTATTATTTTGACGATTTGTAATTTGAAGTTCTCTAGTTACTCTTGCATAAGCAACAACAATTATGAATTTGATTGAAGAGTACTGGGAAGAATGGATAGGGAAGATGCCCTAGATCACTTAGCCAATTCGGGAAGGATACGAGTGGAGAATTGTCACCAAATTTGACCCGATAAAGGTAATTTTTTCATTTTATTTTTAATAAAATAAATTTAAAATATACTCGACCCATATATGTGATTTTTTTTAGCTTCTCTTCTGCTGGCGCACATTTCTTTTCAGACAGCCAGAAACGAAGAGAGCCCAAAAAGGTCACATAGCCCCCCACTCTACCCTACGCTACCCCACGCCACCCCACCCCACCCTACGCCCTGCGATCATCGCCTTCATTATTAACCCTGCATCTTCTTCGGCTTTGTGATCGATTGATTTTTTCGGGTATTCTGAAGCACTGTTGATTCACCGCGTTGACTGATTGTTCTTCATTTTCTTCCTCAAAATAGTATGGATTAAGTGGTTGTTGATCGGAATTTCTTGAGGAATCATTCACCAGTTGATCGTTTAGGTTCTTCCACGGCGTTTCCATATCGAAGGTGAGGCCTTTTAAAAAAAATATTATATGTTTTTTTCGTTTTGGGGTTTGATCGTTTATTTTTTTTGATTTTTTAGGGTTGGGTCTAGGGTTAGGGCGGTGCGGATGGAAGCGTCCGGTGCAAATTCGGACGCTCAGAGAAGTATTTCATCATCAAGTAGCAATATTGGTAGTAATGCTAGAAGGCATGGAGTACAATTATCTGCTGCTAATTTAATTCGTTCACCGTTATCGACGTTGTTGGAATATTCTGGAATTTTACGGACAAGATCAAGTCATTCAGAAGCGGATAGTTTGATAAACAGTCAATTTCAGCCCCGGGTGAATGATGGTGGGGCATCACCAGCTTCTGCTAGTGGCTCCGGTGAAGTTTCAATTAGGATTATTGGTGCTGGCGAGCAGGAGCATGACAGAGTTGGGACTGTATTGCCATCGCCAGCTGTTGGAACACTGAGGGAAGCAGATGGGCAAAATGAAGTTTTCGGGAGGCCAATTTCAAGGTCTGGGTCTGCAGCTTCAGTTGGAGCATTGGAGAGTCAATCGGGTGATAGAGGAGCAGGAGATGGAGTTCCTCAGCAGGTGAATGGTAACACGGATACAGGGACTACAGATGGTGCGGGTGTTAATAATAGGGAGTCTTCTTACCAAAGATATGATATACAGCAAGCTGCCAGGTGGATTGAGCAAATTATTCCGTTCTCTTTGCTTTTGTTGATTGTTTTCATTCGGCAGCATTTGCAAGGTATTCCGTTTCCTCTCCGTGCTATACATCACCGTTCTTGCTTGTACTTTTTGACTGTTTCATGTTCTTAATGATGCATTAATGCGTGCTTGGGTTTTCTGTTATCTTTATCTCTCTCAAGTAGCCAGAACCTTTTCGTTTTAGTGTTACCACAACATTGTCTGCTTGTTAGTGTTTAAGATCATTTTGAGGCTCACTTGATCCCTGAACCAAAGTGGAATATGGTCTGGTCATTTTTCCTTGCTTAAGTGGCACAGTACCATGGTGTTTATATGGATCAGCAAAAACCAGCCAACCAACTATATTTCTCAAGATTAGGCTTAATTGATGAGGTTTGTGAGCTTTTGAAGAGGATGACACTAATTAATAAATGTAGTGGCCAAAGTGATGATAAATTGTCAAGGAATCATTATAGATGGATGCTGTAGTGATTTTATTAGGAAACTTGTAATTAACTAGAGGAAACTTGTCAAATTTTAGAAACTTAAATTGCATCCCTGTATATGATGGTAATTGAACCTGATTGAGATGGTTTTACTCAATATGTTCACTGTAAATGCTGATTTTCCAGTTGTAGTAAGCATATAATAGTCATGGTGGTTTAACCTTACTTTTTCTTGCATATATGTCTAGCTATCTACATGCTTTTACTCAATATCTATTCATACATGTATAGCTGTATGGATATTTTATTCTGCTACTTATCTTGGTTAGGTAATGCGATTTTCTAGTATTATTAACCTCCCAGATATTTTTTCCCTATATGGATATTTTTTTCTGCTACTTATCTTGGTTAGTCAATGCAATTTCGCGATTTTCTAGTATTGTTAACCTCCCAGAATTTTTGCCCTACTCTGTGCTAGGACCTGCATAATGTGCTAATCTATTGAAATTCTATAGAATGATAGCTCTTGTTTTGTTACATAATGGACTACTTGGTCTAGAGGTTCACTTCTCTCCCCTCTGTAACCCATGTCCTGTTATCTTGTATCCTTCTTTCCTTTCCTCCCTGTTTAGTACTTTTTCCTTGTCCTCTTTTGGTACCTAAATTTCTTCTCCTTTTTTTTTTTTTGGGGGGGGGGGGGGGGGGTGTTTACAGGGTAGTGATGCTTTCTAATTTTTTTCTACTGAAAGTTTATGATGGCTATCAATTTCTTGTTTTGCATATTTGAGGGTTACTGTGCTTTACCATAATTTCCATAAGTTAGTATTTCTCAAGATTGCTCTTCTGCTTGTCATGAACCTACAGGTTTTTTTGTTACAATTTTGATTGCTGCTATCATGTTCAAGTCAAATGATATTGTAAAGAAGCAGACTGCACTTAAGGTGATGTAAAATGCCTTGCAACACCAATCCTCAATAAGGGAAAAAGAAAAAAGAATAGAAGGAGCTGATATGCTGATTACTCTTCCCATCTTTTCTGCTTGATACTTTTCTCATACTAATAAGCACTGAAACCATTGATCTTCTTCTTCTTTGCAGGGTGAAAGGAAAATCTCTGTTCTGATAGGCATATGTATTCTGTTCAGCAGTTATGTTGTTGGGTTTTATTGGTGGTACCGAAATGACGATCTTTTATCTCCGTTACTGATGCTTCCACCCAAGGCCATACCTCCTTTTTGGCATGCCATTTTCATGATCATGGTGAACGGTGTGTTCTTGTGAAGTTGTCCTAATTAGAAATCTCTTGTTCAGCATCTGGATTCTGATGTGTGAATAGTTTGAAATGATATCATGGAGTTGACTTCTTTCCTTTGCTTTCCTTGATAGATACATTGGTCCGCCAGGCAGCAATGGTCTTCAAATGTTTTCTTCTGATGTATTACAAGAATAGCAGGGGCCGGAACTACCGTAGGCAGGTGACAACAGTTTAGATTGATTTATTCACCCTCTATTTTATTAATTGTCATTTTCTCTTTCTTGCTGTGCGTTATATGTGTGTATAAATAGGTTAAGGAAGTTTTTTGAGAAGTCATTTCCCCTACAGGGTCAATTGTTAACTTTGGTTGAGTATCTTTTACTGCTGTATCGTGCTTTGCTCCCAGCTCCAGTTTGGTATCGTTTCTTCTTGAACAAGGAATATGGAAGCCTCTTTTCATCGTTAATGACTGGGCTATACCTAACTTTCAAGCTCACTTCTGTTGTCGAGAAGGTACCTTTTTTCAATAAATCTGTATTTTCTTCCATGTATTCTTTGTCATTTGGTATCTTAATCTTTCTGTTTTAGAGAATGCAGCATCTTAATCTTTGTAAAATTTTAAGGGTCAACATTGTCATTATTCTAACCTAGTTTTCATCTGATCCTACCTTCATATTCCATAGGTCCAATCCTTTTTCACAGCTTTGAAGGCATTGTCACGTAAGGATATTCATTATGGAGTATATGCGACTTCTGAACAGGTAATATGGGTTTATTTTTTTTTATAAACGAAAAAAATAAGAAGTATGTTTCCTAAGTTGATTAAGATGGGTTTTGTGTTCTTTTTTGATAAGTAAGATAAGTTTCCTCCTTTTTTGTTCATGAGAAAGAAGAATTATACTAAGAGAAGCTCATAATGCAATGTAGAGCTTGATTTTTCAAAGTTTATAACTTTATATTCTCAAACACAGTTATCGTCTGTTGATTTGGTGTATTTTCCCGTCTTGGAGGAATCACAGTTTGAATATCTAACTCTGATTCAAATATCAATTTCTTCTATGCGGAAAAAGTTTCAGATTGCTATGTTGTTTTCTGGAACATTAAGTTTCATTTTGAGTATATGGGAAAGAAAATCTAGTGTGGTTGTTTTTAATTAGCTTATTGGGTGTTGGAGAGATTCTGTTCTGCTCCAGAATGAAAAATATGCAGTTCCTTTCTTGCTCCCTGTCATTTATGGCGGCCATCTGCTTTATCTATGTTTATTTTGAGAGTCCCCTTAGGTAGTATGTTGATATTTTTCCTTTGTAGGAAGAGTGATGAAGAATATACTCACTAATGCTCTTAAATGCCTTACACATCCTGATGATTGCAGAAGCCATACTCTATTGCGGGTGCTCACACCCATTTATTTTGTTTTTGCTGCTGCAGTCCCCCATATCTGTTTTTAATTTGCTGGTGCACACTCTTAGATGAGATGGTCAGGCACTTCCATAATTTGTTTTATGGTGGCCATTGTGTGATTTGGAGTGTGCTTGATGTTTATCATGAGAAGAAAGATTATCAATAGGAATCTTAGCTTCTCAAAATTTAAAAAAAAAAACAAAAAAATAAAATAAAAGAAAGATCATCATTATGTCCATGATAGGATGGCTGAATGGTTAAGATATAAAAGTATAACTTGGAGATATCATGGTCAAATATGAGCTACGACTCTCTGTATGGGCTCGTCAACTCTAGCTACGGTGAATAAATACTTATTCTATCGCTTGAATAACTATCAAAATTTTATAATCGGCGACTATATAACATATAAAAGACTATAATCTTTACATTATTTGCTGGTAATGTAGTGTTGAGAATTGGATTTGAGTTTTTCTGCACTTCCCATGGCCAAGAATAGCCTAACCAATCTTCTCCTACCTTGGATGTTAACTTCTTTACTGTCCCTGTCAATTTTGGTGAACTTGATATCGTTAAAAAGTTTCCTTATCAAATGAATAATCTTTACATTTTAGTTTCATCATATTTGTATTAAGAGTATACACCTTATAAATACTACATTTAAGAATGGAATTAGGCTGGACACATCTATGTGTAAGTTTGGCTATGAATATTATTCACTTTATTTTGGAATATTCTTGTTTGGCCATAACATACCAATTATAGCTTGAATTTGTATTTGGGGTTTTGTAAAACACCTCAAGATGTGTTTTCACTTTTTTCATTTTACTTTTTATTATTATTACTTTATTCTTAAATATTACACCAATTTTTTATTTATTACGAAGACCAGCCTATGTATTTTACCCATTAACGAAACTAAGAAAATGTCATCTGCAACCACTAGCCAAACAAATGCCTACTTACTAGAAGAAGTTGTTCTCACAATGTGGGGATTTTATTAAAGAATAACTAGTTACTACAACAACAACATTACCCCATGCCTCAAAGGCTCCCACCCATTGCGGGGTAAGGGGGGTCGGATGTACGCAGCCTGACCCCTATGTTTAAAAACAT
>JAOTQR010000002.1:15001006-15020868 GCA_025774065.1 Solanum ossicruentum
CAGTTTAAAGAGCCATTTTGCTTTATTCCATCATACCCCAAAGCCAAAAAATAGTGAATCTTTGGCTCCATCCAAGAATAACTACTTACTATTGTTATTTAATTTATGTATTAATGAATCTTTGTAATTGACTGATTTCATACACTGTGTTGATTTTTGTTGGTGGAAGATAAGGATTTGAAGTGGTGTAAATTTGCACTGGTTTATCAACAATTGATTTTGCTTCTTAAACCTTGCAGTTTGATGATAATTCTTTTTTGTGGCTTGTTTCAATAGTGAAAATTTTGGTTTATAGTCTTTGGCCATAAAAATAAAAAAAACTATTTCCCTATATTTGGAATTTTTGTAGTTGGAGGGACTTGTATTTGGCCATAGTATTTGGATTTTTTCTTTTATATTTTAATTTGACGTGTATACAAAAAAGTGAACAACATTACTATTGATCATTGAAAACAACCACATGGAACTATGATTCCATTTTTCATAATACCACTAATAAACCACAATTTTTATTAATGAAACAAGTTCATAACAAAATTTTCATCAAGCTGCAAGGTCTACGAAGTAAAATCAATTATTAGTAAATTAGTGTAGATCTACGTTGCTTCAAATTCTTACCTTCCCACATCATAACTCAAGAATCAACACCACCCCAAATCAACATATGTGCTTTGTGTGAAATCAGTTTATTATAATGATTTATAAATGCATAAATTATATAACACAAGTAGCTATTTTTTAATAAATTCTCCCACATTGTGTGAACAAATTCTTTTGGTAAGTAGTGGTTGTAGTTATCATTTTTTAAATTTGGTTGGTGGGTAAAATAAATGAGGTGGTTTTGTAATAAATAAAAAATTAGGGTAATATTGAAAAATAGTGATAGAAAAATGTGAAATGAAAAAAGAGAACACCTCTTGTAGTGTTTCTGAAAATCCCAAATATACCTTCAAGTTGTATTTGGTATTTTTATGGTGAAATGAGGATTCCGGAATAAAGTGAATAATATTCATGGCTAAACAACTTAAATTTGAATTAAAAACAATTGTAATGAAGCTGACAACATGTTTTTGGAACTTCTGGTTTTTAGAAATGTCATGATTTGGTTGATCAATTTGGTCAAATCCTTAAAGCTCTTCGCCTATTTAGTAAAATGTTATCACATCATGGAATTCTCTTTCTTATATATTGACTAATTATGAGAGGCCCAATATGTGATATTAACTAAATGATATTAAATCATCTTAGTAAGTGTAGAATATATATTTGATAAATAATTAATATTGATAAATTTTAAGTGTATTACAACAACATATCCAGTGAAATCCCACAAATGAGGTCTGGGGAGGGTAAAATGGTAGAATGTTTGCAGACTTTACCACTACCTCATAGAGATACAGAGACCGTTTTTGGAAAATCCTCGTCTCAGAAATCAAGCCCTCATAAGTAGAAGATACTAGATATGAAAAAAGGGAAAAGAAAAGGAAAAAGGAAAACGAAATAATGAAAAGCAAATGATAGTATGTGAATTCGATTAAAGTAACAAATATAAGACGGATAATGACACCACATGATATAAAGGCATGACTAATCCTACTAACCTACTATATCACAAGGCCAGACATCAACCTACCCTACTAGCCTATGATCTTTCTACCCTAATACGCGATCTTCTCTCCGTTCTACCCTACTATATCACAAGGCCAGACATCAACCTACCCTACTAGCCTATGATCGTTCTACCCTAATACGCGATCTTCTCTCCGATCTATCTAAAGTCATGTTCTTGGTGAGATGAAGTTCGCTATATCTTGTCTTATCACCTCCCCTCAATACTTCTTCGGTCTACCTCTACCCCTCTATGTAACCCCTAAATCCAACCTCTGGCACCTCCTAATAAGAGTATCGGTACTTTTTCTCTACAAATGTCCAAATGATCGCAGTCTCGCTTCCCTCATCTTGTCAGCCACAGGAGCCACCTCTAACTTCTCCTGAATGGTTTCATTCCTAATCTTATCACTCCTGGTATGTCCACATATCCATCTCAACATCCTCATCTCTGCGACCTGCATCTTCTGAATATGAGTTTTTGATTGGCCAGAACTCCACCCCATATAACAAAGACGGTCTAACCACCCTTTGGTAAAAGTTACGTTTAAGTTTAGATGGTATTTTCTTATCACACAATACTCCAGAGGCAAGCCTCCATTTCGTCCATGCTGCCCTAATATGGTGTGTGACATTATTGTCGATATCGTCACTGTTCTGAATGATGGACCCAAGATATTCAAAGTTCTCTCTTGGGAATAGATTGAGTGGCAAGGTTCACTTCAATGTATGTCTCCAAACTCCAATCTATCATTAACTTTAGCTCGTCTCATCAATCAGTATTATGTCATCCGCAAATTGCATACACCATGGAACTTCCTCCTGAATAGATCGTGTCAGCTCATTTATTACTAAAGCAAAAAGAAAAGGGCTCAAAACAGATCCTTGATGAAGTCCCATCTCAACAGGAAAATACTCCGAGTCTACTCTCACCGTTCTTACTCGAGTTTTGGCTCCGTCATACATGTCCTTTATCACCCTAAAATACACCATTAGAACACCTTTCGCCTCTAGACACCTCAATAGGATATCCCTTGAAACTTTGTGATAGGCCTTCTCGAGATCAATGAACACCTTATGAAGGTCCTTTCTTTCCCTATATTTCTCTATTAATCTCCAAACAAGATGAATTGTTTAATTGTCGATCGCCCCGCATGAATTTGAATTGATTCTCTGAATGTCACTCCTTTTCTCACCCTCATCTCCACCACTCTTTCCTAGACCTTCATAGTGTGGCTTAACAACTTGATGCCTTTGTAATTGTTACACTTTTGAATTACCTTTGTTCTTGTACAATGGAATCATTGTACTCCTCCATTTATCGGGCATCTTCACAGTCTTCATAATAGTACTGAATAGCCTAGCCAACCACTCCATACCATTCTTGACCATACTCTTCTAAAATTGATCGGAATCTCATCGGGCTCGATCGTCCTCTCTCTCTTCATCCTATTAATAACACATCTAACCTCCTCAGCTCTGAAATGCCTGCAATAACCAAAATCTCAATGACTATCAGAGTGTGTTTACTCACCCAGCTCAATATGTCTAACCCTTTTCTTGTTTAAGAGTTTATGAAAGTAAGCTTGCCACCTTAGCTTGATGGAAATCTCATTCGCCAACGCCTCACCCTTCTTATCCTTGATGCACTTTACTTGGTTCAAGTCGTGAGCTCTCCTCTCTCTCTTTTGCGAGCCTATACAATCTCTTGTCCCCACCTTTATCACTTAGCTCCATATGCAAGTGCTCAAACGCTGCTACTTGTCACCGTCGTCTTCGCTTTTGTCTTCACCGTCTTATAGATATCCTTAAGCCTTCTCTTTTCATCCTCATCCCTACACTCCAACCACTTCGTATAAGCAATCTTCTTAGCTTTCATTTTGCCTTGAACTACTCCATTCCACCACCAATCACCCTAACGTCCACCAAAGGTCCGCCTAGAAACACTTAGTACCTTGGTCGCTACTTTTCTAATGCAATGAGCAGTAGTGTCCCACACGGTGTTCACTTCTCTGCTACTACTTCAATCCCCTAAACTATGCAACTTTTCTCCATCTCCCAAGAAAGGGTAGGAGTCAGGCCTCCCAATCTAATCCTCGGTTGGGCATAAATAACCTTCTTTTCCCTCTTAATCTCTAAATCCATCACTAGAAGTCTATGTTGAGTGAAAATATTTTCACTCGGAATAACCTTGCATTTCTTACAAAGGCTTCTATCGCTCTTCCGGAGGAGTAAGTAATCAATCTGAGTCTTAGCTATCGTACTACGAAAGGTAATCAAGTGATTTCTCCTCTTCGGGAAACATGAGTTAACAATAATCAACTCAAAGGCTTTGGCAAAATTCAAGAGAGACGTCCCCCCTCCATTCCTCTTCCCAAAACCAAAGCCTCCATGACATCGTCAAACCCGCTAGAAGTTGCATCGATATGCCCATCAAAATCTCCCCCAATGAAGATTTTTTTGTTTTATTCGGTATACCTCTCACAACTTCATCAAATCTTCCCAAAAGAGCTTTTTGACTTCCTCATCCAGGCCCACTTGAGGTGCATAGACACTAACTTCATTCACTACATGACTACCGACCATAAATTAATAGACGTCATCCTGTCATTAATTCTTCTGACCTCAACCACATACTCCTTAGGGTCTTCATCTACTAGGTTACCTACTCCATTTCTATCTTTAGAACCACCCAAGTACCATAATTTAAACCCGTCTATGTCCCGAGCTTTGACACCTACCCATTTGGTCTCCTGAACACACGCTATATTGATTTGTCTCCTCTTAAGGATGTTCACTAGCTCTATGGCATTTTTTATAAGTGATCTTATGTTCCATGTCCTTACTCATAGCTCAAGTAAGCCCGTTACCCTCTTACCACTACCACCCCTTGCCTCCAACCCCAACCGACGACTTGATCCTAATCCACCAATGGATCCCAACGCCACTAAATTAAGAACTAATAACTCAGTAAACTACAAAAAATCGAGAAGATACAATCTCTCAAAATCAACAACCCGACGATACCGAATCGTATAATATAAAGTATACTTTACAATAAGCAAACAACTAGATACAAAAAATCAAGATGAATAAACGGGATGCAAATGAATAAACAGAATAGTAAACTATAGAAATATATGGTAAAAAGGCATCACAATATAATATGTAAGCTTTCACAAAGTATAATAATAAGTGGTAAATATAGAAACATATGGTAAATCTAGAAATATATGGTAAAAGACAACACAACAATCAAGAAACCTCAACACAATATGTAAAAGACAAGAAATAGAAGGCAAGTAAAAGGGTACAATTGCTTAAAAATAGAAAATAGAAAGAGATTGGGAAGATATCACCTGGAATTGCTGAAAGTCGCTGGAAAGTATTGGACTCACCGGGAAACAGTAGACGTTGCCGGAATCTGTTACTCGCCGGAAATTCACACTGGAACTGCTAAGCGATCTTTTTCTGAATTTCACCCAAATCTTTGATTTGAAGTGATCAGTTGATTGCCGCCGGCGATTCTGGAAGATTCTGGCCGAGAAGTGTATTGTGATGTAGAAGATGAGATGGACCCAAGATCTCCTGTGGAAGACACTGAAATTCGATTTTGCCGGAGAAAAAGATTTTGCGGGAGAAAGAAGAAGCGGTTGCTCAGTCAATCGATGAGCAATGTCGAAAATCCTTCCGTTTCCGTAAACTTCACGACGGACAGAAACTAGGTTGTTGAAGCAGCAGATGAACTTCTCTGTAAATAAGCAAACCACGGAAAAATCTCGAAGAGAAACAACAAATAGAACCCCAGTTTCTTGATTTTCAGAGAGGAAAAGGAACCCTGCTTTTGTAAGACCCAGCGGCGTTAGCGCAACTTCAAGCACCTGCAATCGGTGCATTTTCGAAGTCGCCGGAGATGATATCGGCGCGATAGAGAAGTCACCGGAGATGAAGAAGAAAAGAGAAGTCGCCGGAGATCTTAAATGTTGAAATCTGAACCCGTACCAAACAACTTAGTCCAGACAACAACAACATTACCCCATTGCCTCAAAGGCTCCCCGCCTATTGCGGAGTAAGGGGGGGTCGGATGTATGCAGCCTGACCCCTATGTTTAAAACATAGATCGACTGTTTCCGGAAACAACTTAGTCCAGAGAGAGACGGAAATGCAAACTCGACAATTTGGTACAATCCTTTAGTAGATCATCTCCTTTTCTTCCGATGTAAATTTAATGTGAAGAGGTCTATTGGGATAGTTATAATTATAATATTTGTCATCACTAATCGTTGATTTTTTACTCAACGCAGTTACAAAATATGCACAAATCTTATCGATGTTCAAAATAATAAAGCTATAAACAAAGGATATGAATTTAAAACTAAAAGTCATAGCTAAAAGGGGTCCCATAATTTTAATAAAATTGTATAACTAATTAAAATTAAAGTAAAATAAATTAAATAATTTTTTATTCTTTTTTATGAAAATGCCCTTGTTGAAGCAGACACGTCAGCGGAGACGTGCCTGCTTCACCCTCAACTCTCTCTTAAGAGAATACTGTGTCCATTCATGCCAATTCTTGTTCTCTGTGTCTGTGTTGCAGCATCTGCTATTGCTGTTTATTGTAATACATGCTAAATTCATGTGAGTTAATTGTGTTAAACAATAGTTGTCTTTTAATTGGGATCACTTTTTATCATTCACATTGTGGATTTCACTGCCTATAACATGTTACAGTGGCAGGTGTATCTTCTTACCCGTAACACACCTGTGCACATCCTAACCTATTCTCAGTCTTGGCTGGGTGGAGCTAGTCCTTATTCATGCAGTTGCATTTTAAAATGATTCCAATCATCAAATAACCCATCATACTGAAGTATATAACCACCTCTTGCTTTTGGTGCCTTCCAAGTTGGCTATTTTTCTGTGTGAACACTGATTTTGACAGGTTTGGGAAGTTCCATGGAGGACTTTAAGTTTTAGCTTATCAAAAAGAAAAGTAAGAACAAAAGAAAATACCTTGGGATTGTTAAATTTTGAGTAACTTTGGTATTGTGAAAAGCTATCTTTGTGTGGAAATAGTTTACTGTTTGAATTGTGCCTTTGAATTGAGTTGTGGAAAAGCTACCGGAGTTGTAGCTGTCTTTGAAGATGAGAAATCGTTCTTGTAAAAAATTTTCAGTAAAGACTGGACTTGTTAACTGAATCATTTTCTTTAAGTGCTTACTGAAGCTCTGGGATGATATGATTAATGTCAGGTCAATGCTGCTGGGGATCTCTGTGCTATTTGCCAGGAGAAAATGCATACACCAATCTTATTACGTTGTAAACATATATTCTGTGAAGACTGTGTGTCTGAATGGTAAGTTATCTGCACTTTTGTTCATTCATTTGTGGTTTGACCCACAAAACGCATAACACAAGATTGCAAATAGCATATGAACCATGCACAAGCAATATTTGATCTCTCTTTCTTCAGTTTCTTTGAGTTTATTCACCGTGAATCGGTAACGGACTTCATTATGCCCAAGGTTAGGATCTTTCCTCTGACCCAAGCAAAAGGATAATTTAGTTTATCAATTTTACTGGATAGAACATTCAAGCTAAAGTAGATGTATGATGTGTTTCTTCTTTGATATAATAAACTTCATCCTCCAACTTGAGCCAGCAGGTGCCCTATCCCAATTAGCCCCTTCAATGGATCGCAACCTCAATTTTACCGTTGGAAGTTGAAAAGGGGGGGGGGTCCTTTACTAGAGGCTATTTTGCTATTTTTCCTTATCAAAGTTAGGTTTACACAATGTTATCTATTATGGAATGAAATAGGATGTCATCTTCCTTGCAGCTGTTTCTGGTTGACCCATTTTTCTGCTGACTTCCCACTTTGCAAATTAATATTGTGCAATTATGCTTTCTCCTGATTCTGAAGAATTAGGAAGATCGCATTTTTTGTTAATTTATTCTTTTATCTCAATAGGCTAATGTAATGTGATTCTTCGGTTGGTTGATGTCCCTTATTTTTGCTGCCAGGTTTGAGAGGGAAAGGACTTGCCCCCTGTGCAGGTCTTTAGTAAAACCTGCCGATCTAAAATCATTTGGTGACGGTTCAACTAGTCTCTTTTTCCAGTTATTCTGAAGAAGTTGTCGATCACTCTTCAAAGCTGCCAACTTCACTAAGAGCAGGTATAGGTGAACGTCCATCCACGGAAAGCTTATTGACACACTTGGATCAGAATCCTGATCTGTTGCCTCCAGAAAGTGCTAATTACCTTATGCAGGCCATTGTTTATACACAGTTCCACGCAAACCTTTGTGAGGAGAAAATGTTTGTATCAGTCGATTAATCAACAGAATTACCAAGTGTACAATGTATTATGAAATAGTGTAGTAATTAGATATATCTTTTTATCCCCATGGCCAGTTGCCTTTAATCCCCCAAATGAACCTATAAAAAATGATTATTGCGCTCAATGGTGTTTATATGTAAAAGCAAGATAGCAGCATCTTTTGGGAAAATCCTAATCTTGAGTGGCTTGAACCATTATTTAAGTCATATTTGCAATGCATAAAAATTTACAAGTTTATTACTCCTCTTCCATTTTATGTGATGTCTTTTTCTTTTTGATCCGTTCTAAAAAAGAATTTCACCTTATTCAAATTGAAAATAATTTACTCTAAATTTTTGTTTAGCCATACAAATATCTAAAAATGATTTTACAATCACAAATTTTAGAAGTTTTTATTTTTTTTTAAATATTGTGTCAAGTCAAATAGTATTATATATTTTTTTCCTTTTTTTTTTAATTTTTAGAATTGAGCTAGGGTTTCAAATATCACGTTTGTAGGCATAACTAACGTCTCCTCTTCTATTATTATTAGTTTTGGTAATCTCCTCCTGTATTTCAATTATCTTTTCTTTCTTTCTTTTTCTTTTATTCTTTCAAAATCCCTAAATTTTAGAACATGGAATTCTGTTCTACTTTTGTCATCACAAATATTGTATAATTTTACTAAACATCTATATTAAAAATATTCACAACCAAAAATATTCTTCTCAATCATTAGAAAATTTAGTGCCAAGTTTATTCTTGCAAATAGATATGGAGTAACACCGTGTATAATTCACAGCTCAATCATAGAGTATCCCATAATTTTATTATAGTCTTGCTTTTTTATGTAGTATCCTTTTCTTTTTTGTCTACTCAAAAGAGAATGTCATTTTATTCAAATCGAAAATAATTTATCTTTAAAATTCTTTTTTTTATCCATAGAAAAATGATTTCCACCAACACAAATATCTAAAAATAATTTTAGATCACAAATTAAAATTTTTTTTCTTAATAAGACGGATGAAGTAATATTTAAATAAATATATTTTTTCATTGTATTAATTATATTTTAATGTTCAAAAATTAGTGAAGGTAAAGGGAAATTAATTAATTAGTCTACTAACCCTTTTACACATTTCATCACACTCTTTCATTGCCTTTTTTGTCTCTTGGCACTCTTTACTACTCCTTTCTCTCTTTCTCACCACTTGTTCATCTTCTCCATCTTCTGTTGCTCATATCTAACTCATTCATTAGTTTCTTGTTTTTCTCAATACCAGTCTTACAATGCCGGCATGAGTTTGAAGTAAAATTTTAGACCCATTTTTGGAACAATGGCAACTTGTGCTGTTTGAGCTGCTCTTGTATAAAATCAAGTTTCTGGACTCAATCAATCCTGGTAAATTTTCTTTTTGTTAGATTCAAACAAGTGATAATTGTGCATTTCCCCCTTTTCTCGCATTCATTCAAAGCTGCAAAAATAAATTGGGGTTTGGGGATTAGGTAGTAAATTGATGGATCTGGGATGGTTTCAGGGGAATCAAGTTCATGATTTGACTTTTGAGGAAGAATCGCCAAAAAGTGTTTGGAATTATCGACTTTTCAACGGGTGAAAGTATCAACTCTACTTGCTTTTTGCATACTGTTACCGTTATATTTTGTTTTGCAGTATCAGATTCTTCAATGAATTTAAAGTACCTAAAGTGTGAGCCTCAATTCTGTTTGAGTTTCCTTTAGTGGCTCATTTGGGATCTGACAACTCTATATAAGTAGACTGAACAACCTTGTTTGATTAGTTTGGTGCTTGAGGGAAAAAAAAGGTGTATTTGGAGGTTGACATTGTTGTGACTTGTGGATCTGCAGTGTGAACTAGGGAAGTTGTGAAGCATGATGGGGCTTCTTGGAAGTCTCTCGATGCTTCACCTTCTAATGTGGTTGTTTTGGTTCCCGAGATCAGGGAATTCTCAGTTAGCTGACTTGTCTATGGGGGCTGCACGGGCACTTGATGTACTCCTCCAAGATTATGCTTATCGTGCATTTGATCGTCCGAGGATTAGAACAGGTGATATCTATGATGCAAATGTTCCCTCGAATATGACAGGGATTAAGGTGTCTGCATTGAGGCTTAGGAGTGGCAGCTTAAGGACCCGAGGAGTTGAAATGTATAAAGAGTTCCAAATACCTGTTGGTGTTGTTGAACAACCTTTTGTTGAGAGGCTTGTTCTGGTCTACCAAAATTTGGGCAATTTTTCTGCAAGATATTACAACTTATCTGGCTACATGTACTTAGCTCCTGTACTGGGTCTTCTTGCTTATGATGCATCAAACTTGTCAGCAACTAACCTGCGCGAGTTGGATATCAAAGCTTCCAGTCAGCCCATCTCAATACGTTTTTCAGATGTGAAGCCGTTTCCTGCTGGATCATCTGCAAAGTGTGTTTCAATCGATTCACAAGGGTCTCTAAATTTCAGCAATGTTTTGTCGGATAACACATGCACAACCTTTCAACAGGGACATTTCTCTATTGTGATTGAGTCAATTGCTCCTTCTCCTGCTCCGGCTGCCCCTCCCACTGAAACACCCATAATTCATCATAAGGGAAAGAAGAACAAGTCGAAAGTCTGGATAATTGTTGGTTCCGTAGTAGGAGGATTAATATTGATGTTTCTTTTAGGTCTTCTAATAGTGTGCGTGAGCAAGTACAAACGCAAGAAGAAAATGCAACGAATGGAAAGGGCTACAGAGGTTGGAGAAGCATTACAAATGACTAAAGTCGGGAGTACAAAAGCACCGGCTGCTACTGTAACACGAACTCAACCTACACTAGAAACTGAGTACAGACCCTAATTTTTCCCACTCCGCACAAGCTCTGCTCCACATGTCCACTTTCTTGTTTTGCTGCGGTTACATATTCTTCCGATCACACCCCTGTTTCTTGGTGTTTGCTTTATTCAATTATTTAGTAGGCTTATGATAGCAGTGTGAATAGTAACATTGTTATTGTGTAAACAATAAACTTTTAGCAGCCATTCATATTTGTGGTGAGTTGTTGGTGTGCATTTATTCTTTTAGCATGTGTTAGAGTTCATTGTAATGAAAGTTTGTAAGATTCATTGACAGGAAATAAAATATTTTGACAGGATTTTTCTTTGCTTATTATGGATTCTTTCATATCACATGTAAAGCAAGATGATTATATGGCATTTGCTTTTTGTTGGCTTCAAGCATTCCATTGAAGCTATCTTCCTTTTTCCTTCAGCTTAAAAAGTACTTATTCAGACACCAAACTCTCTTATGGTTAAAGGCAAAGGAATCAAATTCACAATTGGGTTTGATGTGAGCTATTAATAATAATAATCTCGAAAGAAAGTGTACGATGTCTGGTCGGAGCCTATCATTTTTGCCCTAGTGATGGGATAAGTGGATAATATGTTTTCAACCAAACGACGAGTCTATTTTCCTCTTTGATGATTATGCAGGTAATGTGGCTTTTCCATGCGCCCCACAACATGGGGCGCAAACATTGTTAATGGGAAACACTACTAACAATAAAAATCAACAAAATAAAAGTTTATAATGGAAAGAGACCAAGTTCCCATCTTTCTTGTTTAATCAGTCAAATCAAAACATGCTATTGTGTGTTTGGTAGCAAAGAAAATAGTTTTTAGGAAATCAAGTGGATTTCATACTTATTTTTTTAGTTTTTGATAAATAAAAAAATGCAGAACACTATGGAAACGGGTTGAGATAGGAAGTAAGGGTGGACTGGGAAAAAACAATAAACTCGAAATGTCATTTATGCAATTTATTCCCTACTATAAGAAAAGTTATTTATTCACATTTTTTAGTAATTTATTTTAATCAATCAAACATAAAAAAAATTAGAAAATATTTTAATTTATCACAATCTGTAAAGTAGCACGTACTCGAGAGAATAGACAAAGATGCACACAAAGAGATAAAATAAACACCAAAGAGATGCGGAATGTGTTTGGGAACCAAAACAAAGGACTTCTAATTAATTGGCTAAGGACTTGCTGTATATGTTATTATACTCTGTCCGTTTCATTTTATGTGATATTTTTTGATTTAATATGGTGTTTTAATAAAAAAAAGGAAGACTTTTAAATTTATGTTCTAAAATCATTCTTACATATTTGTGTGGATGGAAATAATTTCATTAAGTGTAAAAAAGAAATTTTAAAGGTAAATTATTTCAAATTAGAGAAATATGATATTTTTTTGGGACAGACCAAAAAAGAAAGAGTATCATATAAAATCGGATAGAAAGAGTAACAGCTTTTTGGGGAAAGGGCCAAGTGGAAGAAGCTGGAATAGACAGATAAGGGTGAGCCATGAGCCACCCATTATTTATCATATACTTCCCTGTCTTGTACTTTGTACACGCGTAATCAGGAAGTCATGAATTAAAATCATAAAAATAATTTTATACGAAAATACATGACTAATTACGACTACTCAAAAAGTTGAAATCCTACCTTCGTCTTCCAGCTCACTTTTTTTTCCTTGTTCTGTTTTATGGATATAGAGAGTCAAGAGACAAACTTCTTTCAGTCTGGCTGTGACATACTACTTACAACTGGAAGTGCAGAATGCCTTATTTAATGAAATCAATATTAATTGAATATTGGAATTGACTTTGGTAGTTATAGTCAAAAACTTAAAACATTTCTACTAGAAAGGAACATACGAATGCCTCCTCCCCCCATTGTTTCCCAAAAACAACATTGATTTGCAAGTGGTCCCTTGTGAGGATTGAGGACTGGCAATAGCTAATATGTACAAATCCTGGTCTCCCCTTTAATGATTATTGACATTTCATTTTTCTTTGTCATATTGTGTTTTTTAAAAATTAATTAAATTAATTTTTAAAGTTAAATTAGATTACATTAAATCAATATTTTTCTAGTTAAGAGAAAATGAAAATAGAGCCGTCAGTAGATTAGGTTTGTTGGTCTAATCCCGCCCAACCCGTAATTATATAGAATTGAGTTAAGAATTTCTAAGATTTTTAGAGTCCATCTAAGAATAGAGCTTTTTCGCGCGGCTCAACTAAGCCCACTAGCCTTTGGAGCTTGAACAATATGGATTGGGCTGGTCCATAAACCAAATAAAAAAAGAAAAATAAACATGTGAAATGTATTTACATTATTCAATTATAGTTTGAAAAAATTATAATTTATAGTTATAGTTAGGAGTTTGTTGCTATAGTTATAATTTTGTTGTTATTTTCCTTCTCCTCTCTTCCTCTCTCTCGCCGCTCTCCTCTCTCTCTTAATTTCTTGTAGATATACAGTTAAATGTATACCAGCTGTATATATACAATTATTTTGACATATATACATAGTCAATTCGACAGATATACATATAAAATTCGTCTCTCTCCACTCTCGCTCACCTCTCTCCTCCCTATCTCGATCTTATTAGCCTCTCTCCTCCCTCTCTCAATCTTGCTTTCCAGATATACAAATATATATGTATATTAATTATACATATTCAATTATTTGACAGATATACACATACAATGTGACAAATATACATATACAATTCGCCTCTCTTCTCCCTCTCTCGATCTCGCTCGCCTCTCTCCTTCCTTCCAGGTTATATAGATGAGGTGATATTGTATAATTATGTAAAATATAGCTATTTCACCATATTAAATTTCAAGTCTAGGCTATTTATGAAAATTTCTCAATAAAAAATAATTAAAAATAAAATAAAATAAAATAAAATACTAAAAATAATAAAAGGAGCTTAAACTTAAAATCTTGAATCATGCATATAAATATTATAAAGTTCAAAAATCAAAATATTAAAAATATTTCCTTGTACGTATATGTACATAAAATGACAATGATTTCAGATTGAAGTTGTATAATCAAGTCTTTACTTGAAGACAAGCTTAATCAATATTATTAAAATTATTTTGTTTATAAATTTGAGACTTAGTTAATAGATAATAAACGCCATATAATATCATTTTATCAATATTTATATTAATATTTTAAAATTAAAATTTTGAATTATAAAAAATATTTATACTTTTAAAAAGTGAACTGGCCGGGTGAAACCCATAGCCATGTAGTCATGGGTTGGGTGTGTATATTTTGACCCGCCAAAATAATGGACCAGCTCCGCCTAAATCGTACAATTTCATGAGGAAAAAAACATAACTAGCCTACTTTTAAAAAATTTATCACAAATATATAGTTGTATTATCAAGATAACAAATATAACAAATAAATTATCTGCATTTATAGCCTAAAAGTTATTTAAAAACAGATAAATGGAAAAATTATGCAAATAAGTAAATATATACTAGTTAATTAACCAACATAGCTATAGTTTAAATTAATTACGGCTCGTGGCAAACATCTTGTTGTAATTACAGTTTGACTTTTGTATACTTCGCGTGATTTATACAAACGCTATGCGCAATTATCGAAAATTTGTGCACGAATCAAATTGTATAGCGAAATGTGCAAATACTGTGAATTGTATAGTGAATTATACATACGTTGTACACAAATAGTATAGGGAAATATACAAATGTTATACAAAAATTGCAAATTGTATAGTGAATTATACAAATATATAAAAATGATGGGCGAATTATACAAATACTGCTATAACTATAGTTACGAAATATAAGTACTCAAACTATAACTATGAAACATAGTTGAAATATTTTGAGTGGATATATACGAAAATTCCTCAATAAAAATTAGTTCTATTGAAATAGAAATACTAACTAATCTTCTCATTCCTTTCAATATATGTCTCTTATTTTTAGGGATATTTTTAAAAATAGGAAACAATAAATAAAATATATAAAAAGATAACTCTCTCTCTCTCTCTCTCTCTCTCCCTCTCTCTCTCTCTCTCCGATAATAATGTATAATTATTTTTATATGAAATAAATGTATACATGGTATAATTAATATATACATAGCATATAAATGATATATAATAATAATACTTCGCCATTAATTACATTTATACCATAGAAATATATGATATATTTTAGATGTAAAATGTTTATACCGTGTATATACTAGAAATATATTCATATTTAAAAAATAAGTTTATAAACAAAAAAAATATAGCTACAACATAATAATATATATCATGATTATTTATTTCATAAATTTGTGCAAAAAGTATAATAATAATCACTTTTGCTATAAATTATATTTATACCAAAAAATACATGGTATATTTTAATATAAAAGCTTATACCACAAAAATTATATGTAATACTTTTGAAATAATAAACTTATACCATGAATATGTATTTCATAAACTTATACCATGAATAAGTGTTCCATAAACGTGTACAATGAATCTGTATTCCATAAACTTATAACATGAATATGTATATCATATATAATAATAATTGACTTCACTATAAATTAGATATATACAATAAAAATGTACAATATATTTTTATATATAAGAAGTTCATACTATGGATGATACTCCCTCTATCCCATTTTAATTGAATTTATGAGTTAATGCACACATATTAAGAAAAATATTTAAAGATAAAATTTACACCATACTTTCCAATATAGCCCTTTGAAAAATATAAATATACAGTGTAATTTATCTCCTAGAAAATATAAAAGTTTAATAAATGAAAGAGCACATATGGAAAAAGTTTCGGACATTCACCTTGAACTTTTAACGATTCAACTATTTTGAACATTTAAAAAAACCTCAAAAATTTAATTAATTTGGGACGGAGAGAGTACTAATTTTATATGAAAGTAAGGAGTGATATTAAAATAAATACTACTCATATTGATTGTAGTAGAGATAAAATATTTGGTTAGAATATTTTGAATACATATGAAATATGGAGAAAGAGAAATATATGGTACTCTTTTTATAATATTTTATTAAAAATTACCCCCTAGAAAATATAAAAGTTTAATAAATAAAAGCGCACATATGGAAAAAGTTTAGAACATGCAACTTGAACTTTGAACAATTCAACTATTTTGAACATTTAAAAAAACCTCAAAAATTTAATTAATTTGGGACGGAGAGAGTACTAATTTTATCTGAAAGTAAGAAGTGATATTAAAATAAATACTGGTCATATTGATTATAGTAGAGATAAAATATTTGATTAGAATATTTTGAATACATATAAACTATGGAGAAAGAGAAATATATGGTACTCTTTTTATAATATTTTATTTAAAAATTAAAAAAAATTTCTTAATTTAAGTTAAACTGATAATGTACTATAACATTAAATTAGGGATTATAATTATCTTTTTTATTATTTAAAATTGTTGTATACGTAAAATAAACTTTCATATTTGTAATATTTCAAAAGTTCTATTATTTATGTAGTTAAGTCTTAAAGATGGTCTTTCCAAGTAATTTTTTCAATTTCAAAGTCTGTATGGATTAGCCCAAATGAGGTGGACTGACTCTTATTGAAAGCTTTATTAAAAAAATTTACGGAAAATACTATTAGTTGCAAATTTTTCATACCAATATAATAAAAATTGCATCTTAAAATGCTAGTTAAAATTTAAATCGTCTGACTCTCAAAATGAAAATTATGATAACTACAAATTACCGAGAGAGTATATTTTTGTTCTCACCCCAGAAAAGCCCACCTGCATTAACCAATAAATAGAGATTAATATTATGTAATGTTACAACCCCTAATAAGATATCTAATATTTGTCATTTTAGCAAATCTTATTTTATTTAATCAAATGTCATATGATTGTAATTTTTTTCTTTTTACTGTTTTTTCCATCAATAATTAAGCTTAGGGTGGAGTTGTGATGATACCTTCGGCCACTATATAGGGGCACTTATCTTATCTTCAAATTTGAAGGATTTCGTTTTTTAAGCAATAATAAAATTATAAAAATCTTATATTAACTGTATTGCCTGTTTTACTTTTTACTTTTAGAAAAATTAGAAGAATATAATTTAAATTTAAAAAATTATTATTATTAAAAAAATTTAAGGTCTTTTGATTAGTTTTTTCTTTTGCTTTAGGCCATTAAAGTACTTTGAGCCACAACGATCACTATATCGATTCATTCGGTAAAATTATCAAAATATCCCTAGATAAGAGAATGCTTGCGTAATGCATTTTCCTAAACTTTTTTGACAAATTCGAGGCCGTAATCACAATCAGTATGAAAAATTGTGTGGCAAAATGGTCTTCGTTGAATTTTAAAGCAACCAGATCAAAAGATAATATTTTTGAGCGAAAAATGCAATTCCAGAAAAGTCTGTAACAAGTCCATGTAATAGACTTATCGCGAACTTACACTTACGGGTAAGTTTATATTTTTTTAAGGGATTAAAAAATTGATCGAAAAATTTTTGAAAAAAAATGTACAGGTGCACAACAAGTACATCGTGGACCTGGTCCACCCAATTGTACCAGCGAAGTTTAAAATTTTAAATCTTTCGAGGGGCATTATGGACTTTTTTCCACTCCTCCTAGACTTAACCCAAGACCAATATAGGCCATTTTTTACTAAAAAGGGGTCTCAAACTCATTCCTAAACTTTCTACGCTATTTCAAGAAAATTTAGGGCTAAGGAGAGAAGGAGAAGAGCGAGGGTTTCAAGTTCAAACGCGAAGATCGACAGAGGATTGATTGTTCTTCCAAATTCCATGTAAGGCTACCTTAAGCGTTGGATTGAGTTCATCCATGCGTCCCTTCTCTACTTGAGTCGAGTTTGCGAGTAATAACAATCGAGCAATCCAAATCCTGTGATTTTAAGTTCTAAGTTTCTTGCACGTGTTTGAGTCCTCATGAATATACTTGAGTAAAATTGATGAGTTGTATTGTTATTACCATGAAATCGGAATACTAATCATATGCTTGATAGCCTAGTCCTAGATTTTTCATTGTTTCCTGTATGCTATTGAATTGAGATCATGAACCTAATTTTTTGAGCTGAGTAAATTAAGCATGAATGACACATTTTTTGGTTTTATATATGCATGTGATGAGCACCTAATATGTCTAACGTGTTGAGCCTGATTGATATGATATTAACTGATCATAAAAGTGAGAGTCTTGCATGATGTGAGTTGGAATCTTGAGTTGCATTGCAATAAATGTTAATCCTGAGTTACTGGCTATTTGAGAAATTAAGTTGAGCTGTTTCAGATGAGTCTAAGAGATGAACTTGAGTTGATTTTTATGAGCACAAATAACCTCAAATCCTATGTATCATTAGAAGATCAAACACATAAAGATTGACTGTCATTTCATTAGAGAAAGATTATAAGAAGGTCTAATCACGATAACATATGTTACAAGCAGAGACCAACTGGCGTACATATCCAAAAAGGCTCTGGGGAATCAGCTGCAACTGAAACATTGTCTAAGTTGGGATTATTAGATATTTTTCATCACCCAACTTGAGGGGGAGTGTAGAAATTAGTGTGCTTCATAGTTAAACAATTAGTTAGGCCAAACTGTTAGGTTGTTAATTAGTTCAAATAGTTAGGTGAGTTAGTTAAGCACTTGTATATATATACACAATGTTCAGCTGAATAATAAGCAGGACAGTTAATTTCAATTCACTTTTTCTCTTCTTTTTTCTCTGCATCATCAATGGAAATGTGTAGCCATTGAAGCTAGGTCAAGTTTCAACACTGAGGAATGACAAAAAATAAAGTGTTTTATGATTTTCATTTATGTGATGATATATGGTTAATCCTAAGAAGATTAAACAGAAAAAAGTATAGAATTTATGATTTAAAATAAGTGATGAATATTTATATAGTTATAAATTAAAAATAAAATAAAATTTAAAATTAAATTACATCTACATATATAAAAACTGTCATTCTTACGACGTAAAGAAATGTAGTACAAATTAACTGATGAAATAAGGCATAGTAAAGTAAATAAAAAAGCATGTTCATGTGTATAAAGGATAATACATTTTCTTGAAGAAGCGTTTTTGAAATTTCATAAATTTATGGAATATTCATAAAGAAGAGAATAAGATGTGGCAAACCTTTTTTACAATCAAATACTTCAAGAAGATCCACAAAAATTTTTAATGGAGATCAAATAAATCTCATGAAGGTCCACATCATGCTTAAGTACTTAAAAAAAATTGAGAGAGAAAAAATCGTGACAAAATACTATAGAAAGCATAATAAAATATGTTGGAAATAATAACTACAATAAAATAATCAAAATATAACAAATAACATATACTAACAGAAATCTAAGGACCAAAAAATATAAAAGAGATGATATAACTATCAGTATGGAAGGATAAGGAGATAATACTTTATTACCTAAGGATAAGCAAGATAATGGTCTGGTGCCTACTAATCTTTTAACCTAATCTTTATCGTCTACGACTTTCTTTCTAAGATCTTATCTAAAGCCACGTCCTCAGTAAACTTCAACTACATCATATCCTATCTAAACAGTTACCTAATACTTCTTCGGTCTAAGTCTACCTCTCTCGAAATTATCCATTTATAGCCATTAACACATCTCTATATCAGGATATTTGTGCATCTCCTCTTCACATGTCTAAATTATCTCAATCTTGCTTCTCACATCTTATCCTCCACTAAGACAACTCCTATCTTGTCCTAGATATGTTTATTTTTAATCCTACGTACTCGCACACATCTACCACAATAACACCATCTGTGCTATTTTCATTTTTGGATGTGAGTTTTTGACTGATCAACCTTCATACAAGATAACTTTCCTATCAATTGAACCGAAATATCTTCATTAGTAAAATACATATATTTGTATCTACAATTTCACAAAAACTGATCTAATGAAATAAATGATACATACATGTTGAAAATAAAATTAAAATAAACTTGATTTGTAATAATTATTTGGGCTTAAGAAAATACTTAGAATTATATGCC
>JAOTQR010000002.1:15024510-15042943 GCA_025774065.1 Solanum ossicruentum
TTAAGTATAAACTAAATTTTTGAAAATCTAAAGAGTCGCTACATAATTTTAAGGGTAATTAGGAAACTAATAAAACATTTAAATTTAAAAGTGTTGACTAAATTTGAAAGAATTGACTAAATTTGCAAAATATTAACTAAATTTGAAAGAATTGACGAGATTTACAAAATATTAACTAAATTTGAAAGAATTGACTAGATTTGTAAAATATTGACTAAATTTAAAAGAAATTACTAGATTTGAAAGAATTGACCTATCTTTGAAAAATTGACTAAGTCTGCAAAAGTTGACTAAGTTCAAAAATTTGACTAAGTCTTAAAAAGTGACTAAATTTGAAAATTGACTAGGTTTGAAAAATTGACTAAGTTTTAAGGGGTGGACTAAATGGGAAAAAAAAGGTTGACTAAATGTGACAAATTGACTAAATTTATCAAAATTGACTAAGTTTAAAATTGGACCAATTTGAAAGGAAATTGACTAAACATGACTCCTATTTGAAAGAGTTTTCACTAAAGTCTAATTTTGTATAAATAATTCTAAAGCTAAAGCAAAAATCACTAAGGCGGAAATTAACATAAATGGTAGACATATTGGGAAAATTAATTAGATTAACAAAACAATACAAATAGAATGCTAGTGTTAGAACAAACATGAAACATAATAATAAAATAAAATACATTAAAAAAAATCTAAATCATTTGGGCTCAGCAGGCCCAAATGCACCTGTCATAGCTTCTAGATAAAATTGGGCCTGCATAGCCGATTCTCTCTTCTTACTGTTTGTTGCCTCCAAGTTGGGCCTTTCACCCATTTTCCTAACTGTATACACTGAGTATAGGTGTATATCAGTGTATACACACTGACTTTCATCTTCCAAAACCTGTACAACAATTCCAAGATCCCAAAAAAATTGCTTCCTATCTTCAAAGTTGTTCCAAGGCAGACTCGAGAAGGAAGTTGAGCCCAAATGACCCATGACAAAATGCAAGGATGAGTCCAGTGAGCTCATGGCGAATTTACATAAAGAAACAAAAAGAAAGAAAATAATGAATATGTCATTTAATTTAAGGAAACAAGCTGTTAACGGAATGACAGAACATAAACAAGAAAGTTATTCCATGTGTCAATGTTAAAGAAATGTATTGGGGATCAAAATGTTATTGTACCCTTGAATGATATGAGTATTGGAAAAAATTTTGACCTATGAAGAAGTTCCAATCAAGATTTTGGACAGACAGGTTAAAAGGTTGAGAAATAAGAAAGTTGCATCTGTTAAAGTCTTGTGGAGAAATCAACAAGTCGAAAGTGTAACATGGGAAGCGAAGGCAGCCATGATGAAACAATATCCTTATCTCTTTCCTTCTATTCAAATCTAAGGTACTTAGTCACTCATACTTAATCTCTTCAAGCTCCCAAATGTCTTTCTCTCTATGTCACATTACATGCATGCATACTCATGAAAATCGTTTTTAGATGTTTTAAAGTTGCATTATTGCATTCATGAGGAGTTATTAGTCATGTACTCTACCCTTCTCAAGATAATCTTAACACCATTTGAGGATGAATGTTCCCAAGAAGGAGATATTGTAACACCTCTCAAAATGCCTTATTATGACCTTATGTAAGATGTTTTGCATAACGTATCATCCGTATTCTTTTTGACAAATCTGAGGTCGGATTTCAATCAGGAGGAAAAATTATGTGGAAAAAATAGCCTCTTTTGATTTTTAGATCAACCGTCTCGAAAAATATTTTTTGTAAAATTTTATATTTTTTGAAGCATCTGCGACCTTTTTGGCTCTTCGCATCGCGAAAAGGGTTCATTTCAATACAAAAATGACCTAAACTTATTCTAGGGTTATGATGTTATGGTGTTTTGATGATTTAACAAACAATAGAAAAAGTGATCAGATGAGGTACCTGATCTCATATATCTTGTGAACCTAAAAGCGGTACCTAATAAATAGTACATTGTGCACCTGCAAGTTTTGTTATTTGTTGGTGTGCGTCAGCCTGCTCTGCAGAAATTGTCTAGCCAATGAGATTACTTCAAATGTTGCTAATGTTGGGTATATATACCCAACCTTTCTTGAAGAGAAATCTTGAAAGTTTTTACACACATTGAGTGAGTGTTCTTGGTAAGGCTCTTGAGTAGTACACTAGAGTTATTTTTAGTTTGTGTGCTTCATTGTGTTTAAATGGTGCTTGGATTTTGTGAATCGATTCCTAATCCATAAAGGGATCCGATATTTAAGAAAGCTTTTTGCACTTCATTGCTAGAGTTAGCTATGGTGAGTGATGAAGTCTACGTTGGCTAGAGTTAGTCAAATTAATAGGTAGCAAAGTAGCTAATTAGTTGGCTCGAAACTGTGATTGAATTACCACAATGAACAAAAAAAGATTATAAAATCATGAAATCAAATCACACAATATCATGTAATTAAAGACACAATCAATAAAAATATAATTATTTTACTGATCATACGATACCATAAAAAAAACACCATCCAAACAAGCTGCAAGGGTGAGTGGAGTTGTAAAGTGGAGAGAAATATGATATAGTGAGGTTATGAGGTTCGGATAGTTCTGAGTTTATTTATTTATTTATTATTATTATTATTATTTTATTAGTAGTATAGCAATTCACAACCTTTTGATATTGATCAAACATTTCATATATATAATATTTATATCGTATTGTTAATTTTGGTTTTTAAAAATAAGATTTAATACTTAATTTATTTAATTATAAACCAAGTTTTTGAAAATTTAAAGAGTCGCTACCTAATTTTAAGGATAACTAGGAAACCAATAAAACATTTAAAAAGACGTAACAGAAAAATCTTTCTAAATACCAAAGAAAGGGTTCGAATTCAATTTATATTTGAGAAGAAATTAATCACTCAAAATGACCACTAACTTGCTATTGACCGACGATTAGGAAGTTGACTAACTTTGGCTGAATTTTAAAAGTGTTGACTAAATTCGAAAGGATTAGCTAAATTTGTAAAATATTGGCTAAATTTGAAAAAATTGAGTATATTTGCAAAATATTGACTAAATTTGATAGAATTGACTAGATTTGCAAAATATTGACTAAATTTGAAAGAATTGACTATCTTTGAAAAATTGACTATATTTGAAAAGTTGACTAATTTCGAAAATTTGACTAAGTCTTAAAAATTGACTAAATTTCAAAATTGACTATGTTTGAAAAATTGAGTAAGTCTGCAAAATTGACTAAGGTTTAAGGGGTGGACTAAATTGGAATAAAAAAAAAGATTGACTAAATGTGACAAATTGACTAACTTTATCAAAATTGACTAAGTTTAAAATTGGACCAATTTGAAAGGAAATTGACTAAACTTGACTCCTATTTGAAAGAGTTTTTACTAAAGTCTAATTTTGTAGAAATAATTCTAACGCTAAAGCAAAAATCATTAAGGAGGAAATTAACATAAATTGTAGACATATTGGGAAAATTAATTAGATTAACAAAACAAAATAAATAAAATGTTAGTGTTAGAACAAACATGAAACATAATAATAAAACAAAATAAAATACATTAAAAGAAATCTAAATCATTTGGGCTCAGCAGGCCCAAATGCACCTGTCGTAGCTTCTAGATAAAATTGGGCCTGCATAGCCCATTCTCTCTTCTTACTGTTGTTGCCTCCAAGTTGGACCTTTGACCCATTTTCCTAACTGTACACACTAAGTATAGGCGTATATCAGTTTATACACACTGACTTTCATCTTCCAAAACCTGTACAGCAACTCCAACTCCAACTACAATAACATATCCAGTGGAATTCCACAAGTGGGGTGTACAATAACTCCAAGATCCCAAAAAAATTGCTTCCTATCTTCAAAGCTGTTCCAAGGCCGACTCGAGAAGGAAGTTGGGCCCAAATGGCCCATGACAAAATGCAAGGATGAGTCCAGTGGGCTCATAGCGAATTTACATAAAGAAACAAAAAGAAAGAAAACAATGAGTACGACATTTAATTTAAGGAAACAAGTTGTTAACGGAATGACAGAACATGAACAAAATCATGAGAGCCAATGACATGAAAAACAATGAAATAAGAAACCCAAAGCAGGAGAATCACAATGCCACTTCATTTTTCTAGTTTAAACAAGATGATGTTCAGGTAAGCAAATCAACCACACTTAACTATTAAACATTTATGAACTATTATAGAGATACATAAACGACAACGAGAGACCAAATGAGATAAAAGGAGAACATGAAACTTGAACAAGTATTGAATACGTCCCTGAATTGAAACAAATCCACACACAATCTATTCATAACAACACTTGTAGATGACTAGTCACTGATTTAGACCAAATCTAACTAAAACAGAGCTTAACGATGAGAGTCTAGAGGGATACGTTTATAGCTGATTCAATAATATCACAAGGTTGCCATTAAGGCCAAGAATTGTCGAGAATATCTAAGACATAACCGTCACAAATGAAGCAAACTCCAAGATTACATTAAAAGAAGAACCACAAGCAATTTGGTGTTTGAAAACAACATGTTTAAACATGAGATATCAAGCTTAATGAGGACCAACCCTTCAAGCATAATCCTTATATATTTGGCAATAACATTCCAAGGATGAACAAAGGGTGAAAACAAGTCTCGTCTTAACAAGGTAATGGAACCAAATGGGTTTAAAACAATAAGATCTCACCAACACATGATTATACCAAATAGAACAAGATTAAACAAAAGCAAATGACTCCATCAGTATATTAACAGGTTATGTTCGTATATTAACATGCTTGTAACTCAAAGATATGAAAGCAAAACTCAAAGGACAAGCTGTAACATCTTAAAGCCTCAAACATTAAGAAGCAAATCTAGACCAAAAATGAATTAAGGAAGTCACAAATTGTATTCCATCTAAAACTCAACAAGACTCGAAATAGGCTAGTACAATATCTAAAATGACAGCAGAGATAGAGATAGATAACAGAAATAAACTTCACTAAATAAACACAGACTCAAAAACTCAAAGGATTTCTATACAACTCAAGCCATTACCAGGCTTAAGTGAGAGTAACAGTGCTCAACAAAATCAGAGATATAAGCGACGGAAGAGCATCCTAATTTAGGCAAAAGGGGGCATGGCAATGACAAATGCACTCTTTTCTTGCTGGACCAAAACAGAATACAAACAGGTAAACAAAGAAACAGACTCTTAGGCATACACGCGGCTATTTATGACCAAAGAGACTCAGATTCTATGGAAGAAGCCAAACATCACTAAATGACCTCGATAACACACCAGGTAGGACTTGTTCACAGAAAAAATAGATTTACATTATTTCAGAGAACTAGAAACATCAGCAAAATGAACTGTCAGGCTAAATTTGAATATTACAACATGTATTTGAGAAGCAAAATCGTTTCGACACTAGCCTTGACTCTTAGCAACTTAAACATGAATAAAACGACAGCAACAACGCCCTCAACCAATATGCAGTAACATGCATGCAATATGAAACAACATACATGTAATATGCAGCAACATACATGCACAAGTTCTTGATCTAAACTCGACCAGCTATTCCCAAACTATACGGACAGGAAGATGGAACCAGTGAACTAACGAGAAACCTCAAAAACCACATATTCCGGGTTTTAAGTTAAGAAGAAGTAAGAAAGCTATCAACCCCAAACGATAGTACTTAGGCTCATATGAGAACCAGGAACAGAACAACAAGCATTAGTAACCAACAAACACGAAATCAGGCCTAGAACAGTATGAGGGTACTAGAACTCAAACGGAGCCATCGAAAATCCAGCCATATATGAAGACAAACCAACATAATCAAATAAACGAATTGACTGAAAAAAGAAAAAGAAATTACCTTCTTGAGAGCAGGAACTGGGACTTCAAACGAGCTATCAAGGACTCTCACTCCAGGGAATCACGCGTATGAACTTCCTGGTTTTGGAACTGGACCCTTTCGGCTATAACAACCTTCAATTAAAAAGTGAAACTCTTCCAAAAATTGCTTTTCTTTAGTGAAAATTTTAGGGTTTTTTTTTTAGAGAAAAGAGTGAGAAAATTAAATTGAGAGAATTTTGTTTTTGAGTGATCCTTGGATTGAATACTTAATAAATGAGAATGGTCTCCTATATATATAAGTCCTTGAGGGTTATTTCTAGTTGTTTATATTGCTACAGTACTGCTAAAGTGCCCCGACCGTTGCTACAGTACCTATAGCCGTTGCTACAGTACTATTCTAACACTGCCCCTCAAGCTGGACCATATATATCATATACACCAAGCTTATTACAAATATATTCTATCCGAGGACCTTTTAATGATTTGGTAAAAATATCTGTAAGCTGATCATTGGAGTTCCATAATATATTACATAATTGGGCATCGATCTATTCCCATTTGGCCTTCTCTGCTGCAATGTTTTCCACCTTTGTGATAAGATAATCATATTTCCCTTGTCCCTTGAACCACATTTTGACGGAGACTGCCCATGGAAGATAATTAACAGATCCATTTAATTTGATAGTGGTGATAACAGGGGTCCCTATGTTAGATAGGATTAATGGTTGGGATGATGATGAAGCACCGGTAGTAGTGGAAACATCAGCTATAGAAGACATATTGAAGGTTTATACCATGAATGAGAACAATTTATCAAATAGATCAGTTCTGGAATTTTTGACAGCGGCAGTGGTGCGTGTGCAAACAAAGAGAAAGTAGTCACCGGAGAGATAGCACGGTGCTACACATGATAAATATGAAAAAGTAGCCACGAAAAGATGATACAATGCTACACAAATTCGATATGTAAAAAATATATTTACCGAAATGATGGCATAGTGACCTAAACATAATCATTGACCAGACGGGCGGCATATATGGGTCATAGCCGCCAGCCGGCAGCGAAAGCTCTTTGATTTTCAAGACCGTAGAAGCTTTGATACCATGTGAGAAATAGAGAAAAGAGTGAGAAAATTAAATTGAAAGACTTTTGTTTTTGAGTGATCCTTGGATTGAATACTTAATAAATGAGAATGACCCTCCTATATATAAAAGTCCTTAAGGGTCATTTCTAGTCGTTTATGGTTGTTGCTACAACACTGCTATAGTGCCCCCGACCGTTGCTACAGTACCTATAGCCGTTGGTACAGTACTGCTACAGTACTATTCTAACACTATTCTAACATGCAGAATGGCTTCCCCATTGAAATGACGAAGAAAAGGGGATTTTATAGGAGACGATTAGGGTTCGAAATGGGGGGAAATCCCAGGGCAAATTCGAGAAATTGGGAACGAATTTTCAGGATTTGAAATTCAAATCCCTCCCAAAAGGTTAAGAGAATCTTTAATCATGCCAAATCCTCAACGAATTTAAGGTTCAACCGTCAATTCAAAAAGGGGGCAAATGTGATCAAGACACGTAGAGGAATCTCTTCAATGGATTTGTACGAGGATGAGGGAAAGGGCAACACGTATGTACTCGGTTGAGAGAGAGGAATGACGAGGGACGATTTTTGTTGGGTTGAGTCTGGTTTTGCTCGTATGAAGAAGAAGAAACGGAAAGGGAGAGAATGTGTACGCGTGAGGGGAAAAGCTGAAGAGAAGAAGGAAAATTGGGGGGCACGTGTCCCCCACGCGCTGGTGTATGTATATTATAAGTATGCATACATATATTATAGGCTGAAAATGGGGTTTTGGGCCGGGTTTTGAGTTGGTTTTGGGCTAAGATTTTGGTCCAAAATGAATTAAAATAGGATCCAAAGAAGGCTGAGAATGGGTTGAAGGGGTGAGGGTATTTAATTTAAAACTTGGCCAATTCGATTGCAATTTTGACCAATTAAAGGTAATCAAATTGAATTCGATTGACTAATTTGACTACACGACAAATTATACAAATTAATTAAGGAGCTTTTAGTATTATCAACCTGAAATAATTTAAAAATAATAACTCCTAAAATAAAAAATAAAATTTATTTGAGAAAAATATTTTTTACATTTTCGAAAGCTAATTATTTCAAATTGTTAAAATTAAAGCTCGATGATTAATTTATACTGTAGAGGGTAAAAATTGAATGTCAACAAATATTATGTAAATATTAAATATTTTCTTTGATTTACCTATAAATTATACTGGTTGAAAATTTTAATATGTATTTTTATTTTGATTGATTAAAACACAAATTTTAATTAAATTTCATAATAGATTGTTTTTGTAATTTCTTTCTATAAAATAACTTTAATAAACAGTAATTGATAGTTGTCATTTTTGATAATTTGGTATTCAAAACCACATTTTTAAAAGGATAATTCACAAAATCTGATTATTACAATCAAGACAAAGCATTTTTTAAATGAATTACCGCCATATAAGCACATATTGTTCCTCTTTAGTTTAGTATAATCTTTCTCTTTTAATTATTATTTTGTTACATATTCTTACATATGATAGTGTTATATATTTTTGTGTCCATATATAATGTAGTCTTGTTACTTAAGAGTACATTTTTGGTGCGTTAATATTAACATAATCTTGACTTTTAAAATATGGCAAAATTTTATTCACTATATTTAATTTTGTTCCTTAATTATTTAGTGTGATGATGAATTATCACTTTCTTAAATTACACTTCTATATTAAAAATTTACTTTTTCAAAAAATTTTATACTTAACAATATAATGCACATAGATTACTAATATATAGAAGTGGCAAGGGAAGCTGCTAGTGTTGACATGCCAGCTTTTCAAGCAGCTCAAACAGACAGTTGGTCGACATGATTGCTTGAACAGCTTGAGGGTATATTTATAAATTTTTATGATTCTTTCGTTGTAATTCTTTAATTTTTTTAGGGTACATTCATAATTTTCAATGGTTCTTCTTCCATAGTTTGTTTGTCTTAACTTTAGCATTAAAAAAATTGGTAATCTTGATAATTACAGCTGCCCAAGCAAGCAACAAATTGGCATGACTATTTGAGCAGCCTGAGGGTATATCCATAATTTTTTAAAGGTTCTTTCGTTGTAATTCGGCAACAGGTGGGCATGCTTGCTTGAGCGACTTGAGGATATATTCGTAATTTTGTATTATTATTTCATTGTAATTTGTTTGTCTTATTTTTAGTGTTAAAAAATACTACTAATCGTGATAATCAAAGCTGTTCAAGCGGTAGCAGGTCTACATGTCAGCTTGAGCAGCTTGAAAGTATATCCGTAATTTTAAAATACTAAAACGCTATTAATCGTGATAATTAAAATTGCTCAAACAGACAGCAGGTCGACATGCCTGCTCGAACAGCTTGAGGATATATTTATAATTATTTTTATTCTTCTATTGTAATTTGTTTGCCTTATTTTTAGTGTTAATAAATGCTACTACTCATGATAATTGATAATTAATAACTTAAAATATTTTTAAAAAGCATATTACATCACAATATTCACATTCTATCTATATCGCTTAAATTAAAATAAAAAATAATAGATATTAAGCCCGAGGTATTACGGGTGTGGATGTCTAGTAATTAAATTAAGTATTATTATTAATGATTAACATAATACACTTAACCAGTTAAATAAAATGTGCCAACTTCCAAATATTAAATTTTTTATAATTAAAATAATCTTTAAAATATTTGTAATCATTGTATAGTATAAATACCCTATACCCCAATGTAGAACGTCCAATGAAAGTGTCGACCACTCTGTCCTGCCATCCAGATGTACGTACTATGCAACGGGGGCAGTTTTCATATTTTATTTTTTAATTTTATTCGACGTATAGAACAGTATCAAAATATTATATTATTAAATATAACTATGTGAAAGATTTGAAATTATAAATTATTTAATTTTTTTAAAATAAATTAATTTCATATTATTTAATCGATATATTAAAAATAAATATTTTATTTGAAAAAGTAAGAAAGTAGAGTACTATTTTAGTCCCAGAAAAAGACAAATTCGACCTCGAATTTATCTACCTCGTATCATAAAGCAGTAAAAAAATAGAAGCTTTTTGATGTGCAATAATTGAATCTACTTTTAAAGATTTCTTATTTTTATTTTGGTAATGATTTTCTTTCATTCAAACCGCACATGACAGCGGATTCTTCGGTGACAATAGTCCAATTCATACACTATACAATTATCAAATATTTTCGACGGACACGATTTAGTATGATATTTAAAAAAATATATTTTCAAAGATAATAATTTAAAATTATATTTAGATGGCGGATATTCATTTCAATAAAGATAAAAGAAAATTTTCTTAAAATAAATTATTTTTAATTAAAATAAAATATTATTCTTTTTGAAATATACTAAAAAAATATTATATAAAATGAGTTTTTAATTGAAAATTTAAATTTATCTTAAAATGAATTTTGTCGTTAACTGAATGTAACATAAATTTTATTCAAGCTTAATCCTGAATTATCACATCTTATCGTACATATGAATAACCATTTAGTATTTTTGTTTTTCATGCTTAACTCGATTAAATTTAATCTATGTCAAAAAGTCTCACAGATAAGGAAAAAGATAATTTCTCATAAAGACAATTGCATAATTACCAAAACTTAAATTCAAGAGATCTAATTTAAAAATAAAAAGAATATTTATTACTTCGTCATAAAGATCTAACTATGTTGTTTTGTATACTAAAACTTTTGGTATCCTTAATTATTTTTCTATATTTTTTAAGTTTTAATCTGTTTATCCTATTTTAATATGATATTTAATTTTAAAAAGTAAATAAAAACTTATTAATTTTATGATGTTAAATTATAGATATATCAAATATATCAAGATATTTATATGAAATGTTGAAATTAAAGAACTACTCAAAAAAATTAATTTTTTTGAAAAATAATTACTTTCTCCGTGTGATACTCTTTGACTTGGCACGATATTTAAGAAAAAAATAAAGATTCTTGGTCTAAAATCATTCTTATATATTTGTGTGACTGAGAATTGTTTCATTGAGGGTAAAAGAGAAATTGTAAGATCAAATTATTATTAATTTTTGAGATGGACTAAAAAAGAAAAAATGTCGTGAAACAAAGATAATAAAAAAATAAGTAAATTGAAATAAAATGATAATTAATTATAGTAGATAGTGTATATTTATTTGAATTTATGCAGCCACCAAATAGTGATGCTGGCAGTCAAGTCTACGAAAAAGAGCAGATTTTGCTGCCTTTCTACCCATTTCACAGTCATTTCTGTCTACTTCTTTCTCTTCCTTTTCTTCTCTTTTTCTGTCTTCTGCCGCTATATATATACGGGGGAACCTCATTTTTTTGCCTGAAAAAAGCTATGTCAGGTTTATATAATCACAACTTTTCACCTTCAAGAGCTGCATCTCCTCAGATTAGAACCAATCCAGATGTTGAAAGGTTTAATTTTTTTGCTGAATTCTACATTTTCTTGAATTTTGCTTTTGTGGGTTGTGATCGTCATGTGTTTCTTTTGTCAGTAATCAGTACTTGTCAGAATTGTTGGCGGAGCATCAAAAGATTGGACCTTTCATGCAAGTTCTTCCCATATGTAGCACACTCTTGAATCAAGGTAACTTCTTGTTTCGTCTATGTAACACATTCTTGTGGTAAATCTGCACTTTCTATGATGTAAGGTTCTGAGGTTTTGCTGCATTGGTGCTGATTTCTTCTGGGAATTCTGCACTTTCTATGGGGTGGGGTTCTGAGGTTTTACAGCATTGGTTTGGATTTCTTCTGGTAAATCTGCACTTTTTATGAGGTGGGGTTTCGAGGTTTTGCTGCATTGGTTTTGATTTCTTGTGGTAAATCTGCACTTTTTATGAGGTGGGGTTCAGAGGTTTTGCTGCATTGGTTCTGATTTCCTGTGGTTAAAAGATGACAAGTTAGATCTGACTTTGTTGGTTTTTATCTACATAGATCACCATTTATTTTACTTTATCTGTTCTTGCCCAACTTTTCATAACTACTTTGATTTGCTGAGGTTGGGGTAAGTTTTGCATCTACTCTAATTCAGGCTCCAGTTGTGAGATTTCGTTGGGTATATTTTTGTTGCCGCGCAACTTCTCAGTGTGATGGGGTTGTGAATGTGGTCCAATAAAAGAAATTACTATCTTTTTTAGAGTTTATCCCCCTTTGGATCCTCTGCGTATGTAATTAATCTTCATGTATGATTCTATCGTTGGAACAAATTTGATTTGCATCTTGATATTCATAAACAAGGCTTTATCACTAAAATTGTGCAAATGGCAGGAGGAAATGATAATGACATACTGAAAATTGATTTTTCTTAGGAAGTTGCATCTTTCGAATGTTATACATTATTACTCAATATAGCCAGCTGGACCACAAAATTTTGTGTTAGTATTTATCTTGAGGGATTTGTAAGGATATGGAAAATGTGTTCGGGGGGATATGTTATTTTGACAGTTTAGTTGCTACTTTTAGGAAATCTTAAATAATTAAATAAGAAAATATGATTTAGTTGATCAAACAGTGATCCAGGTAATAACCTGCGCGAGAGTGGGCATTCTTTGCTGATTTTTGCTTGAAAGAATATTTGCCAGTCTGGAAAGCTTCAAACTTGTTTAGAGGCGAAATATCAAATGCATGTTCCTCATGTTAACATCCTTGATCTGGGTTAGATTATGATTTTCAGGGATCTTACAGGTCAATTAACTATGTTTTGTCATAGTGATCATGGTATTATTACAATATTGATTTAATGACCAATTACCTTGACTACATTTTGATTTTCAGAGATCATGAGGGTATCAGGAATGATGCCAAACCAAGGTTTTGGTGAGCTAGATAGGTTTCGCCATAGAAGTCCCAGCCCTATGACTTCAGCAAACCTTATGTCAAACGTTGGTGGAACTGGATTGGGTGGTTGGAGTGGGCTTGCGCAGGAGGTAATTAGCTTTACGATTTATATCCGACATGTTGTCCATTTGCCCTATGTTTACAGGACCATCCCTTTGCTCTCTTTGTGTCACATAACAATAGGAAAAAGCCAGTAATATCTGAGTTATACAAATCCATATCTAATGATTTAGCAAAAAAGTATAGTAACTGGAAGGATTTATATGGTTTTCCTAACAGTACTATAACTTTGACTTAATTTGCTGTTTATAAACAGATACGCGCTAAGCTCCCATCCTTCAAAAACTTAGTTTCTTAGCTTTCCATATATACCATTAAAGACGTGGAGGTAGCAACTTGAACAGCTAGCTTGTTTTCTACCACCAGTTATTTGATGTTTAGCTAGTTAAATTTTATTCGACGTACTGCAATTGTTACGTAGAAGGGAAGGATGCTTGGTGATTACCCAAAAAGCTTTGGTTGCTCTGAAGCATTTGGAGGCTCATACGGCATGAGCAATTAGTAGAGCCAAGCCCAACTGTTTCTGTCATTACAAATTTCCTTTAGGCTTCTTCCTTTTTATAATAGTGGTGTTTGGGTCGACTTGCATGCACCTCAACTAGTCCACCTGGCAGCCTGCTAGCCTACAAGCACAGGTAATAGGTAAATATGCTGCCAAAGCTGGAGCAGGTAGATTCCCTCCGAGTGTTAGCTAGGATATGAACCTCAAATCTCCCCATCTCTTTTAGATTCTTATTGCACAATGTGTATTGCCATGTAATAAAGATGGTCTAGATGAACTTAACCTTTCTGATTTGTATTATCCTTGAGGTTTTCTATTATTGAAACACTTCAGCCACCTTTACCTAAGCTGAGGGTCTATCAACAATAGCCTCTCTACCTTCAAGGTCCCTGAGATCTACATATACACCACCCTCTCCAGATCCCACTTATAGGATTACATTGAGTATGTTGTTGTAAACTCTTCAGCCACCTGACTGGTTGTCTGACTCTAAATGATTAGATAACTCTTGAGAAAGCTGTATTGCACTCTATTTTGCGGCAGAACACAAGTTTCTATATGTTATCCAATGAAACTAGCATAGTAGCTAAATGGAAGGATCTTGTCCTCTCTCTCTCTCTCTCTCTCTCTCTCTCTCTCTGTGGGGAAGGGAGGAGGATCGGGGGATGTGGAATGACTTCAATCAAAAAATAATGCAGATTGCATTACCATCTACTGAGAATGAAGCAAGCACTGCACGTCAGATGAGAAGGATCTTGTCACTGACTTAAATGTCAAGTGAAGAAGCTAGAAGCCTAGCGTCTTGCAAGTTCTAAATGATTCCTGAAATGCATAATGCTGCTCGATATAATACAGGATATATTTAACTCTTAAGCATTATTTTGGTGGGAATTGCGGTGAGAATTTGATAGCAAACAAGTGAATGACGTATTGAGCAGAATGGAAATTACTTTGGACCAAAATGGTTAACACGCATAGCTAATACCTAGATCACCTTTAAGAGTTACTTCTATTGAACGAAGAACGGTGAATATCTGAAAAGTAGCCTTGATTTAGAATTCAATTAGAATTTGTATTTACTGATGAACTTGATTCCTTCACATTTATGCACTTCTAATAATGTCTTCACTGAATTTTATGAATCATTGAAGTACACAGACTTTGTGATAAACTTGGAAAAATATCCTAGATGAACATATTTCAATTTCTATCTTCTGTTAGCCTCTTGAGATGTTACATTATGTCCCCAGACATGTATGTTATTACTTTTAATAATCAACTTTTCTCGTTCTCTTTGTTAGTATTTACTATTTGGATTAGCTTGGGTTTATCTGAGTTCTGCGTGATGAGAAATCTTAGATATTTAGAGCAATCACTAAGGTTGGTTTATAAGGATTTCAACAACCCTAATAAACACCATTTTATACACGAGAAAATGCATAAGTTAGTGGAAATTAGCAAGTTCAATAACTGGTTGAACAAAACAAACATCATTAGTATCCCTATTGCATAATGGTGGTCACAATATTGTTCTACCCATAGCCAGGGGCGGATTTACCTTAGGCCAAGGGGTGTCACGTGACACCCCTTCATCGGGAAAAAAATATTAAATATGTATGTATAATTGGAAGTCAAAAACAAAAATGAGGATAAATAGAATACAGTGACACTGCTTGATGTAAAAAGCGATGCAGCTCAATTGGTTCAGGTGCTTCATTTTCAAACTTAAGGTTGCAAGTTCGATTCTCAGCAGCCTTTTTAAACGTTTTTGCCTCTATAAATGGAAAATACTTTACTCTGCTTTATACTGTGGATCTTTTGGAGGATAACAAAACATTTAACCAATCAGACTAGATTAACATACACAAACTTTTGAGGCAATAAATTTTCTTTTAAACCAATTAAGAAGCTTGTTTTAAATCCATTTCCAAAAATGAAAAGTCATCGAGTTGACTAATAGTAATATATGTGAACAGTATTTTATTTATATTATGCTCTGTATTTAATATAACATATAGTGTTTTATTTATTGATATTATTTTAAAAAGTGACACTACTTACAAAATATTCTGCGTAAGCAACTGCCCATAGCATTGCATAATGGTGGTCACTGTATTGTTCTACCCGTAGCACGACAAGAGGACATCTCTTTTCCCTACACCAAGATCAGAAACTGGTTCTTTGCTTTGTAGGATAATGAACAAAATGATGAGTCCTGGCGTTCCTCCTTTTCAATTGCATTTAATGTCCAAGAGTCCATAATGAAGGTCTGGACAAGGTTAGCTGGAACCAACATTGACAATTACCGAACCTAGATGAGTTTACACAGTCTTTGCCTGTAAAAGTTGGATAGTAATGGTTAAGATGTTGAAATGATGATTGTTCCAAGTAGTAGTCATTTAAATTCATAAAGGAGACGATATTCTGTTGAGATGATGTCTTGTTCAGGTTTGGGACTTCTTTTGGTTCTTGTGATTACTTACCATTTTATCCTAAATAAAATTTTATCTATTTGTGGCAGAGATTAAGTGGATCTCCAGGAATGTCAATGGACTGGCACGGGGCACCAGCAAGTCCTAGTTCATACACTGTGAAAAGGATATTGCGCTTAGAAATTCCATTAGAAACTTACCCAAATGTAAGGGTTTATTTATTGTTTTCAGACACCGGCTGTAAGTGCTATAAAGTTTAATTTGGGGCCAATGAACCCTTGGCTGAACTAACTTGTCTGTGGATTTCAGTTCAATTTTGTTGGGCGACTTTTGGGTCCGAGGGGCAATTCCTTGAAACAGGTGGAAGCTACTACAGGATGTCGTGTGTATATTAGAGGAAGAGGGTCAATAAAGGACCCGGAACAGGTAATGCTAGTAATTTATTCTATCTCAGTCCTGTTGAATTGTCTGATTGATTAGTTCTAGCCGCGTATGTATAAAATTACTAATTCAGACGGACTAACTGCCAAATCTCAAGATGCTTTTATTGAGTACAAATTTATTTTGTAAGTAGTTTAGAACAAAAGCATCTCGTATATTTGATTGATCATCCCAATCAGATATGACGATTCTAAAGATTGGTGTGAATCAAGTTTCAGTAAATTTAACAGAAACTGATAAAGTAATAGATTTGTATTGCACCTATTAAAGCTTTGTAAGAATTTTCAGTTTATGTACAAACAAGAAAAATCATAGAAATGTTAAGAGTTCTAACGTATTTTTATGTCATTTGTGCGAGCTGGTCATTGGAGTTCTAATGTACTTTTATGTTTGATACTCTCAAGGAGGAGAACCTACGTGGAATACCAGGATATGAGCACCTGAATGAACCACTCCATATTCTAATCGAGGCGGAATTACCAGCCAATATCGTGGATATTAGATTGAGACGTGCACAAGAAATAATTGAGGAGTTGCTCAAGCCAGTGGTAAGTATCCCGATTTGATCCTTCATTAAGCACATTCATGAGTTGATACGACTTATTGAATTGCACATGATTCCTTTTTATATCCTTGACATCATCCTATTTCTCACAAAGACACCAAGAGGATACGATTCTCAAAATATTAATTGTTGAGACGAGGGTTTCCCGGAAACAACCTCTCTACCTCTATGAGGTAGTGTTAAGGTCTGTGTATATTTTACCCTCCCCAGACTCCATTTGTAGGATTCCACTGGGTATGTTGTTGTTGTTTTTACTTTCTCATGGTTTGTACAATGCTACCATTTACAGGACGAGTCACAGGACTATATAAAGAGACAACAAATGCATGAACTTGCCATGCTAAATTCAAATTTCAGGGAAGAGAGTCCAGGACCAAGTGGCAGTGTCTCTCCTTTCAATACTGGCGGATTCAAACGCCCCAAGACTGGTCGTTGAGAAGTTCAGACATTCAAGTTCTTGATTTCATATCCGCGAAGCTAGCTACTTAAACCCAAGATATGAATAGAGAAAGAGGTCCCTTGCGCGGTTGGCATTGTGGTTGCTTATGGATTTTATTTATTTTTCCAATAGAAGAAACAAAAAAAGAAAAAGAATATATAGAAAGAATACATCTTGTGAGTTAAAGTTGGTTCTTTGGATTGATTTTTGGTCATGTCAGCCTGTAAACTTCTTCCTTTTGATTTATTATTGTGTTAGTAATTGTTTTATGAAATACTCTATTACTGTCTCATTATACTGTTAATGATTTTTAAGCCTATAACTTTGTCTCTAAATCAGTAGAGACTCGGAAAACAAAGAGAAGATGTGTATGAACCAGATATCCAGCAAAGGAGGATTAAATAGAAGAACTTTTGAACATTTGTTGAATGTGTGGATATATATATATACCAAAAACTTTATTTTAATTTCTCAATAATAAAGTGTTCATGTATCTAGAGAAATTATCTACATACTCAATAAAAGTAATATTAATTATAGGGAAAACTACATAAATGAGTAAATGACTACAGTTTAAAATAATCACACAATGCAGTCAACTTTTGAGTGACTACGGCTATACAGAAGCGGGACCCATCCTAAGGATTTGTATAGACGCTTCCCCTTCCCCTATTTTTCATTATTCCTTTAATATACAAAAACTTCCTTTACCCTCTTCCTAATTTCTATCTTACAGTTACTCATTCATACCCAAAATGAAAAGATTTCGTTCTCCCTCCCAAATTATCCTTCCACATTTTTCAAGTAAGAGTTATAATGTTGTTTATATATTTTTTTTTTCATAGTTTCATAGCTTTTTCACATAACAACTTTACATTTTCAAATATTTGTATATACATATTTCCCAAAAGATACTTCTACATATTCAAATATTTGTATATAATCAACATACTTATACATATTCAAAGATGTATACATATACTGTATGGTTATATACATACACTGTGGTTATATACACATAGAAATATTCGTTATATATATGAACAAAATTGATTATATATACAAAAATTGTATGGTAAAAGTGTGTTAAAGTCTACTAGAAATACATATACAAAAAATTGTCTATACATATACATACATTGTCAAAA
>JAOTQR010000002.1:15043043-15061534 GCA_025774065.1 Solanum ossicruentum
TTATGATTTGTAAATATAAAAAAGTTGGCTATTTGACTCTATTAAATTTCAACTATATGCTATTTCTGAAAGTTCCTTATGCTATTTCTGAAAGTTCCTCCTAATTATATGTTGGGAGTAATAAGAGAAGAAAATTAGTTGATGCAAGAAGCAAGAAAGTAACCAAGTGAGCTAGCTTCTCCATACTCTTTAAATTCTTTGGCTGAATTTTCTAATTGATGTTTAGATGGATAAGTTGCTTTGTGATTTAATTTGTTAATAGGAGATTTGTTGCCTCAATTGCATGCATGAAAACTAGTTTTTTCTTATTAGCACCCATAATACACTAATTTAATTTAATGTTGAAGATAAGCTTGATGACTTGTCTATATGACTTTTTTTTTAATTGGGCTAGAGAAAGAGAGATTATAATGTGGAGAATCGAACTCTTACCAAATTGAATTACTAAAATTTTCCGACTTTTCTATATGACTCACTCTTAAATTTTTAGTATTTTTTGGTTGGTTTTTGTGTCAATTATTGTTCTTACACTACGTTACTAAATAGGGGTGTAGATATATGGATTAAGTTAGTTTAAAATTTTCATATATCGAATTAAATTAATTATGTTGGATTTTTAAATTTATAAATCAAATTAAACTAATAAAACTTGAGTTTTTTTTCGGATTTTTTGGGTTTCTAGATTTTTTTTCGTATTTTTTTTAAATTTCTCGAGTTTTCAAATTTTTTTGATAAAATATTATGACAAATATATAATTAACTTGTACTCCAACACTGAACCGAAAAAATCGAATTAGTTTGATTTAGTTCAATTTTTTGATTTCTCGGTATTTATGTCCGTTCAAATAAAAATTAAAAAAGAAATTCCCCCCCTCCCAACCCTGACAATAAACTGAAAAATTAAATTAGTTTGGTTTGGTTTAATTTTTTGATTTTTTGGTATTTATTAAAAAAGTTATTTTGCCCCCAACCCCGAAATCGAATTAAAAAATCGAATTAGTTTGGTTTGATTTGATTTGATTTTTTGATTTTCTGGTATTTATGCCCACCCAATAAAAAATTTTAAAAAGTGAATTTTTTCACCTACCCCTTCACCTCGACACCGAACCAAAAAATTGAATAAGTTCGGTTCTGTTAGATTTTTTGAATTTTTAGTATTTATATCCTTCCCAATAAAAAATTTTTAAAAAGTTAATTTTTTTGCCCCACCCCGACATCGAACCAAAAAATCTAATTAGTTTGGTTTAGTTCAATTTTTTATTTTCTGGTATTTATGCCCGCCCCAATTAAAAATTAAAAAAATTATTTTTTCTGCCCCTCACCCCGACACCAAACCGAAAAATCTAATTAGTTTGATTTTTTAATTTTTTGGTATTTATACTCGCCCCAATAAAAATTTTAAAAAAAGTTAATTCCTCCCCCTGACCCTAACACCGAACCGAAAACCAAATTTGTTTGGTTTAGTTCAATTTTTTAATTTTTTCTGTATTTATGCCACCTAAATTAAAAAAAACTTGTCCCCCCGCCCCTCAATCCTGCATGTGGTTGTGTAGTGTAATGACCCAAATCTTTATTTTTAGGCGGGATAAAAATTTTATGACCTAAGATGATCTGAACCAACACCATTCTGCTATAGTGGGAATAGCCTTGCCACAACGAAGCCACCATGGTGGGATGTGACCTACCATAGTAGGATCATTGGGGCTAGAAAATTCAAAACACAAATTCTTTTATTCTCCTCCCCCACTTCAGTGATAAAACATACGAGAGTTACTCAAAAAATCCTCAAAGATTATTCTAGGCTTGGGAAGAAGGAAGAGAAGGGATCCTAGCGCAAGAGAGGCTACAACCAATGGATTTCTAGCTTGCAATCCACCATTTCACAGCCCAAAAATTAGAAATTGTACTATCCCCTTTTTGTATTTGTTTGACGCCCCAAAAGGTTATGTTTACAACTAGTTGTAAACATGTTTTCATCGCATAGTATAATATAAATAGATCGGAGAAATCATAATTAGACTTTTGGGCATGGAGTTTAGATGATTAAGTGTGATGGTTATTGCTATTAGGATAAGAATGTAATATGTGAGTTGTGATTAGTCTGTGATTAACGGTAATAGTCTAGTCCTCGATTGCTGCCAATTTATTGTGTAAATAGTTGATGATATACAAGTGGAATGTTGTGCATTTATAATATATGCAAATATAATTATTGATGATTTTGTTTATGTTATGATTTTATATATTTTCTGACAATTTCAAAATATATATTTGTGGGAAAGGTTCACATATATCATCCAAGATCACATTTTATGGTCTATAAAGCACTTTAAGGATCAATTTTCTGGTCCTAAATAACTTTTTAGGACTAGAAATAACTATTCAGTATCTAAGCTTAGTTATATAGAGACAAAATTTGTTCTAGTCAATATAACATTTTCAAGTACTAGTGACTAAATTCCGTCACTATTGACATTTAGCGACGGAGACTATAAGAACGGGTGGCAACCATATTTTATGGTCGTTATTGGTATTTAGTGACCAAATTTAGATTTTTAGGGATCACTTTTTCGTTCTCTAAAGTTAATTTTTGTGATCAGCTGTGCTACAGTCTCTAAAGGCGTTTAGAGATGAGCTAAACGAGAACGTCGCAATTAACCTTTAGCGAAGGATGAGTAACGACTAGATTTTTCCCATTGCAATGGATTATTTGGGCCAAATTTGAATTTTTTGGGACCAGACTTTCCTTCTTTAGAGGCTATTTTTCTTGTACTGTTGGGATGACATATTATCTTGAGTTTGTTGATATTGTGGATGGAAACTCTACAGGTACACTTTTTAGTACTGAGTGGAGAGTGTAAAGAGAATTCAAAAGTTTCTTAAAATATTTTTTAAGCTTACTTTGAAGGTATCTGTGTCAAGGTATGTTACACTAAATCTTCATTTTCTTAAAATTTGTCAACTTGTTGTTTACTTGAGACAATTAATATCAAATGAAAATTAAGCTCTGTATGAAAAACTTGAAGCACAAATAGGTCATGCTAAACTCAAGGTTTGAGTAGCTATTATTTTTCTTTTTTTACTTGAAGTCTTGAGCTATTAGTAGCTTAATACTATGTTTGGACTTAATTTTCAAATTGTGTGATTGTTGTTTTGGATTTTCGAAATTCTCTTTATGGCTTATGAGTTCAGAGTTGCGACTGTTGTAATGGTGCAACTTGTTACTCTAAGCTGCACCATTACAATCATAAACAACATTACAGCACTACAAGTTGTACCATTACAACAGTCACAATTTTAAACTCACGAGCCATAAACAGAATTTTAAAAATCCAAAAAAAAAAAACAATCTCACAACCTAAAAATTAAATACAAATATAATACTAAACTACTGATAGTTCAAGAATTCAAGTCAACAAAATAATAGTTACTCAATCCTTGAGTTAAGAGTGACATATTTCTGCATCAAGTTTTTCAAAGAACACTTAACCTTCCTTTGATATTAATTGTCTCAAGTAAACACCAACTTGATAAATTTCAAGAAAATGAAGATTTGATGTAAAATATCTTTACTTAGATACCTTCAAAATAAACTTAACAAATATTTCAAGAAACTTTACAATTCTATTTACACTCTCTCAATCACTACTCAAAAGTGTACTTGTAGAATTTTCATCAACAATATCAACAAACTCAATATGGTATGCCATGACAATATCACAATCGACATAATCTAAACTTGCGTTCTCATATTCAATAGCCCTGTTCAACATCATATAGGTGGAATTTCACCTTGTGGGAACATCCAAGCATAGAGAGCTTTTTTAGCAAGATTTTCATCTTTACAACATTCTTGAAATTCTAGCCACCTAGCAGGAGATTGCCTAATGTAACTCATCGCTTGCCTACCTCATTTAGTATATGCATTTGCTTCTTTTATACCATCTTGAATAATGAGATTTGCAATATGAGTCATACACCTCATGTGAAGGTGACTACCACTCATAAGATTAATCCCCAATTTTATTAATTGCTTAGATAACTCAAACACTGTCATATTATTTGAATTAGCACTATTAACTGTAATAATAAAAATTCGATGCAATCCTTACTCATTCAAACACTTAATAATTGTTTTTGCTAAATTTTCATCCCCTATGACTTAAAATTGGACAAAAAAATTGATGCAATTCCCACTCATTCAAGCACTTCTTAATTGTTTTTGCTAAATCTTCACCCTATGACTTGAAATTGGACAAAAATTAATAATGCTTTTATGCAAAGTTTCATTTTGTATCAATGCAATGAGCGGTAATGATCATATAATTGATTCTTTCCACTGAAATTCAAATATCAATAGTTAAAAAAAAATTTATTGAATTTTTTTGAAAAGAGTCATCATTCTATGTTTTTCTTCATAAAAAAGATCAAAGCAATCACGAGTCATACTAGTATGAGAAAGAATGTGGAAACAAGGTTGTGCTACTTTCATAAATTGTTTAAAACCTTCTTTTTCAACAAATCTTAAAGTAGTTCATCAATAATTATTATACGACACAAAACCTTCCTACATTCTTTTTGATCAAATTTCCATGGAACAATAGCTACATCACCCTTGTTTACCCCTCTAATCGGCTGAAATGTTAATTTTTGCTTGTTTAGTATCAATTTTATGAGTCATCTTTTTGCATTTGGATAGATGGTCAAGCATTGTCGTTGTACCATGTTCTTTTGTGTTGGCAAGATACTCTTTCTTACAATACTTACAAACACCTTTAGCATATTTTCATCAGAATCAGTTTTAGGAGTCAAAATGATTCCATGCACGAGATTATTTTTTCCTTTCTTTCTTTACTTTGGACTCAATAATTTGACTTTGATCTATTGCATTTGACTTAGGAACTCCATTTTCACCAACAATCTTGTCAATTATGACATTTTCAGCCATAATACTTTCCCCAAGATAATTATAAATGAGTTTTGGGGGTAAGCCTAGCCTCCACGCTTTTTACTCTCTCATGCTTTCCATGTCGACGTGATAGCAGCCATGGCTGCTTCACCCTCTCCCCAACCTATGGCTGAGGGAGAGACAAATGTCAACCCTAATAAACTCTACGCAGCAACTCTTAAACCACAACAAATGATCCAAAATATGTCAAAAATCATACTAAAACCAGTTGAGTTTATTCATGGTGAACCTACTATGAGATTTACTATGGAAGAAAGGGAGCAATTTGCTAGGGAAGAAGGTTTACATCAAGCAGTGATTATCAAGTTTGCATATGGTAAACCAGTGTTATCCGAGTTACGAAAGCTTTTATCGAAGCAATTTAATATTAAAGAAAACTGTAATATTGGACAACTTGATTTTTGTCACTTGTTAATCAGGTTTGATTTATATGAGGATTTTGTACGTGTTTTGTCAAGTTCATATGACTAATTTAAGTTTAAGGAGAAGAATATTTATTTAGAATTTTTCTATAGACGCTATCATTCAATCCCAAGGAGGAAACAACTAAAGCTTGGGTATGGATTTCATTGCCAGAGTTACCAATAGATCTCTTTGCGAGGAGATCCTTATTATCAATTGCGACAGCTGTAGGGAAGCCTATTGTAGTGGATAAAGCAACCCAAGATCGCATCAAGCCAAGTACGGCTAGGGTTAAGGTAATCATAGACCTACTCAACAAACATTTAAATCGGGTAAGATTACAATTTTTTGAGATAGAATCGGGTAAAATTATTGAACATTATCAAAGAATTATCTATAACAATCTTCTATTGTATTGTTCTCATTGTAAACATCAAGGACATGAAGAAAATAAATATCATCTGTTAATGTGTATTTGATATATGTCAAAATATGTACTAATACACATCATAAATCGAGCAAAAAGAGGGGAGAGAAAGAGTGAGAGCGTGAGAAAAAGAGAAAGAAAGTTTATGTAATTATTTTGAAGTGTAGAAAAATTTAGCAAGTATGATAAACATGTGTATTTACTTAGGTAATTTTCCCTTCTATGGGCAATATTTTTGATACTTTTTTCAAATATTCTAGTATTTCCTTCGTCCCATTTTATGTGACACTCTTTCCTGTTTATTTTGTCTCAAAAGAATATTATTTTATTAGAATAAGAAATAATTTAACTTTAAAATTCTTTTTTTTACCCTTAATGAAAAGATTTTCAACCATACTAATATCTATAAATAATTTTAGAACACAAGTTTTCTATCTTTTTGAAACAGAATATCAATTCAAATGATATTACATAAAATTGGACGGAGAGAATACTATTTAGGGAATATAGCCAAAGGAATATAGCTTTGGAAGCTTAGACAAATCTCATGTGATGTTGATGTTATGGGTTGGTTGATGTATCATCGTCTTACATGAGTAGTTTGGACAACACATAAAAATCCAAAAAAGAACAAAAAGAAATTAAAACAACCCCAATTTTGACTTTTTAACTTATAGCTAGCAGCCTAACACCAAACTCATAAAAATGTAACAATCAAAGTTTGGACTGGTCTACAAGGCATATATATACATGTTGCTTTCTTTCTTTTTTTATTTGAAGGGGTTTTCAAAAAACTTGAGAAGTGGTTGAAGTAATTTTTTTTTTTCGATTTTATATTGGACGATGATATTTAATTATACACAATTTTTAAGAAAAGGGCTTTTTATGACATTTCCATACCCACCTTTTGTAATTTGAACAAGAAAAAACGATTATACGATAATCTATTCTTGCTTGTTATTCTAAGATGTCTAACATATAAAGACTAGACAAGAATATGTTCAAATATTTGACATAAAATTTAAATGATATAATAGATCAAAAAATTAATTGACCATATACGTATGCCAAATTGTGAAAAAAAGTGACATATAAAAGAAAAAAATATATTACAATCAAGCAAATTGGAGAGAAAATTAGAGAAAACATGAACAATAACTCTTTACATTGATCCAAATTAGAAAAGTATATTACTCACTCCATTATTTACAAGTAACTTAAATTTAAACATATTATTATTTTTCCATAAATACTTCTAGACTTGAAAAAGATATTCTAAAATATAAACTAAAACAATTAAATATTTTAAAGAAAAATCTTAAACTTAAAATTTAATTTCTATCCTCCAAATTTGTTCAAAGCCACCAACCTTGAGCAATATTGTAGTAGGTGCTGATTGATGACTTTAAAGGTGAAACAAACGACCATTTTTTGCCATTTGCCATCAGTACAACTTTTACTCATTTTAGATCCAGTGGGTCAGTACCAGCACCTACCGTAAATTAAATATCCTTTAGTTTTTGGAAAAAATACACAAAATAAATTTATTTTAAAATTATTTATTCTTAATAAATCTAATTTAAATTATTATTCTTAATGAATTCATGATTTAAATTATTTACCTTTTTATTCATTCACTCCTTTTTAATGTCATGCTGACGCCATCATAAATATTATAAAATATGCTCTGGCAATATATATATATACCATACTAGTATCATATAGAATGAACTCAATTTTTTGTGATACTCTGATGGTATATTGATGTCCAATTGGTATCATATAGGTTTATGTTTTTTTTAAAAAATAAAAATAAAAACAAATAAAAAATTATGAAACTTTAAATTAGTAGAAAATATATTTGTTATAATACCCATCGGCATATTTATATCATATCGATATCGTATAAGATTAGAAAATCATTAAAGTTATAAAATTATTTATTAAATTTTAAATTAGTAAAGAGTATATTCTTTGTGATACTCTATCAATATATTAATGCCATATTGATATCATATAAGACTCAGTTTTCTCATATGTGATATCTATGAACATATTATATAAGCAGATGCTAATGTCAAAATGTGTGAATTCTAATTATAGAAGGTGTCTTCCTAATTTGTGTTGATGCTAGGTGCAACTTTGAATTAGATGCTTATTACAGTAAAATGCTCAGAGACCGTCCATTTGTCATATTTAATTGTTTTTCTTTAACCTCGGCCTTGCCGTCCTGTAATTAGGTCAATAAAAGATTTCCCATATATATTTTCATGCACATTAGCCTCTGCCATCTCTTTGCGCAGATCACTTGCTGTGCAGCTGCTGAAACTACTCTACATTTTTTTCCTCCTCTTCCTCTGTATATTCACACTAAAGATCAAGACAGGTAACCCCTTTTCCTTTTCTTGATTTATTGTTTACTTTGCATTTTTTTAAATTTATCTTTTGCCTGAAACAAGAACCCCTTTTTGATCTTTTAGTAAATCTTTGTTTGTTTACTCTTGATTCCATTTTTTGATCATTTTATTAGGTTGGTGGTAGAAAATGGTGGCCATATCTCAGCTTCGTTATTCCCCCTTTACGGGTTACTGTCAGAATCATAATCAAAGTCGTAACCTTTCTGGTGTTTCAGCCAGATTTTCTGATAACAGGCTCTCTTTTATCCCTTTAAAATCTGGCTATATTGGTTGTAAACAATTACATCACTTGAAGTATCAAGTTCCTTGTGGTGGAGGTGATGGAGGAAGTATCGGGATCGGAAAGGGTGGTGGGAGTGGGGGTGGAGGTGGGGGTGATTGGAGTAAGGGTGGAGATTCAGATGATTCAAAGTCTTCTTGGGATGGTATTGGACCAATAGGTGCTTTTGTTAATGGCTGGAGATCAAGAGTTGCTGCAGATCCACAGTTTCCTTTTAAGGTTCTTATGGAGGAATTGGTTGGTGTAAGTGCTAATGTTCTTGGTGATATGGCATCAAGGCCTAATTTTGGGCTTAATGAACTAGATTTCGTGTTTTCGACGCTTGTTGTTGGTTCGATTATGAATTTTGTGTTAATGTATCTATTGGCACCAACTGCATCTGCTTCGATCCAAACCCTCCCTTCGATTTTCGTCAATTGTCCACCCAGCCACATGTTTCAGTCTGGTTCTTATGGCTTATTGAGTAGGCTTGGTACATTTGTGTACAAAGGAACACAGTTTGCTGCAGTTGGATTTGCTGCAGGGCTTGTTGGGACTGCACTTTCTAATGGTTTGATCAAGTTGAGGAAGAAGATGGATCCGAATTTTGAAACGCCAAACAAGCCACCTCCAACACTTTTAAATGCTGCAACATGGGCAATACATATGGGTGTTAGTAGTAATTTAAGATATCAAACACTTAACGGTGTTGAGTTTTTGTTAGCCAAGGGTCTTCCTCCTTTGGTATTTAAGACCTCGGTTATTGCTTTGAGGTGCGCGAATAACATTCTTGGGGGAATGACATTCGTCATGTTGGCAAAGCTCACAGGATCACAGAAAGCTGAGGAAGGAAAGGTTGTTCACGTTGAAGACGCACTAGATAGAGAGAAAGAGAGGTTGGTGGACCAGAATGACAGTATGCATACTGCTGATGCTGCTTCAAAGTGATTTATCAACTATACGCCAATCAAAAACTGGCTCCCTCCCTCTCGGTAGAGGCATTTTCCTCCTGTTCTCTTACTATGATCTATAAATAAAAATGAACTTTACTGTCTTTTTAGTCCAAGAAATAGTCTTTTTGACTTCTTGTAGGAGCTTGAAGGAGTCACCAATGTCTAACTTTGGTTCCATAGAACAGAATAGGCGTTTGCCAATATTGATTTGAGGATTGTTTTCTGTTCCTGTGTGTGGTATAAGATGACATGTTATGTGATCTAAACATAAACATTACTTCAAAATTACTGTACTAGTATTTGATGTACATATCATAATGAGAAGCTGCCTGTTCTAGTAAAAGCTCAACAACTGAGTCGATATGACATTTGCTACGATAAAGATGTTCTTGTTAGCAATCCTTGAAAAACATATATAAAGCAGAAGCTAATATAAGGTAACTAACTCCCTATTCTACATACTAATTTTTCAAGTACAAAAGATGAGCAACTACACTGTTAGCGAGGTATAGTAAGGCTGACGCCACTGATACTGTAACCTTCTGATACATTGGATGATAAAAATGCCTCTCTGCTAGTATCAGTAAATGAAGACGATGACTTTGGTTCGTTAAATTTGGCTTTAGAATCTACTGAATGAGTGTCAATGTCTGGCATCATATTGAGAATAGATTGAATTGTCTCCAGCTCCCTGACCACATCCAACATTGATGGTCTGTCTTCTGGTTTGTCTTCACAACACTTGAGGGCCAAAGCTATAAACTTTTCCACACATTCGGAAGGATAAGGTCCCATTGTACCGTCCATGACTGAGAACGTCTTCTCAGAACCATGTGCCAAATTTACCTGCAATTGATGGTTGAAGTTTGTAACTCAATATTTCAAACACAAAGTATAACATACATATGAAAATCACTAAACTATATCAACAAAAGTTAACTTCTAAAAGCATCATTTCAAATGTGCAAAGTGCAAACTGCAGTGTGAAGAGCTAAGAACATTACAGGTTGAATTCATCAAGTTCAATTCCTGAACTTGCATCTGTCCCTACCCTTACATTAGTCACTTTGTTTGTGTGGATAAATCATCTACCAAATATATGCACGCGATAAGACATGGAAATCGGGAAGGTGTCAATGAGAGAAATACCTCGCGAACAATGTTTTTTCCATGTGAGATTGGACGCATTCCAGTTAAGATTTCTAGAAACACAACTCCCAGGCTATAGACATCACTTTTATCTGTCAATTTACGAGTCAAGAAATATTCGGGATCAAGATAACCCTGCATATACAAGTAAACTCTCAATACATCAAATTGAAATGATACTAGTGAGGTTTAATAGAACATAATGATGTAGTGAAGGACTTACAGGAGTTCCCTTCACAATAGTTGAAACATGATTAGGTAGTACACCTTCATCATCCTGGACAGGTGCAAGCCTAGACAATCCAAAATCAGCAACTTTAGCTGTCATTTTTGAGTCAAGAAGAATGTTGCTGGCTTTGATGTCCCTATGGAATATAGGTGGTTGAGCTTCTGTATGGAGGTAAAGAATGCCCTTTGCTGCACCTAGTGCAATCGCCAATCTTGCACCAAATGTCAAGGTTCCTTTACTATTAACTGTCAAAAAATGATATCAAGTGTTACAGCATGATAAACATTAAGTGGGGTCTCGGGAGGGTAGAGTGTATGCAAACCTTATGTCTACCTCAAAGGTAGAGAGGCTGCAGTCCACAGAAAGAAGCAACAGAAGTAAGAAATAGCATATAATAACAAAAATAGTAGATAGTAACCAGCTAGTGACAGAATAATAACTACAATAAAATAATATGGTAGTCGCAGAAAATCTGATATTTTTGCTTGCTAGTGGGAGGTAGCCCGTATGCAATAGATTAGTCAAAGCACGAGCAAGCTGACTCAGATAACACAGTTATTAGAAGAACGATAAATATCAAATTCCTCTCCCCGGCTCTACAGCTTTGCCCAAACCAAAAATAAAGAAGATGAAGATGATGAACCAGAATAAACCAGGGAACTATTTCCTTACCAGAAAGCCAGTTTCGCAAAGTTCCATTGCACATAAATTCATAAACCAGCATCTGCAAATGCATAAACAGGAACACACTAATTGCTTCACATGGATGATATCTAAAGAGACATTAGAACAAATGAAAAAAGATCGCTACAGAGCAAAAAATAAGCTATAGCATGCAATGTGAGCATGAACACATATGATCAGGGAAAGGATCAACATGCTGAATTGCATGTAATGAATAGATTCAATTTTTGTACCTGTTCTCCTTCTTCATCACAGTATCCTAGCAATGAAACTAGATTCCGGTGATGTACCCTTGATAACAACGATATCTCTGTCAAAAATTCCTTTTGCCCTTGTACTGATCCTTCTTTTGCTCGTTTGATAGCAACAATTGTTTTGTCAGATAAAATTCCCTTAAAGACAGTCCCATATCCTCCTTCACCAACTTGATTTGAGTTATCAAAGTTGTTAGTGGCCAAGCTCATTTCTCTGAAAGTGAAGCTTCTAATACCATCCAATTTTATAGAGAGCTTTGAGGCTGGCATTAATGAAATTAAACATTTTATGCTTGTCAATTTTGCAGAAAGAATTGAAAGAAACATATTCTTATAACATAAAGGCAGCTTATAACCAAAATGAGAGAACTTACATAGACGTTTCCTTGAGAGGATGCTTTGGTATCTGGCATGTCGTTTTTTGATTAATACGGTTACAATTGCTGAAACAAATGCAGCAAAAAGACCTGCTGCAGCGATAGCTATGATAGGACCTTTGCTTTTATGTTTAGCTTGAATATCAGGATTCACTGCAGCAAAACATGGATGATATGAAGGAAGATACTAATCATGCTAACAAAGATCAACCATAAAGTGCTGAAAACTTACAGTAGGAATAAGGTCCCAGCAGAGTTAAGCTAAGTAGCTCATAAGGTCCAAAGAGGTCAACTACAGATATTTCCCAATATTGCAGAATGTTGGTTATACGAATGACCTCACTTTTATTAAATGTACTGACCCCTACTGTTGGGAAAAGCTTCAATTGCATCCGGAGACGAGGTCCTTGTTCCCAAGAATCTGACTCGATGAACAGTTGGTAAAGGTCCAAATGAAGATCTCTAGTCATATACTGCTCAAATTGAAGCACATATGGATCAAAGTAAGAAAAACTAGGACTTTTCAGCCGCCAGCCAACTATGAGAGGCGAGGCACAAGTGCAAGGAATAGGTGATTTTGGAACGTATTCATAGTAGTTATCCTTTGGGCATGCATGAATAGGACAAGCACCAGTTGTAATCACTGAGTTATTTGTCTTATTTTCTGCTCCGGCTTCAGAGCCGCAGAATATGAAGATGTTTCTTACATTCTCATTTCTGCAGACAGGATTGCCCTGCAACCTGAAAATTTTCTGATAATGTTAGGAGCAGAAGAATCGCCAAAAGTTAACGCAAAATCACTTACTGAGGCACATAATGTAAGGTTTTGCCACTGAATATGGAAAGAAAAACCTTACCTTAGAGTGACATTCAGAGGAGGATCAAGAGTACCCAAAATGTCCGAAAGTGAATTATTCTGAAGATCTCTAGGTTTGCAAAGAAGATAGATGGGTTAAAAAGATGACTCCACAGAAACCCTGACTTCTATGTAAATCATAGTACATTTCATATCAGATATTTGATGTTACAATTTGGCATCAGATCTTACATCAACAGCGACGAAGTTGAAGTAGATTTGTTTTGCCAAATGTCTGTGGAAAAGGAACCGTTCAAAAGGTTGTTATCCATTGACCTGTGACAAGGCCATTGAATCAATTCGTTATACACAACATTGAGTTTATAAATGGTTAAAGAAAAAGTAATAGAGGGAAACTACTACAAGACACAGTGAAGGTCCTCACAGTTTCTGCAAAAAAGGAAGAGACGAAAAACTCTTTGGAATAGATCCATCAAGACGATTGTGTGACAGTATACTGCAAGATGCAAATGTACAGTAACGCATTAGATTTGTGAAAATGACAGGAAAAACACAGATAAATAGGCAGTCATGATAAAAAAGTATAACACGTGTTATGGACCTTGGGCCTACCTCAACCCCCAAAGCTAGCTCGAGAGGTGAGGATTGTCCAAGTCCTATTAAAGAGACCACCCCATACCTTAAAGGGTCGATTATGGGACTCTTCACAACATGAAAAATGAACTAACACAAAATACGGCTGAACTAAGGCACTAGATAAATGAAGAAATCCGTAGCATGAAAATGGAAATCATACATAGCTGTCATATTGTTGGAAAGCTTATTCTGTGGTATAGATCCAGACAGTTGATTCCAGCTGAGATCTCTGTACAAACAGTAAGCAAGAAGTATAATATTTTAGAAGATCTTATGATCATATAGCATAAAGTATAAAGGTAACAATCCAAGAAAACAAAAGAAACAATTTCGAAACTTGAACTTACAGATAGTGCAGACTCTGTACTCTGCTAAGATCAGGAATGGATCCTCGCAACGAGCAATTTCTGAGACTTCTGCAATATTATCAGAAGCATTGAATTTACATGTTGTTCTATCTACCTGACCTGTTGTAATAAGATATCCCGAACATTCTCTTTCATATGCATTGTGCAAAATGATTATATGCTTATGTTTGTACATACTTTTTTACTATGCTTATCCTTCAAACGTAAAATTCATAATGCTGAGGTCGTGGACGATAAGAAAAGAAAAGAACAGAGGAATATTTTCAAGGAACACTTACAGTTTCACTAATGATGACATATTTCCATAAGAAGCTGGAATCTCGGAACTGCTGAAATTGTTGTTATCAAGTTGTCTGCATAAGAAAATTCAGAACTTCATAAATTTCCTCCGATGCACTTCTCAGTAAAATTGCAAATGGCGTAGCAGTTATAGAAAGATCTCTAGATTATAGCTAGAGGGTTCTAAGGATAGATCTATAACGACATGTTCTTCAGCTTCAGTTGTTCGATCATTTGGCCAATGACACCATTTCAACTAAGAGAAACATAGACCAGTTAAGTTACTTCAGAAAGTTCAGTGTAAAGTTGCCCTTATATTCCATATCACTACTGAAGAACGATTGTTTCTTGTCACGGTATAATTATACCTCTTGAGCAAAATACAGCTGATGAAAGTTGCATATGTGGGTGTGTAGGGACATACATTATTCGAAGACGTGGAAGTGTTGAAATCTCAGGAGGAAGGTATCCTGAAAGGTGGTTGTTGTCGATAAGCCTGTTGATGAAAAGAAGTATCATCACAAAACGTTACTCCATTAGTTGACAGGCATCAGCAGAGATAAAGGTCATTTTAGAAGTTACAGAAATGTGCTTTTGCACTGAGCTTATTGAGATTATGCATGTCTATTGTAAAAACAGAAACTAAGAAACTTACAAGTGAAGCAGTGTGGACAAATTGGAAAGCTGGGAAGGGATTTGTCCAGTGAGTGAGTTGTTGTTGAAGTGGCTGCAGACACATGATGTATCGATAAAATTACATAGGTAGAACCTTAAGACTTGTTCCAATGCTTTTAACAATCAAATGAGTTACACTTACATATGTTGGACACTGTTTAAATTGGAAAAGGATGTAGGGATTCTTCCGGATATCTGATTCTCGTCTATCTGGAATATTCTCAGGTTCGGGAGATACCCAAGCTTCTCAGATAGTGATCCTGAAAGTCGGTTTCCAGTCAAGAGCCTGCATGAACAAAATTGCTAAGGGACTCCACTATAGCAAAGTGACTATCCAGATCTACTCTATGAGGTAATTTCGGGTACAAAACATTAGATTTAACATGTTAGAGTGAGTATAAAGATGGAACCCAAAACAGAAAAGGAAAAATTTAACTTACAGAAGTTTCAAAGACTTGATGTTTCCAATTTCTTCTGGTATACTCCCAGTTAAATCATTCCACATGAAATTCCTTTCAGTTATAAAGATAGTAGTCAGTAGCAAAGATAGAAGAAAATAAGTGAAACAGTACGATATTTTAATACCAAAGTATCTGTATAATGATGTGTAGTTAACTCACAGAAACTGAAGATGAGATAGTTGTCCAAGCTCAGGTGCTAAATTTCCAGAAAGATTCATAGCCATCATACGGCTGCACAAAGGAGGAATATCAGATGCTTATCACCATTTCATGCATTGCACTCACATAAGAATACAAGATAGTTATAATAGTAACTACACATTGGTTTTGATGATCAACAAACAACTACAAAAGAACCAGGTCCCTTGGAGATACTAGTTATGCTGCTAACTGGATTGCAGGAGCATTATGCAGATATCGGAAGAACCATGTCTAATGCTATAGGAACTCCAACTTGAAACACAACGAAAGATAATTCCTTAACCACAACCAAAAGCAGCAACAACAACAACAAAATACCCAGTGGAATCCCACAAGTGGGTCTGGGGAGGGTAAAATGTACGTAAACTTTACCACTACCTCATAGAGACAGAGAGACTGCTTCTGGGAAACTAACCACAACCAAAAACAGAGGGGTAAATTTAGACCTCTTCCCCGAGATGTTCTTACACGTGAAATCCACCGCAATGGAACTCAATTAAAGATACAAGGATTTGTTAACGTCAAGGGTATTTTTGATAGCCCAAAGTAGAGGTGTACATAGGCCAAGTTGGTTCCGATTTTTCAAATACTAAACCAAACTTTGCTTGACTTTGAACCTACCTAATTAAAACAACAACATACCCAATGGAATCCCACAAGTGGGGTTTGGGGAGGATAGAATGTACGCAGACCTTACCACTACCTCAGATGTAGAAAGGTTGTTTCCTGAGGACCCTCGTCACAAAAACCCATACGCAGAATAAACTAAATATGGGAAATAGGAAAGGAGAACCTACCTAATTGAGAACAAAAAAGTGTCTTGAATGTAACTTATAAAATAGAGAAGAATATAACATACAGTTCCTGGACATGCAAGTAGCCATTGGCTCCAACTTTGCTGAAACAATTAACTCCAGTCCAGTTAGATGTACATGGATCACCCTTCTCCCAATTGTTCAGGTACCTCATATTATCAACCAAACCATTCTTTATAGATACCAAAGCTGACACTGCAAAAAGAACGTCATCTTTCTAAATTTGAAAACAATCTATCTAGAATGACAAACTTCTATAACCGCACAAATATGATGGCATGTTTAATGCTGCAAGTCTCACAAAATTTATAGACACACGAATGTCATACTATTAATTAGAACGTAGGGAGTAACTAAAACAAGAATTGGAGAGAAGGAACTAAACTCATTCCGGACTCCAGAGAGCTAAAACTGGTGTTGTGCTTGGCCAAAAAAATCCGAATTCAACTTCAAGTTTGAATTAAAAAATTTTCAAAGATTTGAAAAACAAGAAAAAGTGTTTTCATATTTTGACTCCAAATTACTCACAAAAAGTCAAAAACAACTTCAAATTTCAAATATCATTTCACATTGAAAACAAAAACTACTTTTTTTTTTCAGATTTCACAATGAAACAAGGCCAAATACCCAACACCGGGATTCAGCTCTTCTCCATTTTGCCTAGTATTTTCATTTCCTCAAGTTTTTTACTTGGATGAACTAATAACACATAGAATTCGAAAAATCTTAGTAACTACCACCTGAATTCCCACTTGGTGAGGGTTCGATTCCGCACTTTGTATTCCCCCTGTTTCCCCTTCCCCTACCCCCAATTATAAAACAAAAAAAAAAGAGAACACACAGAATTCCTTAAATGTAACTTTCTAGCTACTTGGATACTTATTTTTATGAAATTGGCACCAAATTAAAATCCTTTATGCACCTCAAGCATATATAAATTAATGAAATTAGCTAGCTAGGTACCTTCAGAAGGATCAGTAATTTGAGCAACTGCAAGCATAAAACAACAACAAATTGCTGTTGTAAAAACATATCCACAATATCTTACTCCTTCCATCTTCAACTCCCTACAAAAATTATTTCATTAGTCAGTTTCAAATTCTTAATATATGAATCCAGAAAAGATGAGTTCAAACCTACTAAAATTGTTGCAAATTTGAATATAAATTTATACTTCACATCAAAGTACCAAATTCAGATGAACAACCAGGGAAAAGTGAGAGAGAGGGAAAGAGAGATATTTTGTCCAAAATATCCAAAAAAGTTTTGGATGGGTTAATGTGGAATAGTCGAGTACTCATATATGAATATGAGAGGTTCCATGTTGAATATTGATGACGATAGGAAATTATACTATGCATGTGTTTTGGTATGGATAAAATATTTTAACTCATTTTAGGTACTTGCTTACCAAATCAAAATAAAATTTTTAAATGTTCCCAAAGGTTAAAATCATTTTATTTATAATTATCTCCAACTCTCAATAATATACACTAATTATCAATTTTTAATACTCAAAAATCTCATCAAACATTAAACTGTGTTTTTTTAAATATTCCTTTCGTTCCATTTATGGGACACCCTAACATTTTTGGTTCCTTCCAAAAAAAATGTTATTTTATTCTAACCAAAAACATAACTTTAAAATTTTTATTTTTACTTTTATTGAAATGATTCTTAGCCGTATAAATATTTAAGAATGATTTTTAACCACAAATTTTAAAAGTCTTCCTTTTTCTCCTTAAACACTATATCAAGTTGAAGAGTGTCACGTAAAATCAGATGGAGAAAGAAATTATTTTCAGTGTCTAATATATTACTCCCTCCGTTTTTTAAGATCTGTTTTTTAGAGTCAAATAATATTGATGAAATTAGGTCTTAGTCTAACTCACACCCCAAAAGTTAGCTCAAAGGGAGGAGGATTGCCTAATCCTTATAAGGAGACCACCCATCCCATTAACCACCAATGTGGGACTTTGTGTCTCAACACCCCCCCTCACGCGTAGTGCTTAGCATCTGGTGCATGGACAACTTTTCCAAGTGCCCAATATTGGGTGAGATGGGCCCTACTCTGATACCATGTTGAAGTAGGTCTTAGGCCTAACTCACACTCCAAAAG
>JAOTQR010000002.1:15121672-15138529 GCA_025774065.1 Solanum ossicruentum
GTATCCCAAATTTCATAAATTTTCAGAGACTTTTGTACTTTAGAGAGGAGTAGGAAATAATGTAATTAGCTTTTAACACTATGGGATTTATGTAAGTTATACAAAAGATAAATAATTCCAAGATTAATTCTAGAATGAGTTTATCCCATTAAAATCACAAAGTCAATTATATCGAGATTATAGTGTCATTCTGTTTCCACATTTAAGGTGGAATAACAATCTTGAAATAACTTATTCCTCACCGAACGAGCCCTTAGCATGATGGTACTAATACTTTCTCAAAGATCAGCATTTCTTTTTTGGAGACCAAAATTCCAATTGGAGTCTGTGCTGGAATTTGTTACCTCTTTTTTTTTATTTATTTAATAAAGTTAAATCGTCTCGTGTGTTGCTTCTTCAATTCCCTTTTTTTTTTGTCATTTATACAAATTATCTTTTTAGCGTGAATTTAAATACAGATTTTTAAAAATGCTAATAAATTTACATATTTAGAAATTATAAAATATTATCTCCATGAGGTAGTGGTAAGGTCTACGTACACTGCCCAGACCCTACTTTCTGAGATTCATTGGGTATGTTATTGATGTTGTAGAAATTATAAAATGCTAGTATAATATTATGATAATTAGTAATTTAAATATTTTTTAAAAAAGAAATTACCAGGAGAGAAACCTGCAAAGGATGCATACTACTATACTATTCAATGCAGTATACAGGAAATCAAATTATTACCAAGTACTTTGCACAAATAAGATTTAGCACTCTATTAGAATTTATCAGTTCAAAACAAATTAATGGTCAAAATTCCAAATTGTTGGTCCATGTGTCAGAAAGAGTGTTAATATCAGCCACTAAATTCAAACTTGTTAAATTATGAAAAAGAAAGAACTTCGAATGAATTCATTACATCATTCAAGAGAATGAAAAAAGACAACTTGACAGATATATCCATACACGTACACACATGAATTAGAGTAGCATAGTGGAGATTCTTATAAGCAAATGCACTATCCACTTTACTTCTCTAGAATTACCACACAAAAACATAAGATATGCTTCATTATCCAGTGCAATTCTCTAATATTATCGCGCAAAAACAAAATCAGCAGACAAAATATGCACTGTCCAGTGTACTTTTCAATCTCCAGCATCATTGTACAAAATCTCTCTCTCGTGAGCAAGTCCCCCCCTTGATTATGCAACACCTAGCTTATATACACAGCCAAAATCAGGATTTAACAGAAGAATTCACCTGCCACTTACCATGAATGGTTTTTCTAGTCCTAAAATGCAAGTTACACAACAAATTGTTATTAAATTACTTTTGTTTCGTTTCCTTTCCTGTTTTCCATATCTAGTTTATTCTGCTTGTGGGTTTTTGTGACAAGGGTTCCTAGGAAACAACCTCTCTACCTCTATGATGAGTTGGTGATAAGGTTTGCATACATTCTATCCCAGACCCCACTTGTGGGATTCCATGTTGTTTTCTTCACCATTCCCTTTTTTGGTCCACAAGGAGGAACAAAATAAGGAAATTGTTTAGAATGCCCCACATCACACTGGTTATTCTTACCTGGACTGATTCAGATCCAATAATTTCACTTAATTGCACACCAGTTTCAACTATTTGAAGACTACATTGTACTAAAACCATAAAATTTCAACCAAAATTCAGAAATTTCGCATATAAATCAATGGCACTGGTCTAAAATACATTAAAACAATAACAACGAGAACTTGCTCAAAAGCTCGAGATCTGAGACTAAAACATACAAATAAGAATAATTAGGACGAAAACTGCATATACGAACACAAAAATTAACGAAAAGATGCGTTTATTTTCAAATCTAGATCTGCCTCGACAGAAAGAACGAACAATTGTTCAATTTTTTCCTCCAAATACTACAATTGCTAACCAGATAACGACGATTGATACAAACCTAAGAAGAAATCAGAAAAGCAGATAGAAAGAGGAGCAATTAGAGGGCATTCATTACCTGGAAGAGGAATTATTTTCAGGAGAAATAGCGTAGCTCCGTCGAAAGGCGCACAATATTTGGCTGCCCATATAAATAGTCAGTAGTGCGTGGGTGGGTCAAAGTCCGATTTATGATCGGGCAACACGCCAATCGAAGAGAGCAATTTTTTATTTTTATTTTTTTTGGTTGATGGGAATTGACACGTGGCGAAATTCTAATGGTTTAAGTGGACCTAATATACATTATTTAGCATGCATATGGTGGCAATATTTTCTCAAAGATGAGCATATTCTTTTGAGGACACCAAAATTCCAATTGGAATCCCGGTGGAATGCGTTGATTTCTTTTCTTCTGTTTTTTTCTTTTATATATTTAAAAATTAAATTGAGATCAATTGATCAATTCTTGAAAAAATCAATTAATGATGCAAGGGCTGAGTACATATATAAAATTGCATTAAAATTGAAAAGTTACATTCTGTTATAGAGACATAACTTAGTTAGTTCTTTAATCAATACATACAAGAAAAACTCTTTGAACTTTCTTCGCATGCTTGAGCACATTAGCTTTTTTTCTAGTCAAGTTGTCAAATTTTCTTTAGTCGTTCATTTAGGAATGAGGATGAAAAGGGATGGGCTAAGGTGCAATGATTTTCACACAGTTGTTTTGCCCTTATTGTCTTATCTTGTATTAAGATCACTAATATTATTATAATTAGAAGTCTTTCTTTCTCAAAGTCAGCTTAGTAGATGCTAATATAATCATCCTGTCTTCATCATATATATGTATATATGTAAAGAGAGAGAGATCATATTATTATAAAAAGAAGTCCTTTCTTAAAGTCAACTCAGTAGCGCTAACGTAATCATTTTGACTTCACCATATATATACGTGTGTGTGTATAGAGAGAGAGCCTCTTTAATAATCAAGTTTATTACAACAATTTTAGTCATGATATCATAACAATCTTTTCTACTTTCAAAAAACAAAAATAAGATTGTCAATCATATAGTCGTCCAATATGTATCTTTTCTCGTCTATTCCATTTAGGATTCTTCTATATTTATTGGATTATTATATTTTTATACAACCGCATTACATTATTTTAATGGGTAATTTTGAGCATATTATAGCACGTACTCCTGAAATTGCACGATGGAAATGATAATGCAGTTTTGGTCGTAGCACTGTACCTTTGTTGCATGCTGGCTACGTTTGAATCTTCAATTATGCTAAACCACAACATCTCATTATCTCTCTATTTTTCGTTATAATATTCAACTTACTATAAATTATGAATTTGTAATATTCACACAAAATCTTTCATTTACAATCAAATAATATCAATTGAGGCTTCAGAATATTTAAAAAACACGTATGTATATCATTAGTCAATACTGATATATGTAAATGTCGAAGAATTTTAGTTTGCATATAAAATGATCATAACTCCCATTCACACCATGACATATATCACGACGTGAATAGTAGTCATATGTGACACTATGTAATCATTCTCCTATGTTGTACCATGTTATTAGCCCACTAAAAGCCAATTAACTAGTCACTAATTTATGATCTCCCATGTTCCTGTAATTTATCCTTTCACTAAATTTCAATTTCTGCAAGAATTACTAGGTACATTTATATATAGTAGTAATTTGTTATTTTTGATGATGTGTGAATAGTGTTGTAGACTAGTAAGGTGTATTTGTGAAGTAAAGAGATTTCATTTAGCTAAAGGAAGGTATATGTATTTATTGATGGAGTTTTGAATTCATTATCTTGTTTGAAGTTTTTGAGTAATATAACGTTGTTAGAGTGGTATATCTTAGGGGAAAAATAAAGATTGCTATTACTAAATTGACAAGCGAATTGAATCACATTTAAAAGAGTGACAAATCTCATATGTCTTAATCTGAAAATTCTGTTGTTTTATTTTTATTTTCACTTGCAATTTTATTTTTTAATAATATCCTACCCATGGAAAAATTCATTCTCATTGTTCTTCCTATATGTTCGTTTAGGGGTGACAATTGGATGTGTAATGGACCGAATTTGAACGAGTCATTATGAGTCAAGAAAATACATGGTCGAGACCCAATCCAGCTTGAATTTGTTTTGATCATAATTGGTTGGGTCAAAATATGTTGAGTAATGGGTTATAAAATAGGACAAGGACCAACCCAATCAAATTTGTAATAAGTTTTTCTTATTTTATTTATTCTCTTACAATATTTTAGTACCTAAAAATTATATTTTTCTTTGTTATGACTATATATAACATATTAAATTAATATATATATATATATATATGTTGATAAGATTTATCTCGAGTCAATTTGGATTGCATATCAACTCAACTTTTAATGGATAATAAATGAGTGAGTTATTAACTCATTCAAACTTAAACAAGTTAGGGAAATTAGATGGATTGAGTTTGATTTTTCCATCCCTAGTTTTGCTTATTACTTATGGGTACATATTTTTCTTATTTTTTTCCCTAGCGTGATCTTTAAGTTCTAATCTTTTTTGTGTTTGTCTCTTATACAAAAATTATAACAATCAGTTTCTTTTAATCACTACGTATGTAATGATGTTATTTTTTTTGTTGAAGGATTTCAACGTTAATATTGCAAATTTATGATATCTTGATCATGATTAGTCACTATGAAAATTTTATATAATCTGCACAGAAAGAACTCACTTTGAATGATAGAAGTACACATAAATTTATTAACTTTGAAAACAAATTATATGTGTGTGTACATTGAGAAAGTATCATCAATTCCCATATCCTAAAAATCACGTGTGTTGAGGACATTCTGGTTAAATGAGTGAGTCAAGAATCAACAACGCACATTTTTCATTATTTTATCACTAAAATCTATTTTGCAAGTGTTTCAATTATGCCAAGGTCAAATTATTTATTAGCGCAAACATTGTATTTACGTTTTTGCAAGCGCTTCTAGTATCAATATCAACCTAACATAATATTATATTATCTTTAAATCATCATTAAAAATATGTTAACCTTTGTGTTTAGATAATAATGTCTTTGTCTTCGAATTTTAGTCCGCCTTTGAATTTGAATAAGGCTATCCTTTTAAAATCCTGTCATTGGAATTATATTGATTTGTTCATGTTGGTTTTGGTATCTTAATACTTCAAAGTTATAAGGTTTAAAATTAATAACTTATAATTTTTAATTATTTTTTTAAAATACAAATATAGGTAAGGACACTCAGGGCAAAGTGAAATTTCGATCAAGAGATGTCAATATATACAGAAGTAAAATCGCGTAGAAGTCAAGGAATGTCAACACACACACATAATCTATTTACACAATTTAGTTTTTGGATGGAGGCAGGTTCAGCAAAAAGAAAAACATTATGGGTGTGTTTGGTATGAAGAAAAATATTTTCCTATAAAATGCTTTCTTGAAAAACACCACCACCACTACCAATTGGGGCATAAAGACTAGGGTTGTTGATAGTTGACACCCTCCTCGTTTCATGATCTATGTTTATAACATTTGTTGTTGGGACCAAACTTGCCTTAGTATAATAGTTTGGTTGTTTAACAACATCTATATCATTGAAAGCCCTAAAAAAAATCGTTTTAAGTGAATTAGTAATATCAGAAAAAATAGTTGTCTGATTTTCACGAAAGTATCTGAGGATGAAATTGTGCTTCAAAATGTTTGGAATCAAGAAGATATCACCAGGAGAGCCACATCCATTGAACATGTCATCCTCTATGCATTTTACACACATCAAGGAATGTCAACACACACACATAATCTATTTACACAATTTAGTTTTTGGATGGAGGCAGGTTCAGCAAAAAGAAAAACATTATGGGTGTGTTTGGTATGAAGAAAAATATTTTCCTATAAAATGCTTTCTTGAAAAACACCACCACCACTACCAATTGGGGCATAAAGACTAGGGTTGTTGATAGTTGACACCCTCCTCGTTTCATGATCTATGTTTATAACATTTGTTGTTGGGACCAAACTTGCCTTAGTATAATAGTTTGGTTGTTTAACAATATCTATATCATCGAAAGCTCTAAAACAAATCGTCTTAAGTGAATTGGTAATATCAGAAAAACAGTTGTCTGATTTTCATGAAAGTATCTGAGGGTGAAATTGTGCTTCAAAATGTTTGGAATTAAGAAGATATCACCAGGAGAGCCACATCCATTGAACATGTCATCCTGTATGCATTTTACACACATTAAGGCTTCATCCACAACCTTGTCAAGCAATGATGGTGTAAAATCATAAAGTTTTGCCATAAAGGATTGGTCCTTTGCAACTCCTTCAATTCAATAAAAGAATGTCATTGCTTTCATAGATTCAGCAAGATCACGCCCTAAAATGTTGATCAACTTCCCATAAAATTTTCGATCAACAATATGAAATCGCTAGAGGAGATTGATAATAGTATAAAGTTTTTAAACGAATTTATTTTTCTTAAATTTGAGTAAAATAAATTAATTTGAAAAATATTTTTAAATGAGCCAAATATGCAAAATGTTGTAAGGAAAACACCCCATATGAACAAGTGCAAATTAGTACGTGTGTTTAAATTAATAACACATCTTATAAAAATTGGTCAAATTTAAACAGAGAGCGAATGAAGCAGCTGAAAATAAAAATTGGCCCATACAGGTCTCGAACCTGCGACCTTCGCGTTATTAGCACGACGCTCTAACCAACTGAGCTAATAGGCCTTCACGTTCTTGCTTTCTGTTATTTCAGATCTGCAGTTCACAAATTTCTAGCATTTCTTGTATTAATTTCTAATCATAAAAAAAATCATAAAGCACTACGCTAGTAATATTTTTGGTTCATCTGTTTATTGAAATGTCTTATTGATAATGTGACTGAGGTATAATATCTAAGCTTAATCAAAATTCAAGTTTATCTCATGTTTAACTAGTTAATTTTAGGCAATTTTATTAAAATCTCATCACTATAGTAATAGTCACGATATTACTATTTTTATAATATTAAAAAAATGAAATGATATATGAGTTACTCAAAACAAAAATATGAATAACACCATGTCAAATTTCTTGTATTGGTTTGTATATGAGTAGGGGTGGGCATGGTACGGTATTTAAAATTTTGGTGAGGTATTTAGTTTTTAAAACTGTTATAGCATTGCCACACCAATTTAATTTGGTAAGTTCGATTTTGATATTTTACAGTGGGGCAAGTCGGTAATCATAGTTTGTTCAACTTCAACTAATATGTACTCGTATAAGAGTATTATGACTTCGACAATTCAAAAAAAAAAGTCTTAATTGTATCATACTAATACATTATACATGTAAAAATTTATGTTCAAAAGAAAGTACAAACAATTATTTTTGTTAATCAATTACATCTAAAATAGTTTCAAGCAAAATAGAGTAGTCTAAAGTTTCAACTTCTAAAAATTTAGTTATGCTAATGCGAGACTGCATATTTGTTAGTATTTTAATAATATATATAAAACTATATATTTCAGTATGATATTTCAACATATTATTTTTAAATACCAAATATCGTACTGAATACTAAAAAAATTAAAATATATATCATATATTATATCAAATATCATAATATCAAAATCACGATATTAAAAAATTTGATATGATATGGCAATTCGACATATATCATACTATGTCCACTCATATATATATATATATATATGAGTCTATGACACATCAATTACATGTTAATACTTTGTCACTATGTAAATTTCACCTCATGTATAAAAACGTTGGCTATTGTTTTTCTTAAAAAAAAATAATTGGAAATAGACAAATGAAATTAAAAAAGAATAATTATAGAAGATGTCATCCAATCCTAAAACTATGTAGGGTACATATTTATTTAATTTACTTTTTTGTAAAGCTGTTGAATCCTTTGGACAAAAACTTTAAAGCTTGTGACTTAGTGGCAAATTAAAGATATCATTCAAAAGTACAATAGAGCATGGGTTGCCGCCCAATTGTTACTTTAGCATTTTCCAAATTCAATTTCACCTATCCTGCCCATCTCTAATGATTGTAATGGAAATGCTACATTAATATATGTGATTCCTGTTTGGTTATAATTATTGTAACGAAGGGCAATGTCATTTAGAGATGAGTTAAAATTTGATGTTTACTAGTTTATGATTTTCATTTATTTTATGTTAATGGAGTTCTAAATAGTATTTATATTGTTGAATTTTATGCAATTTTGATAATCAATAAAGTAACATAAATCACGTAAGTCAATTTGATTCATAATATACTATTTTAAAGAGTTGAATTCATAGAAGGACCATAAAATAAAACAAAATAACTGTGTAGATATCAAGGAATGAATAATGCTATAAAACTCAATGAAATAACTATGTGATGAATTGAAGAGTTGGAGTTTGACTACAATGCAAAAGAATCAAGGAGTTTGACTTGAAGAAGGAGTCTCATTTGAAGTAGAACGTGTCCCAAATGAAAATTCTGATCGTATCGTTGGATCCAGAATGTCGAGGTTGGTTTATGAGAACCTTGCGTTCAGTTCTCAGGGCAATGCGACTTTCGATCAGATTTCATATATAAATTATATTTTTTCGACTCTAAATAAGGTCGAAGCATCGAAATTCAGTTTGAGTTGTTGCTGAAAATTAAAAGGTGACAAGTGACATGGCCTACTGGGAGTCTGCCACGTGGAAAGGCGGTTCAAAAGGGGATATATTTGGAGAATTTTTTCATAAACGCAACAGTAACACGCATAAACTTTGGACAATGATTAGTAACTCTCTTTTTTTATCCAGTTTTGGTGATTTAAAAGGCTAGCTTGTATATTTTTTCGAGAGGAACATCGTGGAAGTGTCAAAAATTGATTTTGGCGTATTGTTTGAGGTAAAATTTATTGTTTTTCTGCTACATCTTGAATATATTTTTTGGAAATTTTGACATGCGATTTATTATCCTTTTTAAGTCAGATTTTGAAAAATTTTGAGTCTATTTGGTGTGCTTTTGCTTGGCGCACGCCGTGGCACTATCGAAGTTAATTGATAAAGTTTCATTTGGTGTGAAAATATTAATATTACTGCTGGTTATGTTGTGCTTTTTTGAAAAATTTGGAATGCGATATCTCGATTGTTTCTTATCGGAATTAACTAAAATTTGAATCTAAATTGTACTACTTTCCGAAACCTACGCTGCGACATGCTAGGATTTTGCTAATTTAACCGTACTTTTGAGAAATTTAGCTAAGATAACCATATTTTCAATAAGAAATATCGTGTGATTTTTGGATTGTTTCTTATTGTTCTGGGCCTCGTTTTGAGCTCATTTTTTTGCTACAAACTCGAGGTGATGCAACAGTCATTTTAAAGGGTTTTGTTTGATGTTTTGGGTGTGGGTTGCATTTTCCCATTTTAGTTACATTTAACGCCGAAACAACCGTAATTATATTGTGATTCATATTTTAATAGGTGAACAGCATTTGGAGGCAGTCAAACATGGTAAAACTCATGTGGACTGATCCGAATCGTGTGGATTCGTCTTTCAAGTCGGCTAGACTTCTTTAAACCTTGGATTGAGCTGAAATGTATGCATAATTAAGTTGTAATGTATGAAAGTGTGCTACTTATACGTTGGGTTGTTGAGTATGTGTTTTATATGGCTGGTTTTGCTCCTTATGTGTAGTATATGACTTAGCTGCAGCTATGACATTCATTGAGTTCTGACACTGTTGAACTACAAAGAGGCCTAGTAAGGGTTGGATATGGGCTAATACCCTATGATAGGTATATATTCTGGCTTAACTCCTATCTGTGTGAATGTGTAGTCTAATGCTACTGAGATATATTGGTTGTGAAGTTTTTTGTTGATTATACGTCGTACTGTGGACTGACTCTGGTATAGATATTATTCTACTTGACTTGGTCGTTATGGGTACTTACGTAATACCTATGACTATCCATGTTTACTCAGAATACTTGTGATTGACTGGAACGTGATGTATTTGGCTTTGGGTAGATATAACCCTACATTAGTTTATGGGATATATGTACTTTTATATACAATTGTTAGTTCTTGTACACTTGTTATCCCTACCTGACGCTGGGATTACCTTCTATAGTCTGAGAGAGGGGATAGTTATACTTAGTTGGGTTGTGTGATTTGTACCTTGAGGTGCGATGTTACTGGATCTTCAGATAGATTAGTGAGTGGATGACTATTCCTATACCTCGAGTCCTGGATGATGCTTCCCATGCTTCGAGCTCAGGTGGCCACATTTGAATGTCTGAGATCAAGGTGACGTGCCCCGTAGTTCAAGTATCTAGTGGCCATGATTGGGATGTCGAGCTACAAATGTCAATTCCTAGGTTCGAGCACCTGTTGATACTTTGGGGTTTGGGATCCTGTTGGTGCTTTAGGTCTAGGACCCTATTGGTTACATTTTGAGTCTGAGACCCTATTGATTACATGTTTGGGGCTAGGCCCCGCTGATTGACATTTCAAGTTTGAGGTCTTGTTGACTATGTTAGGGAGATTTTTTTTTCCTATGGGGGGATATGTCCTATCATTATATATATTGTCAAACTATTTGGCACTACTATCCCGATTAAATGCCAGGTCGAGAGGACCAAAGGTTCGAAGCTCGTGTGATACCAACTCTTAGATAGGTCGAGGATCCGACTATTATGTGGCACTTTGGATCGAGGGCCCAGTTGATTACTCGTGGATCTACAGACCTATATACACCCTGATTATGCGTGGGTGTACCTTCTGGGCTTATGGGGCCTAGTCAGGCTACAAACATGCACACAAGGGCCTTACACCAACGTACATCTCGACCTCTTGAGCATGTGATATTGAGATATAGGTTTCGTGGCGATTCTGTCAGTTAGATTGTACGTGGGTGTACCTTCTGGGCTTATGGGCCCCAGTCAGTATACATTCATAGATATTAGGGCCTTGCATCCCCATACAATACTATGTCTCGGTTCAATGATAGTTGTGGTTTGGACTTACTCGTGTTTCATTAGTTAGTATCATTGCAAACCACTTAGTTTGGTTTAGTCGGAGTTCGATGATTCTCCAGACATGCTTACTCCTTGATCAGAGTTCTGATTTGCGACACTTACTGTAGTTCTCTATATTTGAGCTTTCTATATATTTATAATATTTTACTCAGTCGACCGATGATGCCTATTGGGTGCCTGTTACCGATACTCACCCACACATTTCTGCATCTTCCCATGGTACATGTCGTACTAGCTGCAGTCGCTGAGTTAAAAGTTAGTAGACTATTCAGGAGACATTGGTGAGCATTAGCAGCTCTAGATATTTTGCAGTCTCTTTCTGTTTTGACGACCGTCTTTTGTATTTCGACACTGGTCTTATATATGTAGTTTGGATTTGCATGTGTAGATTGCTATTCTGGTTATGCATGTAGATATATATATTTTATTTTAAGTTTATAGTAGCTCTGTACAAGTGACTTCCAAGTCTTGGGATAGGTTGTTGTTGGCTTATTTTGTATGTCGTTAGTTATTGCTATACTTACCTATTAGGACAAGTACCATGAATATTGAGTTGAGTTGCTTGTAAGTGGGATCTAACATGCTCCATCATGATCTGAAAAGGTCGGCTCGTGAAAATGACATATAACCTAATACTTGATTTAAAAACACACAAATTCAATATTTGATTCTGACTAAAATACCCTGACCCTACTTACATTAACATATGAAATATGATAAATATTAGTTAGTAACATACCTTGAATCTTTAGCTTTATCTTCTATGAGAATCTTGATTATTTTGCTTCAAAGTTTGGGAAATCCTCACAATAAGAAATCCTAATAAGACTCTTTGTAGTTTAGAACTACAAGCGGGAGATATGATCTTGATTGGTAGAAATAATTAGAACTAAATAGAAGGGTGGATCGGATAAATGATAAATGGGCCAGGGTAAAATGAATTCAAAATTTTAATTTTGAAGGCCAGATTCAAAATTAAAAAAATAAAAAAGTTATTTAAAATTAATAAATCTTTCTTCATTAGTGTTGTTTGAATTAGGACATTTTTGACCAATTTCACTAACAATAACGACATAAATAGTTCAAAGTATAAACCAAGGGTATCCTAAATCCTTTCAGATAGTACAAGAACATTTTTGATCCTTTTCTCTTGTTAAAATGATAAAGAACAAAATAAGTTAATAAATATATAATAAAATAATTTTTCAAATATTTTCAGAAAATAAATTCCATCATATCTAGCTTTCAAAAATTAAATTTATTAAATAGTTGTACTTCCAATAATTAAGACCTTCCAAAAAAAAAAAAAAGTGTCACCGGTGGGGCAAAGCAAGGAGAGGCAGAGACCGACGAGTTAAGAAAACCCAAAACAAATAAAGCCAATATTTCTGCTCCACCACTCTCTCCCTTCTCTCTCTCGAGCCGATCTCCGTCTCCATCAACATTCTCAAAACAAGAAAAATTGGAAATTTTCTGAATTACGGAAGAAAACAGGTTATTGTCCTTTCTGTTATCCATTGTTTTGTTTTCTATTTGTGAATTAAAGCTGATCATCCCAATTCCTAGATCTGTATTTTTTGTTTGTTTTTTGGCGTAATTAGATCTGTTATTGTTGCTATTCGATTGCATTGTTGGGAAATGTGTGTGTTAGTATAGGCATTTGCTTCCTATTTTTTGAATTATGTCCTTTTTTTGAGATCTAGTTTAATCACTGTTTATGTTTTCTCATTTGGGGGGTGGGTTTTCAATAGTATCATCTTTCATGGGAATTTTGATCTCATGAAGTTAAATTGCAGGAAAAAAATAATCTTTTTTGGTGGAATCTGCATTATCACTAGCGTTTTGAGGATTAAGCAAGAAATTGCCTTACCTATTGGCACACACAGGGCCTTGTTGGTGATTGTATTCTGGTTGTAGATTGTTTGAGCATTTCAATGGGATATTCAAGGTAAATGATGATTTGTTCACATTCTGTGGCCTTACAATGGTCGTGCTTCACGTGTTTGATACTGGAACGATTTACAGCTAGCAGGGGTTATTGGGAAGTCAATCTGTGGATAATTGAGGGATTTGGGATAATATTGGGTTTTTAGTTTGATACTTTCCAATGCGATTTCATTGGAGGAGTATTTATGACTTCCGGCAAGCCGTTGCTGTCACCATCTGAACCTTCTTCTGCACCAAGTCCAAACCATCATAATAACTCATCATTGGGGATCTGTTCTTTGGGATGTCTGCCCCAAAATGCATCAACTTCTGCTGATTTGGATGAGTCACCAGGGACCAATTTATGTGACTTGGAGGAGGTGGACAAAGGTAATCAACCACTAGAAGATACATCAGGTGTAAAGAATTCTAGGCTACATTCTTCTTCACTTGTGGGTGGAAATGGGACTGCTGAACCACAGTCATTTTCATCAAAATACCCCTCAAGGGAGAGGAAACGCCTTGTATCATGGGGTGGTACTGCAGACCATCCGCTCGAGCAAACGACCTTTGAAATATCCAGTGATTCTTCTAGGGTGGCTTCATCTGGAGCAGCATCCACTCGGATGTCATCCCAAAGACATCTTGATGTATTGAGAACTTCATCCCGTGGCCAGGATAAGCTAAACAAATCCCAGAGGCTTCTTCAAAAAAGTATGCAGCTGGAGAATGACTTGTTACATGGAAGTAACGCTAGGTTGATTCATGTTAATGATCCAAAAAAGACCAATGACCAATTTGAATTCACTGGAAATGAGATCCGAACAAGCAAATATACAATAATAAATTTCTTGCCTAAAAATCTCTTCATTCAGTTCCACCGGGTTGCTTATTTGTATTTTTTAGCAATTGCTGCTCTGAATCAGCTTCCACCTCTTGCAGTTTTTGGGAGAACTGTATCTCTCTTTCCTCTTCTTTTTGTGCTTTCAGTGACAGCTATAAAAGATGGTTATGAGGATTGGCGAAGACACAGGTCAGATAGGAATGAGAATAACCGGGAGGCTCTAGTACTTCAATTCGGCAAGTTTCAGTTAAAACGATGGAAGAATATTAGGGTTGGTGAGGTTGTGAAAATCCTTGCTGAAGAGACAATTCCTTGTGATATGGTGTTGTTAGGAACAAGTGATCCTAGTGGGATTGCGTATATCCAGACGATGAATCTAGATGGTGAATCAAACTTGAAGACAAGGTATGCTAGGCAAGAAACAACTTCATTAGTGAGTGAAGTGGAAACACTTTCGGGAGTTATCAGATGTGAGCAGCCTAACAGGAATATCTATGAGTTCACAGCCAACATGGAGTTGGACAGGCATAAATTTCCACTCAGCCAATCAAATATTATCTTACGTGGTTGCCAGCTGAAGAACACAGAATGGGCAATGGGAGTGGCAGTTTATGCTGGTCAAGAGACCAAGGCTATGCTAAACAGTGCAGCCTCTCCTTCCAAAAGAAGCAGGTTGGAGACCTACATGAATCGGGAAACACTTTGGTTGTCTGTTTTTCTTTTCTTCATGTGCTTGGCAGTAGCATCCGGGATGTGTGTATGGCTGAAAAAACACGAGAAGCAGCTTGATACCCTGCCTTATTACCGGAAAATTTACTCTGAAACAGGAACACATCCTGGTGAACGGTATAGATATTATGGGATTCCTATGGAAACTTTTTTCTCTTTTTTGAGTTCCGTCATAGTTTTCCAGATAATGATACCCATATCTCTTTACATCACAATGGAGTTGGTTCGCTTGGGACAGTCGTATTTCATGATTGGAGACAGGCACATGTATGACGATAACAGTAATTCAAGGTTTCAATGCAGATCCTTGAACATCAATGAGGATTTGGGTCAGATACGTTATATTTTTTCAGATAAAACAGGAACACTTACTGAAAATAAGATGGAATTTAAAAGAGCAAGTGTGTGGGGAAAAAATTATGGGAGAGACCTTTGTGCTGCAGGTGCATCATTAGACACGGATTTTAGAGGTATGGTTATCTTACACAATGTACTTTCCAAACATTATTTAAATCTTTTAACCTGTAATTACTACGATTAGCATTGTTAGACTATGTACAGTCAACAACAACAACAACATACCTAGAAGTGTTTTACCTATTATGAATTGTGCAAAGAAATCGAAGTAACAAGTGCAAAAATAGAAGTAACAAGGAAGGAATGAGAGGTTATTTAAGACTTTATTATGAAAAAAATGGAGGGTTTTTAATAACTATCAGAAAGAAATAGCAATCCAGAATGCAGTCTCCTTTTTGGTGTTGTTGATGTTAGCTAATCTTTGATTTCACCGCGTAAGAAATGCCAAATATCTAATGATTCGTTCCTGATGTTGCTGTCTTTTCTCAAATAAGAGTTGGTACGGACATATCTTTTTTACGTTCAGCTTGCATTATGGAGTGTATAAACTAGATGCTCTTTACTAAATAACAGATTTGTAATCTCAGCCTCAGAAGCCCCAAACTGCCAACAGTAATATCTGTATCTTTGCAGTCAGTGCTTGATGCGGCTTGGCTGATTTCTTAAAATAAAAGACCCAACTATCATGACAGTAAGTATAATTTTGCACGAAAAATGAAAATGAAAATGAGAATGAATATAAAACGACTGATTAAGAAAAGAGAGACAACAATGCTATTTATCTTTCTTACATCTAGCACCCAGGGGTGTAACTTTTAGTGGTCAACAAAGTGCGAGGAGAACCGTGAGGTCTTAGGTTCAAATCTCAGCATAGGCAGAAAAACACTACGTGATATCTTTCCATCTACCTAGTTGATGAATTTGAAGTATCTAATTACCTCCCGGGAATTATTAGTACAAGATAACACGAGAAGTTTGTGTTCAGAGCTAGTCTTTGAATGATGATCTACCTTGATGATAGGGAAGAGGTCATACCATTCATCATTGATAAGGATCCTGTCAAGTCTCTTACTAATCCTGTGCCTACCCCTTCTACCATTGCACCATGTCAACATAATTCCTATGAAGCGGGTTTGTCATACCACACTCCTCCATGCAATCAATGAAGTCCAAGCTTGAATTGAATGGAACACCTCCTTTTTTTCCTTGTGCAATCATGATAGAGTTGAAGTATCAACAGATGGACCAAGGATCCCTTTAGAATTAATGGTCCTTTGGCGTCATTTGTTTCCATTAAGATTAGGACGTCCAAAGGTGAATTTTAAGATGTTCATTAAGATCTAGATTTCTAGATCTTTTAATGTACATCTGAATATTAAGATGTGGTCTCTAGATCTTAACACTGAATGATTTGGACAGTGTGCTTCAATATCTGAATGTGCATATGAAATTAAACACTATATTAATAAAATATTATAAATATTTCATTTCAACGGTAAAATATTATTTTTTTGATAGATAAAAAGGTCTCAATAAAATTAATGGCTCAAAACAAAATTTAATAAGAGACCTTGGTATATACATAGTTCAACCACAATAATAATGTGAGAAATAGTGAAAAGAGTGAGAAAATTAAATTGAGAGGCTTTTGTTTAGGGAGATACTTGGATTGAATACTTAATAAATGATAATGGCCCTTCTATATATACATGTCCTTGAGGGCCGTTTATGACCATTGCTACAGTACTGCTACAGTGCCTGACCGTTGCTACAGTACCTATAGCCGTTGCTACAGTACTGCTATAGTACTATTCTAACACTATTCTAACACTCCCCCTCAAGCTGGAGCATATATATCATATGCACCAAGCTTGTTACCAACATATTCTATCCGAGGACCTTTTAATGATTTGGTAAAAACATCTGCAAGATGATCATTGGAGTTCCATAATATATTACATAATTGGGCATCGATCTGTTC
>JAOTQR010000002.1:15138629-15159981 GCA_025774065.1 Solanum ossicruentum
AATGATTTGGTAAAAACATCTGCAAGATGATCATTGGAGTTCCATAATATATTACATAATTGGGCATCGATCTGTTCCCATTTGGCCTTCTCTACTACTGTAATGGTTTCCACCTTTGTGATAAGATGATCATATTTTCCATGTCCCTTGAACCACATTTTGATGGAGGCTGCCCATGGAAGATAAATGGCAGATCCATTCAATTTGATTGTGGTGATAACAAGGGTCCTATGTTAGATAGGGTGAATGGTTGGGATGATGATGAAGTACTGGTAGTAGTGGAAACTTCGGCTATAAAAAACATATTGAAGGTTTATACCAGGAATGAGAACAGTTTATCAAATAGATCAGTTCTGGAATTATTGACAGCTACAGTGGTGCGTGTGTTAACAAATTGAATATGAGGGAAAGATAGCACGGTGCTACACAGGATAAATATGAAAAAGTAGCCACCAAAAAGATGATGCAGTGCTACACAAATTAGATATATATAAAAAAATATTTATCGAAATGATGGCACAGTGACCTAACATAATCATTGGCTAGACGGGCGGTATAAATGGGTCATAGCCGCCCGCCGACAGCGGAAGCTCTTTGATTTTCAAGACCTTAGAAGCTCTAGTACCATGTGAGAAATAAAGAAAAGAGTGAGAAAATTAAATTGAGAGACTTTTGTTTAGAGAGATACTTGGATTGAATCCTTAATAAATGAGAATGACCCTCCTATATATACAAGTCCTTAAGGGCCGTTTATGGCCGCTGCTACAGTACTGCTACAGTGCCCCGACCGTTGCTACAGTACCTATAGCCGTTTCTACAGTAATGCTATAGTACTATTAATTTAATACTTAATAAATGAGAATGACCCTCCTATATATACAAGTCCTTAAGGGCTGTTTATGGCCGTTGCTACAGTACCTATAGCCGTTGCTACAGTACTGCTATAGTACTATTCTAACACTATTCTAACAAATAAAATATAGTAAAATTTCATAAGTGAGTTTTATCACACAAGAGGGGTTGATGATCAAAGTGTCTCAAAAATATTAGTGGTCGAAAACAAAAATTTTAATAAAAGACCTCTAGTATATACATAGTTCAACAATAATATATCTAGTTAATCTAACAAGCGAGTTTGATCATACCAATCAGTTTTTGACAATCAAAAAGTCTCAATAAAATTGGTGACCTAAAACAAAATTTTAATAAGACACCTCAAGTATATACATTGTTCAACAACAATAATATATCACTTGTAATCTTACAAGCTGGTTGGTGATCAAACAGTCTCAATAAAATTAGTGGGCTAAAACAAAACTTCAATATGAGGCCTTAAGTATATTATACATAATATATGACTAGTATTTACATCAATACATCTAAAAATATTATTGCTACAAGAGATCTTGACAAACATCAATACACTGCAAAAAAAAATATAAATGTTGAAAAGTACTAGTAAATATTGTGAAAACTTACCAGCTCAAGAGAAGAAAATTGATGTTTGGTTGAGAAAGAGAGGAAGAAAGTATGTAGCAAGAGAGCCAAAGTTGTCCAAAGAGCGAGATGCAAACGACGTGATTATTTTGTGACTTATTTAATAAGTCTGAATATTGTTAGTCCTTATTTTTTTGCTGCCTCTGTACCTCTGTGAGGTAGTGGTAAGGTCTACGTACATTTTACCTTCCCCCAGACCCCACTTATGGGATTTCACTGGGTATGTTGGTGGTGTTGTTCTTATTTGTTTGCACTTAATGGAGGTTTGAATCTCAATCAATCTGATTCAACCTATTAAGTCCATTTGTTTCTTTTTTGAAAAAAAGCCTCTTAATGGATTTGAAAAGATTTGAATGAATCAGATCTGCAGGATACTTCACTTCAATGTTGTCATCAAGGTTCTAAGAGACTTTTCCTTGCCAATAAACCTCTTATGAAGACAACCGTGAACAATTGATATTACACTTCACTGTAATTACTTTTTAATTTTCTTCATCCATATATTGGTCATTCATGCTTATAAATTATTAGCCTTGGACTAAACATATATATTTGTAATTTTTAGCCTTTTCCTCCTTTTCTACTTGTGTTGGAGTTTTATGTGTAAGGAGTCAGGCGAAGACGTAGACCACCTCCTAATTGTCGGGTTGCCTCGAGGTTATGATGGAAAATTTTGGGATGGTTTGGAATCTATTAGGTGATGCCTGACACAATAAAGTGTTCAATGTTTAGTTGGTGTGTGGGGAACTGGAGGAGAAGACACAAGGTTGGAGTATTGCCCCTCTTTCATTGATGTGTGTTGTGTTTGGAAAGAGAGAAATAGGAGAACTCTTTTTTGATGAAGTAAGTAGTTTGCATTAAAAGGCATCAAGAAGATGCACGGCAAAAAAAATTATAGCAAAAGAAGGTGTTTGTTCTTGTACAAGAATTTACTAAATAACTAAAGGGCAAGCATAGTCCCAAAAAAGATCAGCAGTGGTTAGAGGGGCCTGATTGAACCAGCTATATAAGAAGATCAAGCAGTTGGATTTGAGATTGTGCTTAGGAGTTGAAATCCCATCAAAACATCTACTATTTCTTTCATTCCAAATGCTCCAAAAGATAGAAGCAGGGACTATACACCATGTTTTATGATTTATTTCTCGACTCTCCAAGAACTCCAGCTCTCATAGGCATCTTTAATGGTATTTGGCATGATTCAGGCAATTCCAAAGATTGATAAAAATAGACTCCATATGTAGTTGCTACTTCACAATGCAAAAATAGATGCCTAACACTCTCCAGCACTGTCTGATGGCACATATAACATTCATATTTCAACCTGAATTTTTCTTTTGCTAAGATTATCTTGGGCAAGGCATGCTTCATATAAGGCAGTCCAGAGAAAACCAGTTATCTTTGGGTCAGTTTAGATTTCCATATTAGCTTCCTTGGCCATTTTTCAATCAATTCCTTGTTAGAACATAGATTATCACATCCCCCTTTTGACTGTATATGCTCTGTATTTTGATTCTCCCCATTCCAGCTTGTCTTGTAAACGGGAATTGATCTTAATATTCGATAATCATGAAAGCAATCCCAGCAGGTCATTCATTTCCCAGTCTTGAAACTCCCTTCTGAATTGTGGGGTCCAGTAGTTGTCTGGCCAATACTGAGAAATAGTGGATTCCTGATTGTTGGCAATTTGAAAAAGGGTTGGAAATTCATCTTTCAAACTCTCTGCCCCTAACCACTTGTCTTTCCAGGAAGAGGTACGATTTCCGTTACCCATCTTAAGTGAAGACTTGAGTTGGAACTCCCCCCATAGCTTTGAAATGTGTTCCCTTGGACCCGAGCCATGTGGATCTCTACTTTGGCTTGAGCACCAGTTGCTTTCCACCCCATATTTTGCCTGTATTAGAGCTTTCCATAGCTCAGGATTGTCCATGTTGCATCTCCAATGCTATTTCATTAACAAACTCTTGTTGTGCAAGAGTAAATCTTTAATCCCTAGCCCAACATCTCTCTTAGGCAGAATGTCTCGGCCATTTAACCAGATATGATATTTGTGAGTGTGACTGTTACCTTCCCATTAAAAATCTCTTCTTAACCGATCAAGTCTTTCCTGAATCTTAGTTGGTAATGGAAATAGGGACTTGAGGTAGGTAGGAATGCTGTCCAACACACGAGTGCGAAAGGAATGCTGTCCAACACACGAGTGCGAGTCTGCTACCAAAAGAGAGATACTGCATTTTCCAGGAGGCAATTTCCTTTCAAATTTTTCGATCACTCCATCCAAATATTCAAAGATTTGTACCTGGCTCCCAGTGGAAGTATGATGTTGGGAAAGTACCCACTTTGCAACACATAACTTCTGCTAGCTCCTCCAAGTTTAGAACCGTATTTATCAGGTATATGGTACTTTTCAGCATATTCACATGAAGGCCAGATATAGCTTTGAAGATCAATAAAGTGACATTGAGTTACGGGACTTCTGCTTTTTCAGCTCCACAAAAAATTAGTGTGTCGTCTGCATAGAGAAGATGGGATACTGTTACACAATTGCCATCCGAGTTCCCCACTTTAAAACCTTCGATTCAGTGCAGTTGATTAGCGTTGTGTAACATTTTACTAAGCCCTTCCATAGCAAGGATGAATAAGAAGGGTGAGAGAGGATCTCCCCGTCTAAGACCTTTTTGGGGAGAGAAAAAACCAACAGTTCCACCACCAGTTATAATTGAGTACTTGACTGTGGTGATACAAAATTTGATCCATCTAATCTAGCATTCCCCAAATCCCATCTGCCTGAATATGTTGATCAAGTATGCCCAATTAAGCTGGTCAAAAGCCTTCTCGATGTCAAGTTTGAAAAGTAGACCAGGTTGCTAGACTTCCTCTTCCAGTCTAAAGTCTCATTAGCTATAAGGGGTGCATAAGTGATCTGCCTTGTTTTGATGAAGGCATTTTGGTGTCTTGAAATAAGCTTCCTTATCACTCTTTTTAGTCTTTCAGCTAGGATCTTGGAGGCAATTTTGTAGATACGCCAATCAAGCTGATTGGTCTGTGATCCCTCAACTCAGAGGCTCCTTTCTTTTTAGGGATTAGAGCTATAAATGAGGCATTGCAAGATCTGATCAGACTTTCGTTATGATGGAAGTGCTGGGGCTCCCATGACATCATTTTTTATCACCACCAAAGCTTTCTGAAAAAACGCCATAGTATAGCCATCTGGGCCTGGAGCTTTATCAGGAGCACAAGCTTTAATAATGGCCAGAACTACTTCAAATGGTCTTTCCAGTCCCTCTTTCTCGTCCCTCGTTAGTGTTGTAATATCTTCCAGCCTTATTGAAGGTCTCTAGCTTTCATTTTTGGTGTATAGATTTTGGTAGAAGTGTAAAATTTCAGATATGATTAAAGCTTTGTCTTCAATGAACAACAACAACATTACCCATTGCCTCAAAGGCTCCCGCCCATTGCGGGGTAAGGGGGGGTCGGATGTACGCAACCTGACCCCTATGTTTAAAATATAGAGCGGCTGTTTCCGGATGACCCATGATGAGCGTCGAAAGTTGCATTGATTAACTGCTACTTCACAATTGAATGAAGCGCAAACAGTTTGTCTTCAATGAACGCTTCTCCAATTTGGAGCGTGTCAATGCAGTTAGTTCTATTGGAGTTGGCAACCTTTTGAAAGAATTTGGTATTCCTGTCCCCTCTTTGAGTTAAAGACATCTCGACTTCTACCTCCGAGATACTTCTTCTGCTTTAGCCAATTGTTGTATCTCCATTTGCAGCCTCAGAGAAGTAGACTTTTCCTCCATAGAAAGAGCTCTGCACTTGGAATATTGCTGCAATAATGAAAGCTCCTCCAAGGCTCTTTGCCCTTCTAGTTGCTATTTTACCAAATTCTTCTTTGTTCCAAATTGAGAGATCTTTCTTAAGAAGCTTCAATTTGGTCACCAGAATAAAGTCAGGATTGCCATTGACTTCATAGCTTTGCCACCAATTCTTGATCTTTTCCAAGAAACCATTAGAATTTTACCACATGTCTCGAACTTAAAGTATGATGGTGTTGAATTTCATTCCCCACTTTCCTGCATTAATGGAGAATGATCCAATATGACTTTTGGGAGTGCAACCCGTTTAATCTTTTGAAAAGTGTCATTCCATTCAGATGATACTAGAGACCTGTCTATCCTTGAGGCTTGGATTAACTCCTCCCCTCTAGACCAGGTGTAGTGAGCCCCTTGTAGTGGAAGATCACCTAAGCTAAGATCTTGTATAATATCGGAGAATCCTGTCATTGCCCTTGATCTTTTTACACAATTGTGTCTTTCACTTTCAAACCTACACACATTCAAATTACCTCCAATCACCCATTGTCCATCCCAGCTTCCTCTAACAGCCCCCAATTCATGCCATAACTCTTCTCTTTCCCAGTTTGTGTGTGGACCGTACACTCCTGTAAAGCAAAACTTGAAATTTGCAATGGTGCTTTCCATTAAACTTGAAATAGAGTGGATTTTCTGAGGAATTTCAATGCAATCCCACAATCGTTTGTCCTACATAACAATGATGCTTCCCCTAGTACCACTGGCTTTGAGTTCTACCCAGTAAGCCCATCTTGAACCCCATAGCTGTCTTGCTGGAGTCCTATCCCAATTTTCCAGTTTTGTTTCTTGGAGACAGAATATCCGGCTTCCAGTCTCTTATTAGAGATTTGATGGTGTCCCGCTTACCCCTGTCATTCAGCCCCCTAACGCTTCAACTTAGAATTTTGACTTTCATCCTGACAAAGACTGATATTTCTTCCCCTTTTGCTTCATCACCTTCCCATCATAATTCACCAGGCATAGAAGCCTTTTGGCCTCTGTTTCCTCCCTTCTTTTCAGATTCCCTAATTGAGCCTTTGGAATTCTGATTACTCTTTTGGAGCTGTCTTTTTCCTTCCATTTGTAGGATCATATCAAGTATTTCATGCTCCAACTCTTTGATACGAATGCCTTGCATGCTTTCCCCAGCACTAGCTTAATCCATCTGGAAGTCTCAAGTACAGTAGGATTCTGAATTTCTTCATTCTGATCATACCAGGGAAGAGAGGGGAAATCATTCCCGGAGAGTAGAGAGTGATCGAAATTTGATTCGCTACCCGGACTCCGGAAAATAAATGTGGAGAACAGATTGTGAAATGCCTTTAATCAGCTTCATCTTCTGCTTCTAGTTCATAATCATGGGTGGGAGTGATTTCTTGATGAAGATGAAAAGAGTTGTTAGCAAAAGAAGAGCCCTCTGCTATTGATCTTATTGGTCCAGCTGCTAAGTCGGGGTAAACATCAATTTTGGGGAAGATTTCTGCCTGCAAAAGAGAGATAGCTGGTTGATCGATCTTGGGAGATTTCTCTTTCATTAGAAGAGATTTAGGATGATGCGGTTGTCGTATAATGACTTTTGGCTGTCTGTGATTAAGGAATCCTTTTACTTTCCATTGGGTCTTCTGCTTTAGGGCCTTATTCATTCTTTGGGCTTTATGAGTTGGGCCTTTAGAATAAAAAGAGAGATCTAAGGGCTGACCCACTTGTTGAGGGTTTTGAAATCCTGTGCCTGCTGATGTACTAGTCAAGGAGCTTCCTAAATCGTTGGGGAGCTGCGAAATAACTGGAGGGACAAAAGAGTCCCTGGAAGTTGAATTAAGACTCTGATGCCTGCCAAGCCACGTGCTTCTGACTAGAAGAGACAAAAGAATGATATGAGCGTTCCTTGAATGCAACTTCTGGAAAGTTACCCCGATCAACTTTTCCGGAGAGTTTCGGGTTAGCAAATATTTCATCCATCCACACAATTTTGAACCTCCATTCTCCAACTTCGAGATGAATCTTACTCGGAGTTTTGGTTTCGGTGTTCCTTATGCAAATCCGAGCCCAAAGAAGGTGAGAATATGTTTGGTATCCTCGTCAACTCCGACGTAGCCGCCACAGACATTCCCAATTTTTTTGAAAGTATCTGATGACCAAGCATGCAACGGCATGCCGAAGGCTTTGACCCATCTGTGCTCTGACCTTTTACTAGCCAGTTCTGTACCCGCAACCGGAGACCACCATTCCAGAGATAGGTGTCTCCCTTTCCAGAACCATTCACCTGCATTAATTCTCTCTGCTTCTTCTCTAGAAGGAAACTGAAACAGAAATCTGTTGTGCGAGAAGGGAGTAATTTTAAGACGAGAACACACTTTCCATCTGTTTGTAAACCACTTATGTAACACCTCTGAGTTTGGACTGCAATTGAATGAATCATTAAGGGTCCCGAAAAAATCATACATCTCTCTTGGAATTTGCTCCCTTCCTTCATCTCAGATAGCTTATCTGGTCATTGATGAAATCTAGCAGCTTCGACATAAGATTTGGCTCGGGTATCAGCAAATGATCGAGTCTGTTGTTAGAAGGTTTTCCCAAAAATCACAAGATCTTATCTGCAATTTCTCCCCAATCCCTATTCTGTTCATCTTCTGGTACAATGACTGCCTTAATCCTGTCTCCCAACTGAGCTTTGATTCTGACAAATCTACCATAGTTGTTGAAATTCTGGTAAACTCGATAAATGTATACTTGAATCTTCTTCCCCATCGTCTACATAGCTTCCCTGAACCCCTGGAGGCAAGAGCAAGAGATTCACATACCCAATGCAAGTTGTCTTCATCAATTCTGATTCTGCTAGTAAATCTCCTGCTCCTTTTTATCAGCGTGTACCATCTATCTCGGCCTTCATAGTCCTCTGACAGTTCAAAGGATTTGGATCTAGAAGTAAAGAAAATTCTTTCCTCCATAACTTGAGATCACTGTAGCACAGTTATGAAGAAACATGATGCCATAAGAGAGAGAGAAGAAAAAGAAGAGAAAGGAGGAGGGATGAGAGAGGAGAGAGAAGAGAGCTTTTTTTTTTAGTGATGAATTTTGTTTAATTAGGTTCCTGGTTGAATAGAAGATTAGGTGTCTTTTGCATAAAACCATGTTTATTTTTAGATTTCCATCGTTTTTGTTACACTTCTTGTATACTGGCTTTTTTGCCCACATTTTAATGGAGCTTAATTACTTGATAAAAGAGTGCTTATTAATTTAATTGTTGCTCCTATTTAATTCAATGATATGCCTTGTATAATAGGTAATTGTGCGCATGCATATCGTCGCAGATTAAATGATATCGAAGTGCAAACTGCATTACATTATGTGATGTTTCCTTTTGAGATTTCTCTTTAACTCTAGCTGTGCTTGTGCTTCAGACTTTACAATTACTTTGGTAATCTTTTGTGCAGAATCAACTTCTTTCTCTTCAAGACGAAGAAAATTGAGGCTTAAGTCAGAAATTCCAACTGATTCTGAACTTATGGAATTGTTACATACTGAGCTAGCCGGGGAAGAGAGGATTGCTGCACATGAGTTCTTTATGACGTTGGCAGCATGTAATACTGTGATTCCTTTTCTTACCCATAGTTCATCTTCATGTGGTATACTGGATGAAGTGCATGACACTGTTGGCACCATTGAGTACCAGGGTGAATCTCCTGACGAACAAGCATTAGTTGCTGCTGCTTCTGCATATGGATATACACTTTGTGAGCGGACATCTGGTCATATTGTTATTGATGTCAACGGTGAGAAACTAAGGTAGTTGTTCTCACTCAAAATCTCTAATTTGGTGGTAGTTCTACGTGGACATTTTTTTTTTGAGAAAGGTCAAATTAAGGGGTTGTTTGGTTTGGAACAAGTTATCCTGGGATTAATTTTTCTGGGACAAGTTATCTCACTATGTATATGGGATAACTTATGCCATCACTACAGTATAAATGGTGGGATAAATGATCCACTGACTACTTAATACCTCTAACCTAATGTAGGACAAAATAAACTTGCATTTTGTCCAGGGATTATTATACCTTATACCTCACACCAGCGATGTCTAACTTCTATAAATCAGGTTCGCAGGTATACTACATCAAAGTGTAGTCTCCCTCCAAAAAGTTTTACTTACAACATTCCTGAGATCTTATAGTTACAGCCAATTAATAGCATTAAAACCATCTTCAGTATTTCCTATCGCTACTTGCTTGCACCAAAAATAGTAAAGACCCAGGCAGTTTATCTTTATCTTCTGAATATTGTTCTTTTTGTCCTTCAAAACATCTCTGATTCCTTCATTCCAAATTGTCCACCAAATGCAAGCTGGAACAATCCTTCATCTCTTCTCCTTTTTTCCTGCATTTCCATCACTGTACCAGCATTGTAGGACTTCTGTAATTCTCCTAGGTTTTATTGACTTGATCTTCATCTTGTATATAACATCTGCCACAATTGATCTGTCCATTTTTGTAGCGTAAACCGAGATGGTTGACTGTCTCCACCTATTCTTCACATTGATAGCATCTAGAGCATAGGTTGAGTTTCCTCTTGTTCAAGTTTTCATGTGTCAAGACTGCCTCCTTTGCCAAAAGCCATATGAAATAATTCACCTTGTATGGAATTTTTGTTCTCCAGATCATCCTCTAGGGTCATCCTTCTTGCTGCACTTCAGTAGACCTCAGTTCTATATATGCAGACCTTCCAGTGAATTCTCCTCTTCCGTACCAGTCTGTCACTCTATCTTTATCTTCTGTTAGATTGGGGCCATAGCCATTATGTCATGGAATTTCACTATGGTTGTTATTTCCCAGTCATTAAGTTTTTTCTCAGATGTCAATTCCACCCTTGTCCTACACATGGATACTTTTAAGAACTTAACTAAATAATGTGGATTAGTCTAATAAGTGTGATGCACTCTATCTATGACATTGGAATGTTTCCACAGCATAATTTCTTCTCCTTAAATTCCACTTTTCTCTTCTTGCTTTGTTACATGTAGTCGTAAATAAATCTTTTTCATGCAATAGTCTGTTCCCGTCCTTCAGAAGTGTGGTCTGATTTATTGGCTGCTGCAGATTGGATGTCTTGGGACTGCATGAGTTTGACAGTGTACGCAAAAGAATGTCTGTGGTTATCAGATTCCCAAGTGGTGCTGTAAAAGTTCTGGTCAAAGGAGCTGATACTACAATGTTTAGCATTTTAAGGAAAGACCACAAAAGTCACCATGACATACAAAATGCCACTCTTAACCATTTGACTGAGTACTCATCTGAGGGTTTGCGAACCCTGGTTGTTGCTGCAAGGGATCTTACGGGAGAAGAACTGGAGGAGTGGCAATTCATGTATGAGGATGCTAGCACATCTTTGACTGACAGATCAGCAAAATTGCGCCAAACAGCATCTCTTATAGAATGCAACTTAACCCTACTAGGGGCCAGTGCAATTGAGGACAAACTTCAAGAGGGCGTTCCAGAAGCTATTGAGTCTCTTCGTCAAGCAGGAATGAAGGTTTGGGTTCTTACTGGAGACAAGCAAGAAACGGCAATTTCAATTGGTATGTCTTGCAAACTGTTGACCTCAGATATGCAGCGGATCATCATTAATGGCACTTCAGAAAATGAATGCAAGAGGTTATTGTTTGATGCTAAGATCAAATTTGGGATAAACTCTGCAAGTTGTTGTAATCAAATCTCGACGTGCCAGAGTGATGCTGAAAATGGTTTTCACGAAGTTCCAGCTAGTATGAAGTCTAGTGATTTGCCACAGCCGCATGCAGGAGAGGAAGGAGTTTCTGATGGACCTTTGGCTCTCATAATTGATGGGAATAGTCTGGTATACATCTTAGAGAAAGATCTTGAGTCCGAGGTACAAACCATATCTCCCTTCTAAGGCATTATTCTGATAATATACATGTTGCGGGTATACATTGCCTCTTTTTATTTCTCTCTCTGTGTAGCTTGAATCGTAATTTGTGGTTGCAATCCTTCCACAGCTATTCGACCTTGCAACTGCATGTAAGGCTGTGATTTGCTGCCGTGTTGCTCCGTTGCAGAAGGCTGGAATTGTTGACCTAATAAAGAGCCGCACAGATGATATGACACTAGCCATAGGTGATGGTGAGTTAGCTACATCTGATGCTTTGTCTGTACAAGGGAAACTTGTGTCAGAATCTTGGTTGGTTGTTGGAAGAATGCAATTCTATGATTTGTGCATAAAGTTTTGAGGTCATTTTTTTGGAGTCATATTTTAAGGTTTTTCATTGGCATTCCATTACTTTTTTTTGAGATGCATTTCATGGAATGATTTTCAGCATTTGTTTGCACCTAAATTTAAGAACTTCGCTCAGGGGCTAATGATGTTTCAATGATCCAAATGGCGGATGTTGGTGTTGGATTATGTGGTCAAGAAGGGCGGCAAGCAGTGATGGCATCAGATTTTGCTATGGGACAGTTTCGGTTTCTGAAAAGATTGCTCCTTGTGCACGGACATTGGAATTACCAGCGAGTTGGTTATTTGGTTCTTTACAACTTCTACAGAAATGCTGTTTTCGTTTTCATGCTTTTCTGGTATTCTTCTTTTTTCCTTCTGATCTGCATTCTTTTGTATGACATCTAGGCAGCAACGCGTCCTCTTCCTATTGAAAGGAAAAGAGGAAACTATACATTGAAATAACTTTTTCTCGATAAGGCAAATGATTTTATTGATGTGGGAGAACTCATGTATACAAGCATTCTATCGAAAAATGGAGAATCTACATAATACATTTAAGTTATTATCCACCGAGTTTGAACCGTGGCCTCAGAAATGTATTGGTTATTAAAAAACATTTCTTAGACAAGTAACATGTACATCTGGCTTGAGGAAGAGCTTATTGGCAGTATTTTCTTTTCTTTTTTTAATCCAAAACGCATCACATGCCTGATCTAAACTAGTTTTCATTTATGTAATGCCCATTTGCATTATTTTTTTTGGTCAATAAACCTTATAATCTCCTTAATAGGTTGTGTCTCTTGATCATTTAAGATGTCAAAAGACACAGATATAGGTGGAGATATAAGTCTATATTGTCCTAGGTTGGACGATTGGTGGTTTAGAGAAGAGGGATGATAGGCAGTTTTCAATAATCAAGGATGTATAGATTCTGAAGTCCGCAGAGTTTGGAAGATGCTGCTGCTTTGTGTGTGTTAGATTCCAATATAACAGGGTCTTTTGAGCAGAGATGCTGAACCAAATGAGCCTTTAAGGATGTTTTACTTTGGGTCAAGTTCTGTCTGTCTGGTGATGCTGTTTAGTGATTCATGGTTGAAAGTTGTCTCATGTTTAGTGAAGATTTTGAGTTCTGCTGGATGGGAGTAGTATTTAATCTTTGTTTTGACTATAGATTGCTTCCTCATTCGTGACTGAAAAGTTGTGGTGTGCAATCCTTGAATATCTGAAATCGTCTGAGCGGAAATAGCTTTCTTATCAATGGTGTGATGCTCTTTTGTTCTAGCATTTAATTCTTCTTGTTGTTGAGGTCGGTCATTGTCTCTTTGTCAAGATCTTTGCTAGTTTATTTATCCTCTATAGAATTCATAATCTACTTTGAAAAGGTTTGGGAACATTGTCAATGCATTGACAAGATAAAGGCAAGTTCTTCTACTAATAATAATGGTGAACTTCAACAGACACTTCCATTTTAGAAAAAAAAAAAATTTAATAGATGCTTGAACTGAATTTTTTTTTTGGTGACCATGGTGTCCGGAGTCCGCTTTGCGGACCCGACTATTATTCCATGGGGCCCTGATTCACGACCGTGTAACACATCAGTGGCCCTGGGGATTGAAATGCTGAAGTCCAAAGAATGCTAGTATGGTGAAAATGTATTTTGTTATTGTCAATATTATGGGCTACATATCAGAACATATGGCAATTAGTGATGGTACCAGTCGTGAAGCTGCAAAATATTCATATTCTTGTGTGGATTTGCGGATGTTGACGGAAACCTTACTGATGACATACTTGGGACTGCTTGGGAAATTTTTTTAAGGTAATAATCTGCGGCAGTCAGTAATTGGCAAGTTTAAGAAAAGGTCGAGCTAATGAAAGAGACAATATCTGGGAGAGGGGGGGTTTGGAAATTACAACAGCATACCCATTGTAACACTACAGATGTGGGGTTTGTGCAGGATGTTGTGTATGCAGCCTTCTTCTTACCCTTTGAAGGTAGAGAGATGGTTTTCGATGGAACCTCGGCTCAAGTAAGCATAAAAAAATCACGTATGAAAAGGGAGTTACAACAGTGAAGCAGTCATGCTGAACATAATGGAGAAAAGAACAGTAGCAACAACACATAAGACAATAAGCTAAGCAAATAAAACAAGTAGTAATAAGATCGAAGAACAAGATAGTTTGTGAGTAAGAGTAATAATACTGATAGGAGAACAATGCTTGACTGCCTACTAGTTTTTTACCATGATCCTTGATCTCCATATCTTCTTATCTAGAGTCATGTCCTCGGTACACTGCAAGTGTGCCATATTTTGTCTAATCACTCTTCCCAACATTTCTTATGCCTACCAACATCTGTGTATCTCCTATTCACATGTACGAACCATCTCAATTTGCCTCCCGCACCTTTGTTCACCACAGGGATCACTCCCACTTTGTCCCCAATATCTTAAAATTTGCATTATCTACTTTATCTGCATATTACAACATTTCCCTATTTTGCATGTAGGGGGCTTCTTGTTTGATAGTAAATAATAAGGGCTTCTTGTGTGAAGCAAAGCAGGGTAGATCGAAATAAGATTTTAGTCCTGTAAATTAGAGAAAGGACCAGAAGATTATTGATGTTTAGTATAGCACTGTGGAAAGTGGTTATGGAGTTGTCAGATTTCAATCCATGTCTTGATGCTTTAAATGGCTGGTATGAACCATTGCACAACACAACATAAATGCCAAGAAATCCAAGAAAAGAGGCTTTTGCTCTGGCAGTTGTTTTTCATGACGTAAGAAGTCAAAGGAAAGTTTTAAGCTTAGTTTGCAGTTCATTTACAAGGAGAGTGGAAAACATATTGGTTATTTGCTTTTTTATTGTCACTCATCTCAAAAACATTGGGTCAAACCTCCAGATGGTTGTTGTGAGTTACTTGTGTGTGTGTGTTCATGCAGGTAGCATTGGCTTTATTTGCATTTGAGGACTAATTTCAACTGACTCTTAAACTGTGCTTGTTTAAAGGATGGGGGAGGGGCGACTGACTAGTTCTTCTTCTTTAGGTGAAGCAATATCCTTCTTTCATGTTTAGTTTGACTGAAAATGAAGTAGGAGAGATTTACCTACTCATCTCTTTATATCCTGTACCTTAGCATCATCGATAAATTTTACCAAGGAAAAGGAACTCTGCAAACTAGGATAGAGAGAGTGAGTTCTTCTCTTTGTAAGTTGTGTCTTTGACATATTTTTGTTGTGCTGAGGCCACATTCTTAATATTTGTTTCTAATGCTGAATACCTGAGTTTGAATCATTAAATCCTCAATTGTTGTCATGCATTAGAGTCCCCTCTTCTTTTAATTGTTGTCAACTTCTTGTGTTTGATGATGCAGTGCTAAAATTATAATGCGTTTGTCATCTGACTTTTTCCTATACTTGGGTTATTTTTAGGTACATATTGTATGCAGCCTTTTCTACAACATCTGCGTTGACCGATTGGAGTAGTGTGTTTTATTCTCTCATCTATACTTCCATACCTACTTTAGTTGTTGGTATTCTGGACAAGGACTTGAGTCATAGGACACTACTGAAGTATCCAAAACTCTATGCTGCTGGCTATAGACAGGAGAGCTACAACATGAAACTCTTCTGGATTACAATGCTTGATACAGTGTGGCAGAGTCTTGTACTCTTTTATGTACCATTCTGCATCTATGATCAGAGTGATATTGACATATGGAGTATGGGTAGCTTATGGACAATCGCTGTTGTGATCCTTGTAAACATGCACTTGGCAATGGATGTACAGCGGTGGTTAATATTTACTCATATGGCAATATGGGGTTCAATTGTTATCACATATGGCTGCTTGGTGGTGCTGGACTTAATACCTGTCTTCCCCAATTATAAGTGAGTATTTCCTTGGAAGTCCAATAATATTGGCTTTAAGCATTTTAAAGTTATTGAGGCCTATGTCATGGTACTAACTTCTTTTTTCTTCTTGCAGTACAATCTTTCAATTGGCAAAATCGCCCACTTACTGGCTCTCAATTTTGCTTATTATAGTTTTGGCTTTACTTCCTCGCTTTATTGTCAAAGTTATAAACCAAAGTTTCCGCCCTTCAGACATCCAGATAGCTAGAGAAGCAGAGATCCTGAAGAAAAATGACAGCTATGTTATATCTAAGCCTGACCATGATACAAGCTAGTGCCTGCTGTTTATTTTGTCAATCACCCTATTTTGGTGTAGCTTCCTTGAGTTTCCCTATTTGGCTTCCTATGGCATGCAGAATTAGAAGTAGGTAGGTAAGTCATTTACACCAGTACAATGTTAATTTTTTTTTGTCTGTCCACCTTTCTGTATCATGCCTATAATATCCCCCCTTTTTTGAGTTGGAAGTAAATAATAACTCTACCTCCATTAGGATTTTTTCCTCCAGTTTTTCATTAGCTTTCTGTATTTACTATCATCTGATTATTACAAATAGTGTTGAAAGTGAAAATAACAGTTAAGAAGAGTTTGGCAGCATCCAGCCTCAACTTATTAAATTATTCTGTGGAGAAGTATCTGCTAAGTAATGGGTAATAATTACCAATGTCATCTTTCTGATTCCTGGCATTGACATGCTACCCTTTTTCAATTTATGTCTGAAATGAAACTAAAAACATGAGTCAGTAATGGGATGAAGTTGGTTCAACTTCAATTTTGTACGGATGCAAAATCTGTATGTCACGGACTTTACTTTTGCTCTGTTGGTGCTTGGGGTGGGGGGAGTCTGAGGAGAGTGAAAAAAAATGCACTCTGTGATATCAACTTTAAGTGGCCTGTATTAGTTGAGGAAATGAGGTGTTGCGTTTTTATATGGTTTTTAGGCAGTCCTCACCTTATGAACTAGCTTGAATGAGGCCCAATTTCTTCTTAACATAAATCGGATTGAGACCCATCCAAATTGTTGGTTTATCCAGTGTTGGCCTTCTCATAGTATTGTTGTCCATTCTCTAGATGTCTAGGCCTGGGCGTGCAGGGAGAAGGTGGTGTTGTGTACCCCACATTGACTGAGAGAATGAAGTGTTGTCTTCTTATTTGGTTTGAGACAATCCTCATCTCACGAGAACTTTTGGGATTGAGCTAGGTCCATGTTCTTCTTTCTTAACATGAAGCATTGCAAACATGCCATCGCTATAACTGAACCAGAATCTGTCATGTTGGTTGTGATATGTGCTGTATAATATTTCTGTATACTGCATTTGTGGCATGTGTAGCTGTAGTTGTGGGATGATGTGAGATTTCTTTGGTTGCTTCATATGTTGCACATTACACTAGAATGAGTTCGATTTTGAAGTTCATCCATTTGATTTATTAGCTATCATTTCATAGAAATGACATGCTGAATGTTATCATTATTAGAATAGAAGATACACCTAACACGAACTCAACATTCATAAAATAAAAACATGGACATCAGTCGTGTTAACACAATAGACCATGCTTATGCTATCTTATACTGTTTCAGATGAGCTACCCCAACTCAATGTCAGCAGGTGAAAATGGCGTCGGTGTGAATATGAAATGGAGTCACCATGTAACGAAAGGGTAAGTGAGGGTTAACTCAGAGCTAAGTTTGTCGAGAGTTGAAGAAGAAAAAATGTGGTTGAGAGCGACGGGACACATGAAGGTTGTTGAGTGATTTTTGTTATTTGTTGTTGATAACACTGTTGGGCTTGTTTTCCAAGAAGTGAAAATGATAGGCTGCTTGTTAGGGGTATTCAGCATAATTCCCACATAAAGAAAGAAGAGAGGTGAGAAATACAAGTGTATCATAGTTTACCTGTAAAGATTTGAGGTTTCTTATCCTTAACTCTTGTAACAAATTGAAGGAAAAAGGAAACTGTTATTGATTCATGACCACTAGTGATTTTGAAAATCTGTTAACCCCCCTGTGAAATAATTGTCTTTTTTATACGTTGAGAAGGAGTGGCACAGTTAAGTTTCAGTAAGAAGCCTTGAACTTATTCCATGAAATTCATATATACCTTTATTTATAATTCTTTCTTCGAGATTTTTGAGTTACAAATTGTATTTATTGTTTATATATATGTATTTTTGTTTACAGTTCTTTCTTATATATTATTCAGGAAATTGTGTTAAAATCTTAAAAATGAATCCATTTGGAGGAGGAAAGGGGAGCCGTTTGAATGAATGTCTTTTTTCCTTATTTGTTGAATCACCCAAGTCAGCAGTGTTTCGTTTAGGGAAAAGTACACAAAATAAATTTAATTTGAAATTATTTATTTTTTAATAGATTTAATCTAAACAATTTATCTTTAATAGATTCATGATCCAATCTATTTATCATTTTATCCACTTATCTTTTTTTTTTATTTCGCGTGCTGTTGTTGTGCTGATGTCAACATAAAAATAATGATATATACTTTGGCGGTATATACATATCACAACAATGTCATATAGAATGAGTTCAATCCTTTGTGATACTTTGACGGTATATTGATATCTGATTGGTATATAAGATTATATTTTTCTTAAAGAAATAAATAAGAAACAAATAAAAAATTATTAAACTCTAAATTAGTAGAAAATATGTTTGTTACGATACTCCGTTGGTATATTTTGTATTATATCGGTATCGTATAGGACTAGAAAATTATTAAAGTTACAAAATTATTTATTAACTCTAAGTCAGTAGAAAATATATTCTTGTGATACTCCGTTGGTATATTGATATCCTATCAGTATCATATAATTTTGAGCTCTTTTTTAAATAAATAAAATGATTAAGAGAAAATTATTAAAATTACAAACTTATTTACTAAATTTTAAATTAGTAAAAAATATATTCTCTGTGATAATCTATCGGTATATTGTATTTCGATATCATATAGGATTGAGCTTAAACATCTATAATACCTTGTTAGTATATATATATATCCTATTGATATATTATACAAGCAGGTGCTGACATCAGCATGACGTTAGCCTATGATTTTTAATATTAGGGTGACAAATTTTAATAGTATGAGATTATAAAATATAAAAGGGTATATGAATGTAAATAATCTGTTCAAAGAGGTATAAACTTAGTTTTCCCTTCTATTACGTGGAATTGTCTGTTGATGCAAGAAATGTATATTTAATATAAGATATATACTATCTATATGTCGAGTGTGTATTTTATAAACTAAATATTTCAAAAGCATTGAGATGTAATTTTTCCATGTATATATAAACATATACCAATAACGGATAGCCAGGGTCCTATGTTTAATTAGATTAGTTTAGTATATTTGCTTTGCATATGTGTATCATGTTCAATAAAAGTAGAAAAAATAATTAAGTGTATTTCTTATTCTATATATGTCTCTTTTTTTTTCATTCTGGTATTCAATGTCCGCATCGGAACTCCATATTTTTAATTCTCATTTTACAATTCACACCTAACGTAGACCCAACATTCATAGCTATTATCTTGACACCAAAGAAAAGTTTAACCCATAATTTAATGAACTAAATGATTCCCATATTAATTAATTCTGGCATCGTCACTTAAGGCGTGTACTTTGCCAAATTGTCCCCCGCTATAACTATTTCCCAATAAAACTCCCCAGCTAGAAATTTTTTCAAATGGTTCAAATTTAGTACCACAACAATATACATAATTATACTCTTAAAAAATATTTTTGATAGACCTTCAATTCAAGAAAATTATTTTCAAAAAACAGATTTGACAAATACAAAATTTAAAACTATAATGAAAATATTATAGAGAAAAAAAAACATTGACAACAAAATAATAAGAGATAAAAAATTAGCAGTAGTAATATAGTTTAAAGAATAAGATAGTTATATCGATAATGAGCATACAAGGTGCTCTAAGCCAGAACCATGCCTTCCCTCATGATCCTCGATATCTATGCTTTTCTATCTTGAATCACATCTACGATAATCTAAGGATGTGATATATCATTTCTAATTACCTCTTCTTACGTGTTCCTCAATCTACTTCTATCACTACCAAAATCTTGCACCTATTCACTAAGGATCCATTAATAATACATCAAATCGAGTTATTAGTTTGAATAATTTTTCTTAAATAAATTTATTTTAAAAAATTATTAAATATGTATGCATATGTTTGAAATTTAATTATTAACACTTAAAATTATTATTTTAAAATTTAAAATTCATAAAATTAAAATTCATAGTATAGAAATTCCTATGAACAAACTTCCTCACGAAGAAGTCAGCGTTTGGCATGTATTAATATGCATGTGTGAACACTGATTAGCAACTTAATGATTTCTCACTCAAAATCTTGGCAAAAGTTAAGTCAACATTTTAAACATTAATTTTCATGTGTAAACACTTAGGGGTGAGGAATTAAAAGACTATTTTAAATGAATTCTTTGGAATTAACATCTATATGGTAGTATATGTTATATAATATGCGTTCACATTTACGTAATTTGTTAGTTGTCTGTTGTGGTTTATTCCAGGTAAAAATGGGCATTTAGTTAGATATGTGCCGCTAGTAAAGTTGTTACTGAGTAAGTTGGATTTTGAGTTGTTTGTGTTATGCAGATCGCGTTATGGGAGATACTCGTGCCATATGGCTCTATTCGGAAAATATGATTTCTTTTTTTTTTGATCAATAGATCCTCATGTAACAAATTAATGCAATCACTGTCTTATTTTATTTTACTACATTTATCAAGTCAAATGATTGTTTCAGAAAGTGGCGTGAGAATTGGGAGTTTGTTTAGTGGAATAAACTACTATTAATTCAGAGTTATATTAGAAGTAGGAATCTGTCAATACAGAGTAAGTACACACTCTGTTTTTTCCTCTTGTAATTTAGCAATGATATTTTCTATTCAAGAAAAGCTTTGATCAACAGTTTTTGGTTCCTTCATACTCTTCCTGTCTTCTATCTTTTGTTTTATGGTATCCGAGTAAGGTTGAAGGATGAACTTTTTTTTTTCAAGTCTTCTTGTCTATCAGTTTACCCTATTCGATAGGTCTGAATGTGTGAAAAGAAAGCTTTTATTGTTTGTAGCAATGGAAGCCTCAAATGGGGGAGATTCTCAATATGGAATAGAAAACTGGTAGACACTAACTACAATTATTAGAGAATGTATATGAAAGCATACCTACAAGGTCAGGATATGTGGGATTTAATTGTCGGAACTAATTCAATAATCCCAATTAATACTCTTGAGAATGCTGAATCACGAAGGAAATGGAACATCAAATGTGGAGAAACACTCTTTGCTTTGAGGACTTCTATCAGCAGGGAGTTTATTGATCATGTTTGTGATGTTTCCAAAAGAAGTTTGGGATACGCTTGAAAGGCTGTTTACTAAGAAAAATACAGCAAGGCTGCAACTATTGAAGAATGAGTTGACAATATTAGGGGTGTACAAAATCAAACCGTAAACCGCATCAAACCGACAAACCGATTCAACTCGCAAAACAAATCCGCGTAGTGGGTTGGTTCGATTTGGTTTGGTATTGACGAAAAAAATCCGACTATATTTGGGTTGGTTTGATTTTGATTTTAAAAAATCAACCCGACATTATATATATAATATTGAAACTTGTGGTCCCAATTTTTCCTTTCTCCTTCATATATATATATATATATATAATATAATATAATATAATATAATATATTGAAACTTGTGGTCTCAATTTTTCCTATCCCTTCTTTCTCCCCAAGACCCCAAGTCCACCAGAATATAAATTCTATTTTTGATTAATTTTATAAATTCAATTTTT
>JAOTQR010000002.1:15160081-15174995 GCA_025774065.1 Solanum ossicruentum
CCAGGTGTTCCACCTGATAGGGATATTAACTTTTCCATTAACATAGATCCAGGCTCTAAGCCTATCTCCATTCCTCCATATAGAACGACTCCAGCTGAACTGAAAGAATTGAAGGAGGAGCTCCAAGACTTGTTAAGCAAAGGATCTATTCACCCTAGTATGTCACCTTGGGGTGCCCCAGTCTTGTTTGTGAAAAAGAAAGACGGGTCTATGAGGATGTGTATAAATTACAGGTAGTTAAATAAGGTAACTATCAAGAACAAATACCCTCTTCGTCGTATTGATGACTTATTTGATTAGCTTCAGGGAGAGGCCGTGTTTTCTAAGATTGACTTAAGGTCTGGTTATCATCAATTAAGGATTAGGGCATCAGATATTCCTAAGATAACTTTCCGAACTCATTATGGACATAATGAATTTTGGTGATGTCCTTTGGGTTGACTAACGCCTCTGCAGCGTTCATGGAATTGATGAATAGGGTGTTCCATCCGTACTTAGATTCTTTTGCTATAAGATTCATCGATGACATCCTGGTGTATTCCAAGACTGAGGCTGATCATGTTAGTCACTTGAGGATAGTGTTACAAAGGTTAAGGGAGGAAAAACTATATGCAAAATTCTCCAAGTGTGAGTTCTGGCTTGATTAGGTGGTATTCTTAGGGCATGTGGTGTCTAAAGAGAGGATCAGAGTAGATCCGGCTAAGGTTGAGGCAGTTAAAGGTTGGTCAAGACCTACTTCATCTACTGAGATTCATAGTTTTGTGAGGTTAGCAGAGTATTATAGGCGGTTTATGCAGGATTTTTCTTCCATCACAGCCCCACTGACTAGATTAACTTAGAAGAATGTATCCTTTCATTGGTCCGATGAGTGCGAGGTGAGCTTCCAAAAGCTTAGAACTTTGTTGACTTCATCTCCCATTTTGACGCTACCTGAGGCAGGTGTGGACTTCATGGTGTATTGTGATGCTTCAAGAGTTGGTTTAGGTGGTGTATTGATGCAAAAGGGAAAGTGATTGTCTATGCTTCTAGACAGTTGAAGGTTCATGAGAAGAATTACTTTACTCATGACTTAGAGTCAGCAGCTGTGGTTTTTGTGCTTAAAATGTGGCGTCACTACTTATATGGTGTACATTGCGAGGTCTTTACTGATCATAGGAGTCTTCAGTATATTTTTAGTTAAAAGGATTTGAACTTGAGGCAACGCAGGTGGATGGAGTTGCTAAAAGGCTATGATTTGACCATCTTATACCATCCAGAAAGGTTAATATGGTAGTCGATGCTTTGAGTAGAAAGACTTCTAGCATGGGGAGTCTAGCCGCTATTCGTATTGAGGAATGACCTTTGGCCAGAGATGTTCAAAGTCTAGCTAATGGCCTACTGAGGTTACAGCTTTCTGATGAAGGGGGAGTACTCGCTTTCATTGAGGCTCGTTCTTCCTTGATGGACCAGATTTGCGAGAGTTAGTTTGAGGATGAGAAGTTATGTATCATTGGAGACACAGTGACCAAGGGAGAGGCTAAGGAAGCCGTGCTCGATCTTGATGGTGTTTTGAGGATTTGAGTCAAGTTTGTGTGCCTAAGGTGGGTGATTTAATTAGACTGATCCTTGAGGAAGCTTATTGTACTCGTTATTCCTTTTATCCAGGAGCAACAAAGATGATCATGACTTGAGTTAGCATTATCGGTGGTGTGGTATGAAAAAGGACATTTCAAATTTTGTGTCTAAGTGTTTAACTTGTCAGCAGGTTACGAGCACCAACGGCCTGGAGGTGAGTTTCAAAGGATGCTCATTCTTACGTGGAAGTGGGAGCGTATCATTATGGATTTTGTGGTGGGTTTGTCCATTACTGTAGGTGGTTATGACTCAATCTGGGTAATTGAAATGGGTTCGTACGAAAATAGTGTCCAACTTCTTTCTCTTAATATTAATAAATTTGTTTAGTATCATTCAAGAGGATCTCAATAGCCCCTTTCCCCAAGTTTTGAGAGGTAAAAGTATTTTTTTAAAAAAAAAAAATTAATGTTCACCTTAGAAAAGTAAAGTCTTTGGCTAAGTTTTTATCTGATTGAAAATATGAAAGTTCATTAAAGGAAAGAACATATATGAAAAATATTTTAAATATTTATTTTGAATTTTAAATAATAAAAAAGGTCTGGCCAAAAATTTGTTTAATAGAGAGAGTATTTATTATTCCTTCCATTCTTTTTAAGTTGTTATGTGTTACACTTTTTTAAGAGGTAATTTGACTAATTTTCACGGCTAAATTAGATTATACTGATTTGATATTTTAAAATAAAAATTTTGATATTAAAAAACTATTAGGATATATTATGTTATCACTTCCAGGATTGGTTAGTAATAAAAATTTGGGATATATTAGATATTTTATTTGTGATGTTATGGTGATTTATTTTATGATTGAACTATATATATTTGTCGAAAAAAAAACTGTTAGAATATGTTATGGTGAGCTACTTTCTCTTTGACAGTACTGAATTTTAGAGACTCTTTATATTTTTATCTTATTTTCATCTATACTTCTTTTTTGTCTTGCTTTATATTCTTAGTACTGATGTCATCATGCTTGGGGTTGATTTGATTTTGACTCACTTATCCAACTCTTATAGACATAGAAGTTAGTATTTTACTTATATTATTGATTGGTTAATAAAGAATTAGGTTCACCTATGGGGATGATGGATATCCTCAAGGTCTAATGAAATTTTATGTCATGATAGTTTTCTTAAAAATGTATCCTCACTACTTTAACATACACCTTATAATAGTAACTAAGAGGATTAATTGAGATAAAAGGATACAAAACAAATTTAAACTATACCATTTTTTGAAAGTTTGATAAATATATCTAAACTATCACCTATTAGTTTGAGAAACGCATGGCGTATGTTCTACACTCTTCTCACCATGGTGTATGTTCTACACTCTCTTTTTTATTTTTTAAAAATGTCACATCACACTCTACATGGACAAAACATTTCATCTTCATAAAAAATAAAGTTAAAGTTAAATATTAAAATATTATTATTTCAAAAAAAATTATAAAATAAAATATAAATATTTTTCTTATCTCAGCCCATCACTTTCTCTCACCATATCCCCCCCACCCCCAAAAAATTGTAAAAAAATTTAAAAATTCTTATTTCATCTCCCTCTTAAAATAATAATCTAAATATTATTTTAATTGTATTTAGAAAAAATAATTCTAATTCACTCACTTAATCCTCCGCTTTTATTTTTTTTATTATTTTTAGAAAATTATTTTTTATTTGTTGCAAGATTTTTTAAATAGATTTTTTATTTCTGTTATACTCGATAAACAAGTAGAAAAAAATATTTTTCTAAAAAATATGTGTACATATCTATAAAAAAAATATAAAAAAGATAAAAATAAATTAGGTGCGGGAGATTAGATGCAAGTGGATAGAATTTTATTTATTTAAAAAAATCTATTTTTTAGGCAGAAGTGGAGTAGGGGCTGAAGTTTGAACTTTAAAAAAATTTATAAAAAAGATTAAAAAAAAAGAGGCGGGGATTGTTGGGGATGGCTGGACGGTACACGGGGGTGGAGGCAATAGAGTCGGTGAGAAAAATATTTTAAATTTTATTTAAAAAATAATATTTTTTCGGAAGAATGCTTTAACTAATATTAATATTTTTATTTAATTTTTGTCAATGTGACATGTTATGTGGTAAGATTTTCTCCAATAAAAGGGACAGTGTATTACATACCTGATGTGTGTTTTTCAAACTAATAAGTGATAGTTTAGGTGTGTTTCTCAAATTCTCGATACTTTAGGTGGGAAACTCAAAAAAGAAGTATAGTTTAGATGTATTTTGTATACTTATCTCATTAAAATTTTATATTATTAAAGATATTAAATAAAAATATTGAAATTTAAATATATATTTGTCAAGAAACATGTAAACAAAATGCGATAAGTGACAAAAAAGCTTTTTCACATACAACACAAATGCAAGTAGACTTTTCACCACCACCACCACCCCCTTCGGGTAGCAAAGCTAGCTCTTCGTATCATTGGCATTAAGCAAGTGAACCTGGTCACAACAGTGGCGTGTAGACCTTTTTTGCTACGAAAAGCTCGAGTGAAAATCTATTAGAACTGTAGATCTCACCCATCTCGTCTTCTACTCAACCTGAAGTAACTAAAATTAAGAGGATCCATCCAATATCTAAAACTATTATAACTTCCACAACTATTACTAAGCTAATAAGATCGAGGGGTCATAGGCGGTGAAACAAAAGTGTTCATTTTTTTTGACAAATTATCAAGAGGCTAGTAGTATATAGTCCTCGTGATAAGTAAAATTATCTAAAGGGAGTAACTATGAATTTGTTACCAAGAAAATTGAATCTAAGCTAGCTTTTTACATTACATTAATCTTTCTTTATTGCTTAATATAGATTATGATTGCAAACTTTCTAGCTCAAGACTCAAAAAATTAGCACAAGATGCATATCCCCCACTCACAATCCCAAGAATTCACACAATATTTCACTTGGCTAATTCTAACTAGAGTTTTAACTTATGTGCACTGACACTAATAGTATATTAGATCACGAAGATCAACATACACTAATATTAGTAATGACTACTATAGTATTTTTCCCCCTTCAAGTACAACTCTTATTCATATTTCTTGACAACTTTTCAGCGAAATCACGCTCGCGCAGCCCGCAAACCAATGCTAATGAAGACACAACCACAGGAATAGGGCCAAACATCCAAAACAAAAGAGGAAATGTCATACAGAGTACTCTGTCACCAACAAAAGCCAATGTAAATCCTCTTTCAAATATGGTCTCTGTATGTCTTGGATTTGTAGAGAATTCCCCCAATGCATTCACCAAGAAATTAGCATCTATTAAGAAACCAAGTGCCATGGAGCTACACAAGAAGCTAGCCACCAAGAAAATTGTTGCTGATCCATATTTTAGTTCAATTGTCTTCCCTGTTTGTGACCCAAAGAAAGCACTAGTTAATAGGTTGCTTGCTTTTAAGGTATTGTTTGTCAAAGCTGCCATTGCCAATGTGATGAGCATTGTAACTGTAGCTGTGAGTATTGTCTCCATTAAAGTATTTCTCAAACTTTGTACAGCCAACGTGCCTTTCTTTTCACTTCCCTGTCACACACATGGAAAAAGAAAAACGTGATTTCAACCTCTAGAGTCAATAGATTCAGAATAAGTAATATTAAGAGAAAAATTGGTTTGTATTCGTGTACATAGAGTTATCAAACTCATAGTAACCCCTAGATCCAGGTTTGTTCAATAGAATCAGGGGTGGAGCCACTCAGTAAATTTGGCTCAAATTCTATGTTTGTTTCGAAAATTCATTTAAGATATATAAATGATGTATTCATATCTCACTCAACTAAAGAAATTGTGACCAAGAGCCGATAAACGAAAAAATCGTGACTCCACCTCTTATTAGAATCAAAGGCGGAGCTATAAAAGTAATTATGAATTTAGTAGAATCCAATAAATTTAAGGTAAAAATTCATTTGATATATACAAATAAATAAAAATAATCTATCCATAATCCGATATGCAAAAGAAATTGTAATCAAGAACCGATAAAATATGGTGACTCTACCTTTGATTAGAATCAAGTGAAGCCACAATGGTACTTATGAATTTTAGCAACTTTTGCTCAAATAGTATAATTTATATTAAAATTCAGTTAATATGTATGAATAATCTATCCAAAACATGATCAGGAATATCATAAACTAAAAATTCTAACTTGACCCCTGATTAGAATCTTCATAAATATTTAAATCATAGAAATTCAAAACTAAATTAACGAATGAAATGGAAGAACTTGCTTGATTGAGCTCACGCAGCCAAGATCTCCTCTTAAGCATGTTCATGCCAATAGTGGTGTGAGAAGGCTTATACTTCAAGTGATGCCAAAGATAGGCATGGTAACCAATCGTGATGAAAAGACTCAAGGGGACTAATATGGTGTCCAAGAAACTAATGGCACTAGCCATGAATACAATATCTCTACACAATGAGTTCTAACTTATTTTTGAGTATTTATTTTTGAGTATTTGAGCTTTGGTCTCAAGAGGATATATTTATCTTTGCTTATAGAAAGATGGATGGGGTGTCAGCAGCGGCGAGGCTAGATTTTCATCAAGAGGTTCACAATTTGAAGAAGTAGATACACGAACTAGTGGAAGGAGGTTCGACATCTACTATTTATATATAAAAATTTATTTTAATCATACATAAATAATATAGTTTTCCGTTGAAGGGGGTTCATTAATGTAGTTCCGCTTTGGGGGTGTGTAATATTACATATTAAGAAGTGTCAATAAAGCAGCTCAAGCAGACACCTCTCTGTCAACATGTTTGCTTGACCTGCATGCTTCTGCGCCACTATTATATGAGAACCATAAAAATAATTTACGGATTCATTAATTTAATATTTTTAAAACAGTTTCATTGTATTTCTTCAACTGCTACAATTATGATTTTACAATATTGCTTCAATTATGATTTTACAATTTTAGCCACGATAAATTATTGTGATGAATTTCTTAATTTAATATTTTCAAAGCAGCTCGATTATTTATTTTTGTAAGTTTCTTAATTTAATATTTCCATAGCAGCTTGATTATATTTCTTTGGCTACTTCAATATGAGATCCGCTAAATAAAATTTGTGGGTTTCTTAATTTAATATGTCCAAAGCAGTTTAATTATATTTCTTCAGCTGATTCTAGGTTTAGTAATTAATAATTTAAAATTTTGAAAATACATACAAAAAAATCTATTTGCATCACAAAAATTAAGATTAAAAAATATATGTTCGATCCGTGCGAACATGAACGCTCATGACTAGTATTGAGAGAAGTGGAGTTATACGTCATTAGCAACTAGCAAAAAAGACGGGGACAAGTATGCATGCACTCTTTACATCTTTCGTCAAAATGTAGGTGGAAGATGCCTATAGTGCAAAATACACACAATGGACCACTTGTATAATTATTATGGGATGATAATAAAATAACAAATGGAGTTTGATTAAGGTGAGGTGAGGGGTTTGGATGACTCTAATAACGAAATCAGATTTTTTATCGAAAAGTGTTAAAATATAACGAAATAGACATATTTAGAAAAAGATGAAGAAAGATAACACATAATATTTTTATACATAACTAAAATTTTAACCCTTAGCATAGGGCGATTCCGCTGGTGTATTGGTGGGGCAAGTGGGGGGTGAGCTAGAATATGCTCGAGGGGTGGGACCGTGGGAGCAGGATCGAAGTAATGAGACCAGGATGAGGGTTGGGGGCGGAAGGGACGAGACCTTCAACATAAGGCTACTTATGATATTTATTGTCTATTTTTATGAGAGAAGTCTTTTTTTTAATTTTTAAGGAACTCATACTTTTTCAAAAATATATTTTGTAGAATATTTTACTATTATCCTCAATACGTCATGTCTGATCTAGTTTGATTAATGGAAAAAAAAATCACGCGTGGAATCAACTATATAAATAAATGTTTTTAATTCAATTCAATTTTATATGTGATGATCACATAATACAATTCAATATGATTGCAAAATAAGCTATGATTGGGGATTCAGATCAAATGATTCCCACCATGCGTGCTTAATTAAGCCACAAAAAAAGCAATAAAATGTGAAGTATTGAAACATAATTAATTAGGTGAATAAAATGTGTGTCTTACTATCTTTGGTTAAACTTTTTACATATTATGGTCACACAGCTTGTTTGGAGGGTTGTTGTCTATTTTGTATTGTGATGTTACTTTAATAACAACATTTGTTTGATTATTAATTTTAATTTTACTATATTTTATTTCAAAATTTTTTGTTATTTAATTATAAAAAAGTATCATTTTTAATAATGATCAATTTGGTATGTGATCGCCTAATTATTTTCTTTTTTTTATCTTTTATACTTATTATTTAATTATCCTAACATTTTTATAATAATTTTATCTTGTGTTTTTTATGTAATATTATATATTTATTCTTCAATTCATTACTGTGTGACACTACGAATCAATATAAAACGATACAATTTATCGGAAGAATAATACACAGTATAATCAGGAGCGAATTTATATATGGATTTTGGATCACGTGAATTCGTGGTCATCCGATTAAATTTAGTATATTATTTGTATAACTCTTAAAGAATATATTACGTATTAGCTAAAGAAATTTATTCTCAAAATGATAAGTTGATTCACTGGTTCAATGACTCTTTTATAGCACAAAGGTTGTTGGTTAGATTCCTACTAATAGTATCATTTTGTTCCTTTTTAATGGTGCGCCTATTGTTCTGTTTTTTTTTTCTTTCCTTTTTTTCATTAACAAAGATAGGACTAAAGTAATTTAAATATACACTCATGTATTTTAATTAATTTGGACGTATTTTTTATTTGTAGATTATCTACAACCAAATTTGGAATAAAGAAGTGGACAATTTTTAAAAGTAATTTTGAATAAAGAAGTGGACAATTTTTAAAAGTAAATACATTAAGGTGCTGTAAACTAGGGTAATCAAGAATTGTGGCATTGGATCATTGGTACTTTCTTTAAAATCAAAAAATAAGTTCCATTGGCACCTAAATAATTTCTAGATAAAGATAAAAGCTATCAAAAGGTCCAAGTCATCTACCACCTATTGTTTCCCCCTTTAAACGTCTGCTTCAAACTAAAGTAATAGTTTCTCCCTTTTTATTCGATGTTTGATATTCACGTTCAACTTCTTATTAATTTGAATTTAAGATCATATAAGATACATTAAAAAAAGTGCTCCTTAAAATAATTTTTGGATATCCAAATTTTGAACTTAGAATTTTGTATCAAAAATAGTTTCCATAATTCCTACTCATTACGATACTGCTTTTCCAAAATTCTCTCATATTTACTAGAATAATACAGACTGTCAGAGTCAAAATCTAGTAAAGAGTATGTAAATTTTTTTCTCAATTGTATTATGCAAAATTAAATATACACTCATAATAAATATTAACATTTAACCTGTCACACCACATAATTTTTCACCAAAGAAACCAATGAATATTTATTACAAAAACCTCTCGTTAACCAATACTTCCTCCATTTCATATTAAGTGAATTATTGCGTCATTTTACACATATTAAGAAAAAAATAAAGATAAAATTTAATCATGTTTTTCCATTTTTACCTTTTTCAAACTTCACACACCTATTTAATATATCATTTATTTCTCATACAAAACTCAACCTTAAAAACTTAATTAATGAAGGGTAAAATTGAAAAAAATTTCTAACACATCTCTTGAAAAGTGAATAATTTACTTATTTTGAAACATAAAAAATTCTCTAACAATTCACTTAATATGAAATGGAGAGAGTATAATTATAATTGTTTTAAACTCGTATAACTCATTAAATTAATGGACAACAAAGGAAAGCAAAATATGCTAATGTTATACAATATACACACCTAAACTTCCTTACGTAAAATAATAATTTGAGATTATATCAAAAGAGACTAAAACGAAGGAATGAATTCTACGAATATGTGCCAGCGGGAAAAAACACAACAAAATATTTGGTGAATGTGTTTGAGCATATTTAGGATTCTATAATAATTTGAGATTATCCTCTTCTCATCACATTAGAATTAAAGTTGGAATACTTCCTTATATAAAGGTAAAAAAATAATTAATTAATCATTACATTAGCATCGGAATTATCTTTTTAAGATTCTTTAAAATGGTTATATATGTAAATAAAACGTCCATATTTGTAATGAAAAAAATGTACTAGCATTTATATAATTAAGCCTTAAGAAATGTCTTTTCAAGTAATTTTTTCTTTTTTTTAAATTCTTTATGTGCTCCAAGCCCGTTTTATTTCTTCAGAAAAAAATAGGTCCATTACAACATGACCCGGAGGCCCAACCCTCCGGATTAACATATTTAGACCCTAAGTTTACGATGTGTCTAAACAAAAATACACATTTCCTATTGTTGACCTTTCCATCTTCACCATGTGTCCCTCCAACTCCTTCAGCTCCATCTTCCATGGAGATTTCATCCGAGCTCGAATTCTCTCTCTTGTGGTGTTCCTGATACTGTTTCTGTTCTTCATCCTATAAGTCCCTTTTCGCCCATCTCCATCTTTGTGTGATGCATTTGAATTGACTGTGCTCTTAATGAAAGTTGGTGTATGTAGATCCCCCTTGGTCTGCTGCTTTCTCAAGGAAACTCTGTGTGTCACTCTGAATCAAAATGTAAGCCACTAGCCTCTTTTCTTTTTTCTGTAACACCCCACATCTTACAATACTAGTACTATGCAAATGAAACGTGATATGGTTTGGTCAAATTAGCGCCCATTTTTAAAAGTGCTTGAATCTTATGTTATAGGGCGGTTTATTTGTGTCTAACACTTAAGAGGGTCGAGTGAATACATGTTTGGTGTCAAATTGAGGAGATCACGACCCTAAACAAAGTGAGAGCATTCAGGTGCTTGTAGGACTTAAGAAGCTAGCAGGTGAGTCACCTATTTGCTTAGCTTAAATTTGCTAGCTAAACGGAGACGAGGCCCGATGTCGAGTTTGTCCAAGTCCGAGTAAATAAAGTCTGTGTTAAGGGTGTAACTTTAGCCCGTATTTTAGCATCATGAATGGACTTTATTTTCATCCCAAGATGAATACTAAAAGGTCCCAAATACACCACAACCCCTTTGGCTAATTGGGCCCAAACTAATTGAAGAAGAATTAAGAAAATGGACAGCAAGACCCATCAACTTTGAGACCCATTTAGGCCCAAGTGTGAGGGCCAAGCTACTGCCTCACTAGCTTATTAATATGTGGTATTATGTGGTCAAAAGTTCAAAATAAAGTCGGCTAAGAGACTCTTTAAAAAGGGCCCAAAATAGCTCCTTAATTCATTTCACTTTGGAACAAATTTTCAGCTTTCCTAAAGACTCTTTTTCTCTCTTTATTTCACTTCATAAGGCAGCCTACACAAATCTCTAGGGTTCTTAAGGAAGCCCTCAACCTTGAAGGTAAAGATAAGTGATTATAGTTGTGTGTTTAGTATGATTTTCTTATATAAAACAAGAGACTGTGTTAGTTATGTCTATGCTGAAATTGTTCGACAACATATGTTCCAAAAGTTATTGTACATTTTTCTTCTTTATTTGAAAGCTTTTCTCTTTTTGGTTGGATTGATTATGAAGGGAGGCTACTATTTTTAATGAATATTGATTCAATAATGATGTATAAAGGCTGCTGCACCATTTTTACAGTCGGCCAAAGTAAGTTCTTGTGTGATATTGTAATTGTTCTCGTAATAGGAACTTGTGGGCTGATTGATTGGGGGCTATGGTCTCACATCCTTCACCTATTTTGAGGACTATTATTGAACTATTTTAGGACTATTTGTATTTATAAATGTTGTGGGAACAGTTTTGTTGAAGTTGGTAAAGGTTTGAAATCGTCAACGTCCTAATGTAGCGAAGGAATATAACGTTATGCTGTCTATTTGTATGTCGCGTAGAATTGTTATGTCTTGTGCCTTATGGGCTGTTGTAAGACTGTTATGGCAGTAGAACAGGCTGCACATGATATGTATAAGAAAATGTGTATTAGAAAGTACGATTAGGGGCGGAAAGGTTGAAAGAATGTGATCGGGTTTATAAATACCCGCTTGCTGCCCGTATGTTTTTTTTTTAAGAGATTGGGCTGCCAAGATATATCTATTGGCTGCTAATGCTAGTTTTATTACCTACTATGTTGTAGATAAATATTTGAAGGAAGGGAAGGTTATCTCGAGATAATAGCGAGGTAGTACAACGAAGTATGTAAGGCTATTCGATTTCGTATTACTTGGCATGAAACCTAGGTTCTTCCTTGGTACAAGAGGCTCTTATCTACTTCGACATAACAACCAGCCATGTCTCCACTCTTTTACATATTCATATGCTCCTATACATAGTCATCTTTAAAACTGCATACATACTTGGATACCAAGATACACGAGTTCGTTCTACTAAATAAAGTTTATGTGTTGTTCTACCTCCTATGCATTTCATTATTTATGAAACCTACTCCTTTCATTATGGTGTTGTCTTTTGTGATTATTTACATGTTATATGTAGCATCTACAGTCCTCCAATTTCAATATTATGATCACCAAAAGAATCATCCCAAAAGTAATTGAAAGATAAAGTATATTGCTTGTTGATGGGTGGTAACCCGAGGGGTGGAATAATCACCTAGTCAGGGTCGATCCTATCACGGGGGTAGCCCAAGGGATTAAAGGAAAAGCCTAGCCAGGGTCGATCCCGATATAGATTTATCACTGGTTAGCTGGTCATTTGTATTACATGTTGTACACAGATTATACAGTAAAGGTAAAGTAATAAAAAGAATATAAAGTACATGATCTCATAGTACAACTAAGAGTGGTCTCTTATCCTACACCAGTGTATTGTTTCATTCGATTTGTTACTTCATATATAGTATTTCCTGCCTTACATATTCAGTATATTATCTCGTACTGACGTCCCTTACGGGGGACCTGCATTTCATGCTGCAGGTACAGGTGCTAGTAGATCTCCCCAGTAGAAGTACAGGATATCCAGCTGTTATTACCAAGTTCCAGGTTGCTTCGATGTTTTGTGTGTCTAGAGCTTATAATTTTTTTGTATTGTATAGTTAGTCGAGGCGGGGCCTATCCCGACCCTTATTAGATATTTTTCCTTATCTAGATGCTTTGTAGACTATGTGAATTAAAGTGTGGTTATATCTCGTACTTTAGACACCGTGGCCCCAACGGCCTAGCCATATACATCTCCTTTTGGTTTGTTATCACTATTTACTTTTTTAAAAGGCATGTTGAATATAGGAATACCTCATAATATATGTAGAAAGAACATAGATACAGGTTGGTTCTCCCGGGCCTTACTGACAATGGGTGCCAGTCTGCTCTAACGAGACTTTGGGCGTGATAAAGTGGTACTAGAGTGGGTCATCCTAGGGAGTCTACAAAGTCGTATCTATGTAGAGTCTTGCTTATCGATATGTTGTGCACCACAATTATAAGCAAGAGGCTACATGACATTTAGGATTTGTTACTTTCTTTTCATTCTTTAGATTGTGCCATAAAGCCAAGTATAGTGGGTGCATTATGTCTAACTCCTAAATTATTTTATACAGCAAGTATGCCAGAAACCAGGAAAAACAAAGGTAAAGGGAAGGGAGTAGAGGTGGTAGTTGGTATACCCATTCAGGTGAGACAACGAAATGAGGTTCAAGAGGAGTCTCTGTCACAGACATCTCCAACTCCTCCAGCTCCTGATGAACCCGGAAGTAGTGAAATTTTTGCAGAACCACCTATTGATGCTACCGTACAGGATCTGAGAAATGCAGTCGAACTATTAACCCATATAGTTGCTGACCAAAGTCAAAGATAGGAAGGTCCAGTTATAGGTGCAGGTGGTGTAAATAGGGAAGTTAGTACAAGGATACATGATTTCCTTAATTTGGACTCTCAATCTTTCACTAGGTCAGATCCTAATGAAGATCCCCAAGATTTTATTGATCAGATTCAACGCATTTTAGATATTATGCATGTGAGTGGTACAGAAGCTGTCGAGTTAGCAATATATAGGTTGAAGGGTGTGGCTATATTGTGGTATGAAGCTTGGAAGCAATCTAAGGGTATAGATGCACCTCCAACTATTTGGAAGGAGTTCAAAGAGGCATTTCTTGACCATTACTTGTCATTAGAGATCCGAGAGGCCCGTGCAGATCAGTTTTTGAACCTCTACCAAGAGAATATGAGCGTGAGGGAGTATAACCTTCAATTTTAATTCCCTAGCCAAGTATGCTCCTAATGTTGTTGCTACTATGGCAGATAGAGTTCATCGATATGTGGATAGATTAGATACGTATTTGGTCAGAGAATGTAACATTGCTTCCTTGAACAAAGACATGGATATAGAGAGAATGCAAGCTTTTGCACAGAAATTGGAGGATCAGAGGCAAAGGAGAAGGATACAAGAGTTAGAAAGGGCGCAGTCCAAAAGGACCAGGTCTATAGGGCAGTTTACAATACCCCAAGGTGAGCTTAGGCCTCAGTTTTCTAATAGACCACCTAGGCCATCATTTCCCTACCCTACATCCAGTGCTCCACCACAACTTCAGGGGTCCAAGAGAAATCAATTTTGTCCAAGGAGTGAAGGGCAACGCGTCCGGACAGCGGGATATTCAACAGGCCAGCAAATGACCCCTACACAGCCTTGTAAATAGTGTGGAAGAAGTCATTCAGGTATATGTTATATTAGGACAGATGGTTGTTATTGATGTGGTGCGCCAGGACATATGATGAGAGATTGCCCGAGGAGATGCCTGGGTGATATAACACAATTTACTGGGTCAGTTGTTGCATCATCATCACCAATTCCTCCATTAGGTAGGGGTCAACAAGCACCTATGGGTCATTGTAGAGGTGTTAGAGGGGTAGCTATCTCTAGTGGAGTCCAGAATCGCATTTATGCTCTGGGAGTCGGTAAAATTTAGAAGTTTCACCCGATGTGGTCACAGGTATATTGTCTATCTTTTCACATAATGTATATGCATTAATTAAAACTGGTTCTACACTATCATACATTACCACACTAGTTGCTGGGAAGCTTTATAGAATACCTAAATTATTGAACAAACCATTTGAAATATTTACACCAACCGGTGAATCCATTATGGATAGAAGGGTTTATTATGACTGTGTAGTAACTTTTGTGACCGTGACATATTGACTGACCTTATTGAGCTAGAAATGGTGGAATTTGATGTTATAATGGGTATGGATTGGTTAGCTTCTTGTTATG
>JAOTQR010000002.1:15179127-15201601 GCA_025774065.1 Solanum ossicruentum
GGGTGGGTCATGATTTCATGGGCTAAATTTTCCACCTTTAAGCCGACTTCAACTCGCTTGGGATTTTGTCTTTGTTGTTGTTAGTGTTGTTGTTGTAGTTTTATTTGGCTACTGTACATGGGTGGAATAGAAAAATGAGTACATGGGGTTTTAAATTGTGAAGTCATGTCCAAAATGTATGAAACTTCGTTGCTCTTGATTTTAAAGTCGCCTTCTTTAAGATTTTTAAGAATAGCTTAGCTATTGCCTATTGCCAAACTTCACTGGTGTTGAATTCTAAGTCGCCTTCTTTCAGATTTTTAAGAATAACTTGGCTATTGACTCTTCAATTTCCAAAATTCAAGGGTATATATCTTCATTTAACTTATCCACTTCTGGAAAAAAACTACTCGGTTATGTTTTAGCTTCTCAATGGTGGCAAGAATCAGAAATAGAGTTACCTTGAACTGTCCTGTTGCACTTTCCTGACTATGTTCCTAATCGTCCTGAGTTGGATCTTCTCTTTGTTTTAAAAAGTTCCTTTTTTTAATTCTTGTGGTAAAATTAAAGGATGTTATTATAGTCATGTTGATTCTTATGCTGCAACAGGGACAAGATATTCTTTAGACTGCTAATAATTTTATGTAAGTTTTGGACCACTACGTATGGAGACATAGGAGAAAGGAAGTAGCTTGTTGATGTAATCAGACATGATATCATGAATGACATCTAATCAGCAAGCGGATGAACAATCTGGTAGAAGCAGCATTAGCTATGCAGAAATCTATTGTGGTTCAAGTTGAATGTCATGCAGGTGCTGACATGCCATTGAAGATACTTGGTTTATGGCCCCATAGACAGTGGCGGAATTAAGGTGTCAAAATACAAAGTAGAGTATATATGCTGGCAGCAAGGGTAGAACACACAACCTCAAACAATTTTCACAACCCCTTAACCATGACACAAAACCTTTAGCTTGTGTCAAGAGGGGTCAATACTTGTATATTTATCTATTATACCAAATTTTGACCTCTATATATAGTGTAATTTTCCGAAGGAGTTCCTCTTGATACCCCACGGGCAAGGGTAGCTCCGGCCCTGGCCATAGATTTTGGTTCCTAGATTGTCAATCAAATTGGCCCAGTATTTCAACTTCAAACATGAAACATAGAATTTGAAGTTTGAAAGCAGGTTTTAGGAGTTTCAAGTTGACTCACAAAAATCTTCAATTCTGTTTTCATGTCCAAACACAACTTCAACTTCCAAATATCCTCTTTCAACTTCAATTTCAAATTTTGTTTTTCTTTTTTTAACTAGTCTCAACCAAATCATGTCCAAGTGCCTATTCAGTGTTTGACAGTTGATGGTTTTATCACCTGAAAGGACACCTGGTCCACCCTTTCACATAAGTAGAAGTGCACTTACTGAAACTTCAACTGCTTCCCTCATAAATGTACTTCATAGAGATGATCACTGAGAAAAATGTCCATCTTATTGACTAAAAATTGTTCTTATTAAATCAGTTTCTAAATAATCATCGGTGTCATTCCATTCAGGAGGGCATTGTGATAAAGAAGAGCAAGTTCTAGTACAATATGTACAGTACAGTGTGGATTCATAATAGTAATGGAAGAAACTTTCTCTTCTAATTTGACTTTGTGAAAATGAAATTTGTAAATTACGTAGCATTTCTTATGTTCTCTTGTTTCGGTGTATTTTTGTAATGAAATGGTCATCCAGAATAGCCGTCTAGAAACACCCAAGTAATCTAGAGACTCTCAGGTGTGTTGTCTAATATGTCGATGCTGAAATTGGCTGCACAGACCTGTAATCAAGTCGAAGTGTAGGATGCCTCAAAACCTGATGATTGCACCTAGCTATTTCATTTGACTCCTTAACTAGTAACATTCTGAGGCTGGAGAAAGGCTTGCAGATGTAGTGCCAATCTTCAATATAAATGAAAGCTATTTCAATGGTAAGTCAAAAAGTTCCATTAGTAATTTTTCAAAAAAGGAAGTTCCATTAATAAACACTTGTAGATATTGAAAAAAAGCATAAGATGTGTTTGTGACTCTGCTTGAGTCATACATTGTCTTCCACCATGTTTGATCAACTACTAACACAACAAGGTATTTTCTCCTGACACCAAACGTACAAGTGAAATATGTAGGTTTCTTTAATCATTTTCAATTTTATGAAACAATCTTCATTTAAATATCCTGGTTCAATCATCTAGAGTAGTGGTGATATCGATGATGATGTCACACATCGCATTGGGGCAATATGGATAAAATGGAGGCTCGCCTCTGGAGTATTGTGTGATAAGAAGATATAACCTAAACTTAAAGGTAAATTTTACCGAATGGTGGTTAGATCGTCTTTGCTATATGGGATGGAGTGTTGGCTATTAAAAAATTTGCATGTTCCGAAGATGCAGGTTGTAGAAATGAGGATGTTGAGGTGGATGTGTGGACATACAAGGTGTGTAAGATTAGGAATGAGGTTATTGTGGAGAAGGTATGGGTGACCTCTGTGGCAGACAAGATGAGAAAAGCAAGACTAAGATGGTTTGGGCATGTGCACAGGAGGAGTGTCGACGCTTCCGTTAGGAGATGCGAGAGGTTGGATTTAGGGGTTATGGGGAGGGGTAGAGCTAGATCGGAGAAGTTATTGGAGAGAGGTGATTAGATAGGATATTGCGCAACTTCCTATCACTAAAGTCATGACCTTACTCTAGAAATGAATGGACGTCGTGTATTAGGATAGAAGGTTAATAGGCTAGTAGGGGTAGGATATTGTGTTGCCTTGTGATGGAGTAGGTTGGTAAGACTAATCGCATCTTTTATATATTGTGTTGTTACTGCCCATTACTTATTTTGCTACTTTTATTTTTATTTATAGAATTTCGTTGCTTTTCATTTGAGTTGCCATTCTATATCTATTATTTTTTTCTTTTCTCGTTTTGGGGCTAATATATTTGAGTCGAGGGTCTTCCGAAAGCAACATCTCTATCTCTATGAGGTAGTGGTAAGGTCTGCGTGTACTTTACCCTCCCCAGACCCTACTTGTTGGATTTCACTCGGTATGTTGTTATTGTTGTAATCTTCTTTTATGCTCGTTCCATATACACCAAAAGCAGCAAGGTTGTGTCGTCATCCATGTGCCCTGCCTTCCGTTTGCGGGTCCTCTCCAATCTCCAACTCGTAATTGCTTCAGCCACTGTCCTTGGTAGCACCCAAGGATGTTAAACAATGAGAATGCAACAGTCCGTAGTTGTAAGCCCTGCAATGCAACAAAAGGTGATTAGAATCCTCTCCGGATATAAATGAAAAACTTGATGGGAGTTGATTTACATGTGCGTGTATAAAAGGAAAAGAGTCTCACTGAAGGAAACTTTAACTTGTGGATGATAGACAAAGGAACCAAATGCTCCATATCCTCTTGTTCTTTTCTTGGTGGTTGGTGAAATAGGTATTGACTTGGTTAGCAAGTGCCGTTTACCTTTATTTAACTCCCCTCCTCCTTTTTTGGGTTATTGATTTGTGGCATAAGTTCCTTTAGCTGATGATGAAAGCTCAAATAAACTTCAAAATAATAGTAAGGTGGCTGAGACGAGTTGGAATTTTTGTTCATTTTTCGTTTGAAGCTCATCACAAATTACTTTGGCATTATTATCATTGCTTCTAATCTAGAGTTCCTAACAGTGAAGTTAGTGTGTTTTGCTCTCGAGAAACAAATTTTGTGATGCCTGAGCTACTCTGTTTTATTTAAAATATTTGCTAAAAGTTCTAGATTTCTTTAACAGTATATTCAATTTTCTTCTATGAACCTTGAGATTCCTAACTCACACTTGATCTCGGCACTGCAGATTTGAAGATGTTGTGTTTTTGAGGACGAAGGAGTCTGCTAATGTAAAAAATGCAATGCAGAGTCGAACGGGGTTGATTGAAACTATCATTCTTGATGTCAGAGACAGAGAAAGGATCGGAGATGCTTTTGCAAAGTCTAATGCTCTGTGTTGTACTCCAAAACTTGCTAAAGAGAAGTTCTGCACTGTGGGAGAGGTTATAATTCAGCACAATGAAGACAACCCACGTTGGCCATTACGTATTCAGACGTTTTTTGAAGGAAAAAATCAGGAGGCAAATATGCTTCCTGCAACAGTTGAGATAAACAGTACTGGCATGTATTATCTTTATTTCATGTTTTGTGATCCAGAACTAAAGGGAACAACGGTCAGAGGCAGAACAGTATGGAAAAATCCAGATGGCTATTTACCAGGGAGAATGGTACCATTGATGACCTTCTATGGACTTTCCTCTTTAGCCTATCTTGTACTTGGTCTATTTTGGTTTATAAGGTTTGTCCAGTTCTGGAAGCATGTCATACAGTTACATTACCAGATTACTGCTGTTATTGCCCTTGGCATGTCTGAAATGGCTCTCTGGTATTTTGAATATGCAAATCTTAATGCCACTGGAAGCAGACCTATGGTAATTACTATATGGGCAGTCACAATGACTGCTGTAAAGAAGACATTGTCTCGTGTGCTTCTTTTAGTCGTTTCAATGGGTTATGGTGTTGTTCGGCCTACGCTTGGTGGTGTAACCTCAAAAGTGTTTCTATTAGCCCTTATGTATTTTATTGCAACTGAGGCACTTGAACTTGTGGAGCATTTGGGAAGCATCAATGACTTCTCAAGGAAAACCAAGATATATTTGGTGCTGCCTGTTGTTTTCTTGGATGCGTCTTTTATTTTGTGGATATTCTCATCATTATCCAAGACACTGGAAAAACTACAGGTAACTTTTGGAGTAAAATGATGATTTCGATTGTGGGATTTTAGCAAACTCTGGAAAAGTGTGTGTGCCTTAGCACTCAGTTTCATTAGATTTGTCTATTTCAGTGGAATCCACAATTTCCTATGTCTACATGTATCTGCAAATATGTAATTATCTGTTCTGTTCATACTTTCTTGAAATGTATGTAATTACTCCTTCTGTTTCAATTGGTTTCTCTTGTTTTCCTTTTTAGTTTGTTTAAAAAAGAATGACTCCTTCCCGTTTGGCAACTCTTTAGTTATAACTTTCCACATGACATGTTTAAGATCGCTAGATTAAAGGTCATTTTGGTACATTCCGCATTTCTTTAGTTTAAGACAAAAAAATTCAAAAGTCTTCATTAATTTCTTAAATTCCGTGCCAATTCAAAACCAAGAAAATAAGTTGAAACGGAGGGAGTATATATTATGTGTGCTGTCTTCCTTGTTTGTTTGATTTTGTCATAAAGTTATATATACAAACATATAAATTTACTTCTTGGCTGAAGAGAAAAGAGCAAATGATAACAGAAGAGAAGAGAGTACACAACCTTCTTGATATAATTAGTTTAAAAATTAATCTATTTCTTGATCTAAAATTTTAACATGAGACATATTTAACCTTATATTTGTAGTTGGTGAAATTATTTCATGCAGTTATTGATCATTTTGTCACTCTTAACTGCAGATGCGGAAAAGCATGGCGAAACTTGATCTTTATAGAAAGTTTACCAATTCCCTTGCAATTTTTGTGCTGCTTTCCATTGCTTGGGTTGGCTATGAGGTAATGTAGTTTCAAGTTCTGATTTAATGGTGTCCAAATACATGAAATGTGGCCTACCTATTAGATCCCTCTCCTATTGATATTGGCATTAGGGAAGAAGGTACAATGGCTGCATTCCGCAATTGCTATTATGTGGAAAAAGCTTATTGATCAATCAGTACTCTCTCTGTTTCAATATGTTTTTGTTTCTTTCTTTTTTAGTTCATTTCGTAATGAATGCCTCTTTCCTTTTGTGACAACTCTTTGATTTTAACTTCCCATTTGACATGTTTAAGACCACAAGATTTAGAAGGCATTTTGGTGCATTCAACATTTCTCTAGTTTAGTACCACAAGATTCAAAAGTCCTTTCTTAAACTACGTGTCAGTCGAAATCAGACAACAGATTGATTCGCTGGGAGTAGTGTATTAGATCAGAAACGAGCATTCAATGACAAAAAAGAGACCCCTCTTCTAATTAGTGATGGTAAGTTCCATGATACCCATAGGAATAGCATCTCTTGGTGACAACGAAGGTGGTAAAAATGAAGGTGAAGTTACGTGACATTTGGAATTTCAGTTCTTGTTGAAGGGTGTGAGTATGGTAAGGTAACAGAACTTACATAGCAAGAAGGCAGGTGAGGATATTATATGAGGTAATCTAGTTTGTAATTTGTGATGATATTTTATGATGAGAACATATATACATTTTCTTTTACTTATTTTGGCTTCACTAAAATCTCTCTTGCCTTGTTCATAGGTATCTTTGGTAATATAAATATTTGGATAAAGTGAGATTCAGTTGATAGAATATACTAAGTGGTAAATAAGATTTGCAGAGTGAGTGAGAGTAATTGTGGGTAGAATAGAAACAATTACAATCCCCATTCCACCTAAAATTCGCGGAATTCATTGATAATTAGAATACAGTCGTAGACAAGGTCGTCTGTTTTGTTTTAAATTTTAAATATTTCTACAAATACCCTTACATCACTGTCATTTTTCATCCCTACGTTTGATGAGATGATTGAAGCGATGTCAGATAATTAGTGGTTTTTCCGTAACATGCATACAAGATTAATGCTTCTTTCATCTCACTCATGTAATTCTGGTTCAGCTGTACTTCAATGCAAGTGATCCATTAAGTGAGCTATGGCAAATTTCCTGGATTATTCCAGCTTTCTGGAGTTTGCTTGCCTTTTCATTGTTGGTAGTAGTATGTATTCTCTGGGCTCCTTCAAGCAACCCAACCAGGTACATATTGTAACTTGAGCCCTTATTTCTTTCTTTTAGCCGTTCTGTGTTATCTGCTTATGGGCTATTGAGACGAGGGTTTCTAGGAAATAGTCTCTCTACCTCCATGAGGTAGTGGTAAGGTCTGCGCACATTTTACCCTACCTAGACCCCTCTTGTGGGATTCCAGTAGGTATGTTGTTGTTGTAGCCTTTCTGTGTTATGGTTTGACAAATTCGTCAGTAGTTGGTATTTACACTAGTGAACCTAGTTTATGTTATTATCATTTGTAACCTTTGATATGGGCTGTTCACTTTTCAAGATTCTTAATGGACATTGTATTGAACAGTATTTTTTAATTGTCGGTGTGTGAATATAACAATTGTGATCACAAATGCTGCAATATATGTTTCTATTGAATGGGGGTATAGAGCTTCTCCAGTATTGAGATTTTGGTTCTATTCACCGGTCTTTCTGGCTTTTCGTCAGTGAAGAAACATGGTTCCTACTTTTGTAGAAGGAATAGCAGACTCAAAATTGATTCAAGTGTAGTACTGCAACTAAGTTATCAGGAATTATATGCTAAAATTGTTTTTGCTTGCTGACTTTAGATACGCATATTCTGGTGAGACTGGAGATGATTATGATGAGGAAGCTATCTCTCTCACGACTGGAGTGAGGGTAAGTAATGACTCAGGGACCAAACTCGAAAGGAAAGAAAAGAGAGGATCTATTTCAACAGACCATGTAGCTGACCAAAGAGAAGATCTCGAGGAGGACAAGCGCGAGTAGTGTCATTTCCTGCCTCTCGCGAATGGTAACTGGCTTACTACTTTCAGTGTTGACACTTTTACAATATGTATGACATGTACAAAATTAACGATAGAGCCTAGAGGGGTGTCAAACAGATTGCGACTGATGTAGTTAAAAGTTGTACATAGTGAAATGTATGTTAAGCTGAATATATTCAGCTGCCATAGGCCCCTTTTCTTCTTTTTCCTTCATTGAAGCATTCTGTTGTGGAAGTAGTTGGGCTTCAACTCAACTGACAAACTCAACTTGGACTCGACTGACAATTGAACACTCCAACCCAACCCCTACCATCTCTCATGGAGTGTTTAATTGACACGGTGCAAATATTGAGGTGTCTGGATATGCATACTTGAAGTCGGAGTGCTTGCTTGTCTCAGTCGGTGTATATTTATTTATTATGCATTGGAGTATCCACTATCCACTCCGTTTTCTTTCGTTTCCCCAGTAAGGTCCATTTACATTTTATCCCTTTCAGATCTCACTTATTGGGTTCTACCAGGTATGTTAGATTTTTAATTTTTGCCCTTAAATATTGGACATGGAATATAAAAAAGGAATTGGAAAGCAAAACCCCCAAACTTTGTCGGTAAGGAAAAAAGATTTTTGACTTATGCTCTCTAAATAAGCTATTTTGTTTGTTCTATTTTAATTGTTACGATAAAGTTTGATACAATATTTAAAAAAAATTAAGGATAAAGTTGAAAAAAATAATAAATATACTTGATAATTAAAATAAAATATACAGAAGTATTAAAAAAATCTGTAATAAAACAAGAACCGTGCACAAAAATGAAATGTACTGAGGCGTGACAAGTGGCTTTGGAATTCTACACGTTTTAAAGGTAATATGCATACGCTTTCCCACCAACCAACAAAAATCACTTTAATATCTTTTGCTATTATAGTTTTATTCACGTCGTTTTCTTTTAATTCTCCTATTATGTTAATCTAATATTTTAAAGAAATTAATCATTTAAAATTATATGAAAAGTGTTATAAATCGTTATTTTTTATATTAATATAATTGAAAATTATTTTTAAAAATATACAATAATAATAATATATAGTGGAATTTTACAAGTAGAGCCTGAGAAGAATGAAATGTACGCAGATATTACTATTATCTCATAGAGGTAGAGAAGTTGTTTTCCTTAGAGCCCTCGTCTCAAAATCCAGAATAAACTAGATATAGAGAAAAAGGGTAAAGAAAAAGAAAAGAAAAAGGAAGAACGACTAATAACAGAAATCACATAATAGTATATAAATGCAATAAAATTAATATATATATAAGACGGATGATGACAACATAGAATATAAAGACAAGACTAATCCTACAACCTTATCATACTTCAGGGTCAGACATCAACTTAATTCTACCAACTTATAATCTATTAGCCCGCTAATTTAATTCGCGATTTTCGCTCCTTTCTATCTAAGGTCATATTTTCGATAAGATCAAGTTTCGTCATGAATTTTTAAAAATATAAATTTGTTAATTTTTAAAATTATATTAAAATATATTAATTTAATATTTTAAAAAATAAATACTTATATGATTATTATAAATTTTTATATTAATATGATTAATTGATATAATTTAAAGTATTAATTAAAATTCATATTGTCTTTGAAAAGAAAATTATACGACTGATACAGAAAAGGAAGAAGTAGTAATTTATCCTTTACTTATTTCTTTTCTTTTGATGAGAAAAGAAGCTTTTTAAACTTTACAAGTTGTTTTGGTATTATTTATTTAATAAGAGCAAAATAGATAAAAATTAAGTAACTTCTTTTGGTTTAATAAATTAATAAGTAATTTGAGATATAATTACTTATAAAAAAATGAAATAAAGTAGATAAGATAAAATAAAGAACTTAAGTTTACCCTTAAAATTAATAAATTAGTTTTAAATTAGAAATCTTAATAAAGTGTACGCTTCAATTATATGTGAATTTTTAATTAAAAGAAAAAGAGATAATAAATTTTTAATTAAAAGAAAAAGAGAGATTATCTTTATACTGATATATATACGACAGTTTAAGGGATCTATTAAAGGTCATTTGGTAGTTGGTTAAGGCTTAATTTAATATATAAATAATATTAGTTATTTATGTATTGATATCATATATTGTTTGATTTGTAAATAAATAAATTTATTTAAATATTTAATATTTTTTATTTTTTAAAAATAGAATACTTTTGAGAAAAAAACAAACAAATGAAGACATAGGATATATCTAAAATTGAAAATGAGTTATTCAGTTTTGTACTTTCCAGATGTTCCTCTGTTAAAATTAAGGATAAATTTGTTCTAAAGTATAATGAAGAGGCATATTTGGATCGAAAGTACAAGGAAGGGATATATTTAATATTGAAAATATAATGATATTTAAACTATTTCTAATAATGCAAGGGCGTATTTGACCTTCTCTATTATTGGATATAATAAATATTAACTCACTAAACATTTAATAATTAATAAATAAGAATCAACTTACTAATTTCTTTTGTATTTACGTAACTAAACCTTGCATAATTAATATTTATATAATTAAATCCTACATGCATAACTAAACCTTACATAATTAATATCCATATAATTCTAACCAATAATCAAAGAACCCGTAAATTTACACACTCCCGCATAAAATTATTTTGGATATGTACAAATTAATATCCTTTCTTTATTTGGTCAGGAATATAAACTATTGATAATATGATTTTAGATAATAATATGTGAAAGACATATATAAAGGTAAATAGTTAATAGATAGTGAAATATTACTTTACTTTTGAGGAGTTTAGGCTTGTTAGTATTCTATCATGTACAAGCAGTATTATTATAGTTCCTAATTGTGATATCTATTATCATACGTTGTTTATTATGTGTTAACAATTGTAGTGTTTTATTGACCTTAGTTTTTTCTTGTAGGATTTACATAATGCCTTTGTAAGTTGCTATATTTTTCTCACTATTTTCTTCTTTCTTATATGGAATATATGTTAAGTCTTTAAGAAATAATTTTTTTATTTTTATGAAATAGCGATAAGATTTAAATATTTTATTTTTTTTAATTGTAAAATTTTATTAGATATGTTACAACTGTTGAAAAATTTCAATAGCTCAATTAGTTGATTATATAAACTTTTATTTAGTTGAGGGAGTTAACATTTTGAGATTCTTTTTAGACGTGAGTCTTTCAGAAATAGTCTCTCTATTTATATGAGTTAGTGATAAGGTCTGTGAATATTTTATTCTTTTCATATTCCACTCATATAATTCAACTGGATATGTTATTCTTGTTATAGGGGGTTAAAAAATCTCCAATTCATAATTCCTTTTTCCTTTCCCCTTGATTTTATATGTATTTTTCAAATCAGTTAGTAAGTATAATAAACAACAACAATATACTCAGTGAATTCTCACAAGTGAAGTGTGAGAAGGGTAGAGGATACGTAGATCTTACTACTATCTTATAGAATTAGAACGATTATTTCTTGGGATTTCTCATTTCGAAAATTCATAAGCAGCAAAAACTAGATATGACAAAAAGAAAAGAAAAAGAAATAGAAAGGGCTCTAATAATAAAAAACATATGATAATATATACTATGACAGAATTAACACATATACAAAGTAATGACAACATATAAAACACTAATACTGCCTATGCTGTCATTATCTATTTGTTGGAGTATAATAAATGTTGAAAAAATCAAAATATTTCTTGCATAGTACACGTGTACTTTGCCTAAGGATGCCTATTGGAGGAGCCACCTCACAGGGTCCCACCCCATAACTGGTCCCCAAAGGCACTAAAAGCCGCCATTATCTGTCCTCATCATCTTCTTAATTAGTAAGGACAAAAATAATAAATTAAGTAACCAAGATCCTATTATTTTACTTTTTTTTATTTTTGTAGAATTATACACATCTATTCCTCAGCTTACATCAATTAATTATAATAATAACAACAAAATTAGAGTATCTAATTCTTGCTGTAAAATTGATTGCCTAAACTCTTTAACATTCTTGAAGAACATTCATTCATAATTAGTTTAGAAGTATTTAATAGTTACGAATTTTAAATCATACACTTATTCATAATTATATAACTTTAAATAAAAATAGAGAAAAGATTCAATCTTTACGTTTATGAGAGTAATATTTTATTTCACATATATTTAATATAAGGAATATGAAAAAATAAAATACACGTAAATTTATCTTTATTTCAAAAATAAGATAAGAAAATTAATTTTAATAGATTTAATGCTCAAGGCAAAAATATCTTGTAAATTTTTTTAATAAAAGTCCAGTAATAAATAATAGATAGTCAGAGAATAGTATAACAATTTTACAAACAATCGAAGTATATAGATAATCACAAAAACAAAACAAAAAAATAAGAAATTACAAATGTAATCCTATAATTATTAGCAAGGATAATAAGATAAAATAATTTTACTTACTTTTATATTACTCCCCATTTTGTTTTTTAGTCGATTCTAAAGAGAATGTTATCTTATTTAAATTTAAAATAATTTATCTTTAAAATTCTCTTTTTTCCTTAATGAAAATGATTCTCAATCATACAAATATCAAAAATTTAGACCACAAATTTTGAAAATCCTTTTTTTTTTAAACATCATATCAAGCCGAAAGGTGTCAGATAAAATGAGACGGAAGGAGTAATTTATATCCTTCTGATGAGGGTCTTCGGAGACATGTTGAAATAAATAATTAATTATTATTGAAATAAATAATTAATTATACTACTTATCTACGTTGCGTTAGAATAAGAATGAGAATAAGAATAATATATACAATCCTACTTAGAATAGGATTAGAAATAATAATAGTATATGAGATCCTACTTGGAAAAGGACTGTATTGTAGTATCCTAGTTGGAAAAGGAGTCTAATATAGCATCTATATATAGGGTCTCAAATGTAATAACATAGACAACAACTCAATAATATTTTTTCCTCTCATATTTTCAACAAGACAGCTTCTCTATATCTAGATCTATGTATATTTTACTTTTTCAAACCCCATTTATAAAATTTCACTACATATTTTATTGTATATTAATTTATATTCTCGATAAGTTAACTTTATATTAAAAAAACACTTTTGTATTTATAGCTAATTAGATTAGATTAGATCTAGAAGAATGAGACGGTCATTCATCAACAACCAAAAAGACTTTCTGGTAGGTAAAACCCCAAAAATAGGAAAGAAAAAATAAAAAAGAAAAGCTTTCCACTATTTTTATAATTAATACAAAAATCCCACAATTCTATGTATATAAAAATATCAACCTGGTAATTTGTGTCGAGAGAGAAATTTGCATAAAACAATTTCATCAGTTGAGCACAGTTTACACGTTGAATCTGTAGCTTTCCATTATTTTTTGTGTTTTTATTTCTTCCTCTTTAAGGTTCTTTTTTGATTATTTATCCAAAGATTACATCTTTTCCATTTTCCTACTCTTCCTAGGTCTACAAAGGTGATTCTTTTATCCTTAGATCACCAATACATGATCTGGGTATGGTTAAAGATCTGATTTTTATGTGTAATTTTTAGGTTTGATAGCTCCTAGGTGTTAATTTTGACTTTTCTTGATCTGGGTCATTGTCATATTTGTCTATCTAGAGCTCAAGATGAAGGAAAAGCTAGGGCTTTTGGTGTTCGTTTGGTTTCTTGTAATTGGGTCTTGTTTGGGTAGATTTGTGGTGGAAAAGAACAGCTTGAGAGTAACTTCTCCAGACTCAATCAAAGATGTGTATGAGTGTGCAATTGGGAATTTTGGGGTTCCACAATATGGAGGTACCATGGTTGGTATTGTTGTCTACCCTAAAGCTAATCAAAAGTCTTGCAAGGATTTTGCAGATTCTGATATTTCCTTCAAAACTAAGCCTGGTGGCATGCCCATTTTCGTCCTTGTTGATAGAGGAGGTAAGTTTTTTACCTTTTTTGCCCTTTGAATTGACTTGTTAGAGATTGGTTTACTGATGTTTGTTTGAGTTCATACTGAGGGTGCACTTAATCTATTAGGTGCTCAGGATTATATAGATTATCTTAATTTTGTTATGTGTAATCAGATTTCAGATTTGTAAAGGTAATTTAACTGTGTCTAGGTGGGCTATATATATAGCCCATTCAATTCCCATACTAGATTGCCTTTTGATGAAATTAGGATTCTGTAGTTTAGATTGCCTAAATCTGCACTGGGGTGTTCAATTCTGTACCCAGAATAAAAGACTAGAACTGGTGAAAATTGGACTCTTCTTGCCTGTTTATGCCTATTTGAATTTCTAATTTCTGTTGTCAATCTTCGAGTATATTGAAGATGAAGTAGCACGGTTCTTGTATGTTGAACCCGAAGAAGAGATGGAAAAAAAAAAGAAATGAGCTTTTATCTTAGCTACATAGGTGATTTCTAGAATCGAAAATCATTGATGGAGCAGAGTTCAGATTATTGTGATGCCTTTTGAAAGTTGATGATGTTCTGTAGGCTTGTAACAAGCATGCACTTGCTTTTGGCTCTTCCCATGAACCTGAGGAAATGTCATCTGTGCTTGTGTTTTATATATGGTTGGTTTTGCTAATTATTCTATATGTTGAATCTGTTTCAAGTTCGAACTTCCACTTATGCTCCACCTACTATTAATAAGTATTTAATACTGGATAATTTGTGATGGATGATCTGAGTAGAGCTTGTTAAACCATATACGTATCTAATATGTGTCTCCTTTTCCTTCTCTGGCCTTTGTATACTGTTTCACTGTCAGACTGCTATTTCACACTTAAGGCTTGGAATGCTCAAAAGGCTGGAGCTGCTGCTATTCTTGTTGCTGATGATCGCAATGAACCTTTGATTACCATGGACACTCCTGAGGAAGAGGATGCAAAGGCAGATTATCTGCAAAATATAACTATTCCATCAGCTCTAATTAGTCAATCGCTCGGGGATAGCATCAAGAAGCAGCTAGCTAAAGGGGAGATGGTTAATATAAACCTTGATTGGAGAGAGGCTCTTCCGCATCCTGATGAAAGAGTTGAGTACGAGTTCTGGACCAACAGTAATGATGAGTGTGGTCCTAAGTGTGAAAGCCAGAGAGAGTTCGTCAAAAACTTCAAAGGGGCTGCCCAGATACTTGAGCAGAAGGGATATACACAGTTCACTCCTCATTACATAACATGGTATTGTCCTGAGGCATTTATTCTGAGTAAGCAATGCAAGTCTCAGTGCATCAACCATGGGAGATACTGTGCTCCAGATCCTGAGCAAGACTTCAGTAAAGGTTATGATGGGAAGGATGTTGTTCTGCAAAATTTGCGCCAAGCTTGCTTTTATAAGATTGCCAATGAAAGTGGGAAGCCCTGGTTGTGGTGGGACTACGTTACTGACTTTGGAATCCGGTGTCCAATGAACGAGAAGAAGTACAATAAAGAGTGTGCAGATCAAGTAGTCAAATCCCTTGGTAAGTTAAAGTTTCTTGTTTTTGGTAATTTTTCCGATGAATTTCATCTCATGAACACTATTTCCAGTGTAAGTATGCATTTGGTGTAGGAAACGTATATATGTTATGGTTCAATGTTCTAAATGTAATTTATCTTTTCCTCGTAATATAGTGGTGATGGTTAGTTATTGCTGTTGTCTACTGTATTTTGGTAGTATTTTCTGTCTTCACATCCTTGTCTATGAGCCATGAGCACTGGGTCTTAGCCTCTTAGGTATAGCCCAACTTCCTGGTCCACTATCTGAAGCTAATTTTGTTGAACTAAATTGTTATTTTTTTTTGGATTATAATATCTTCTATCTTAGTTTGTCTAAAGCTCAATCACTTAGTCATAAGTGTTGTATTGCATAAAAATCCATTTCAGCTTTATATTATGTCTTGTTTGATGGTTCATTTCACAATGTCAGCTTTACTTTAGATCTTTCACAATGTCAACTTTACTTTATAACTGATGAAGTTAGATCTTTCATTTAGTTCAAATGTCTGAAATGTCATTTTACCTTCTTTTTAAAGCTTATGGAGTGGGCCTTATATGGTTCTTATATATTGTTTTTCAATTATACGGTACGCCACTAATTAGTTGTCCTTGTTCTTTGTGAACTCAAGATTTTGTCTTAACTGTAAACCTTGTTATTTTTTCCCGGAATGGACACAATAGGCTTTGATGTAAAACAGATAGAGAAATGTGTTGGAGATCCTGAAGCCGATACAGATAACCCTATTCTAAAGGCTGAACAAGAAGCGCAGGTGCGTCAAAAAACAAATAATAGGGAAGCTCTTTCCCGGACCTCCTTGACTTTATTGTTTCTGAATGGACTTCTTGAACTTAATTGTTATGTTTGCATTGCTGCATTCAGATTGGCAAGAACTCTCGTGGAGATGTGACTATCTTGCCCACTCTTGTGATAAACAATAGGCAGTACAGAGGTACAACTCAAAGTATCCAAGTGAGAAGGTGCCTAGTTTAAATAGAAGACATTCTTGACTTTTACTGTTATCTACCTTGTAGGCAAGTTGGACAAGGGAGCTGTTCTGAAGGCCATTTGTTCAGGTTTTGAGGAGACAACAGAGCCTGCAATTTGTTTAACTGATGGTCAGTAACCTTTGATCCTTTCTTTTGCTATGAATACATTATAATTTGTACCAATTGTCATGCTTGCAGACCCTTTCTATGCAATTAATCATTTTATAAATTGGGGGATCATACTTGATTATAACTATATATCAAAGGATCTCGAGTTATTGTTCTGTAATTCTGACTTGGAGCCACAAAGTGGTTCTTACTTCTTACAGATCTTGCTCTAGCTAACCTGACATACTACAACTTGTGATTTGTCCATACAAGGAACGAACTTAGCTATTATATCAAAACAATGAACAATAATATTTGGTTGAAATTGCGTTCAGGATCACTAGTACATAATGTCTATAATCTCCAATAAGGTGGTATTCACAAATTGTTTTGCACTTCTCATATATAATCTCTATGATCTGCAATAAGGTGGTATTCACAAGTTGTTTTGCACTTCTCAGATATACAAACAAATGAATGCTTAGAGTCCAATGGTGGGTGCTGGCAGGACAAAGCTGCTAATATTACTGCATGCCGGGTATTCCGTCATTTGTCTATTGATTACTGATATGATAGCATTATTATGCATCTTTATGTCTAATTTAGTGGTAGCTAATTTTCCTATGGTGTGCATTATTATGATGCAGGATACATTCCGTGGGAGAGTATGTGAATGCCCGACGGTTCAGGGAGTAAAATTTGTTGGTGATGGTTATTCTCACTGTGAAGGTACTTAAGACTATGTTCAAAATCTTGGTTGCATAAAGGCACCTGTGTGATGCATGGGCATTTTCTTCAGAGGCTTAATCTTTTGCTCTTTTTGTGTGACAGCATCAGGAGCATTACGCTGTGGATTAAACAATGGCGGTTGTTGGAAGGGAACCAAGGATGGCAGGACATTTTCTGCTTGCATAGTAAGAAGACTCCATTCAAGCATAATTACCTAACTCTTGAACTTTACGGTCTGGCATCCCCTTTTTTATGGGGGTGCATACCTGCTTCCTATCTTCTGGTTTTATTGAAGCAGCAGATCAGAACATGACATGTTCTTGTTTCTTAATTTTATTTGAGAAGTGATGCTAGAAAATTAGTTCTCTCTCTTTGAATCACTTCCTCCTTTTCTGGCTGTCGCAGGTTAACTTCAGTGGTTTTACTTGAGTTATTCTTTGGACGAGTTTCCTCGTGTCTCATTTTCATTCAGTGAACAGGGACGGACACTAAATATTTTATTCTTATATTGTCAGGATGACCACACAAAGGGTTGTAAATGTCCACCAGGGTTCAAAGGAGATGGAGTGAATGTTTGTGAAGGTATAGAGAATCTGTTACTCATTACATATCATTTTTTGAAATTTGCTGATGTTGTTAGCATTTATGGGATAACTCATGGTTTTCAGCTACTATAATACTTGAGGATTTAGATCTTCGTTGTCCATGATTGCAATATAAAAGTTTTCCGCACCCATTCTCTTTAGAACTGTCATCTTATTTTATGTCCTAGAAAAACCTTATCCTGTATATATCCCCATAGAGATGCATAAATAGGAATAGTGTTGCTCTTTGTTTAGTACTCCCTCAGTACCATTTTATATGTCACACTCCTTTTAAATTTTTCCAAAAGAACACCACCCTTTCCTTCTTTTCTTTTTTTTTTTTTTTAAAATAATATATATTACTGCAGTTTTTTCTCATTTTATCATTAATGACATGACCTGTTGGGACCCATTTGATTTAAGTAGTTCTCTTTTTATAAGAAGAGAAAATGAAGAGATGTGGAACTCTCGCTGGTTTTATTTAAAGGATAATTTTGGTATAAGATATATTTGGTTTCTTGAGCGTACTGTATTAGTTAGATGGGTAATGCAGTGGCTTAAATGGGTCTGTTGGTACTATACTACTGCATCATCTGAAGATGTATCCTTAGATCAATGATGGATGCTCCTGTATGTAGCAAATCCTGGGAAAAACCAGATATTAATGAAGATTTAGTGAAATTTCGTCTAATTTGGGAATGCTATGATGCTTCGAGAAAAAGATTTATTCTCTTCAATAAAAATAGGAGGTAGAACCAATAAAGATTTCTTTTTCGATTCATCCTTGGCCTCATTCAAGATTGAGTTCTTCCTTCCGCGAAATTAGGAAAAAAAAAAGAATTTGTTCGTCTTAGGTATATAATTTGAACTTCAAATATAGATAATAGAGTTTTGTATCTTTCTTTATATCTTCTGAAAAGCCATTTTAGCTAAAAAAAATTTGTTGGGGCGGATCCGAATGTATCTTTCAATGATCGGTAAAAAACACTCTTATCTATTTTTAGAAAATTATGTGGGTTTAGGGTATGCTAGCTATCTCACTATCGGTAACAGAAGAGATTTCTCAAGTCTTTTCTCTCGTTCCGGAAGCACTCTCATTCTTTCATTAGGGGGACTGATGCCTCCGTATAGCGACTCTCTGCTGCTTTTACTTAGCTGTTTGACTCGAACCTGTTCTAAAAAGAGTGTACGTATTTCAAATTATTTGTTGACACGGACAAAGTCGGGGAAAACCTCTGAAATTATTTAAATATTGAACTTTGGACATGTAAGAGATCCGAATTGAATCTCTTTAGAAAGATCATCTTTTGTCTCCTGGTAGCCTGCTCCAGTCCCCTTACGAAACTTTCGTTATTGGGTTAGCCATACACTTCAAAATACATGTTAAAAAGCTTTCATTAATTTCTTGAACTCCATATCCAGTCTAATAGGGAATACCAATATTTGTCAATAATTTGATGAGATACAAAGTTCTCATCTGTACTATTTCCCCTTCTCCAGATATCGATGAATGCAAAGAAAAGCTGGCATGCCAGTGTTCAGATTGCAAATGCAAGAACACCTGGGGTGGTTATCAATGCAGTTGCAGAGCCAATTTGTTGTACATGGCAGAACATGACACGTGTATAGGTAAGTTTTAAGTTCTCATACATGCTGCTAATGTACTTTTGACGATGGATGAAGCTAGTTAAATGTTGATATGATGGTTGTGATGCTCATTTAGATGCTTTTGTCTGTAACAGAATTTCATGAGCAACTTTGAGCCACTGTGATTTCTATCTGTTGTATCTTAAATCTGTAAATAATCTTCAAAAGCTGCAGGCAATGATGGAAAAGCAGCATTTAGCTGGGGTCTTGTTTGGGTTATCATCTTGGGTTTGGCAGTTGCAGGAGTTGGAGCATATGCCGTGTACAAGTACAGGATCCGGGTATGTGTTTTTGTTAATATGTTCTTGTTTTATCATCTTTCGTCTCTTATGACCATTGGATTTGGGTATGGAATGCCAGAAAGTTGGAAATCTAGCAGTAACATAAGTGAGTTTTACCGTAGTAATTTCATAAATGAACTCTTCAAAGTGACGTGGAAAGAGAATGGCCTTCTGGAAGAGGCATACCTATGGTACGATATAAACAAACTTTATCTTTAGACTAAATGGACCCCTGAGTTTCTAAAAAGAAAGGAAATTGATACCTCCATAAAACCAAAAGACAGAACAACTTCTTGCTGTGACACTGTAGGGAACACTTCGAAATATTGTAATGCATCCGTTCCACATAGGAAAGAGTCATACAAGTTCATTCTGGTCTCATCCTGTACTCTGCAACAGCCATATTTTGTCATGTTTATCAGTTGTCGATCAAGCATTCTTTTCCCCCTCCATGAATTTTAGGCATGAAACTTGTATGCAGAGATACATGGCTATTGCCTATGCAGAGATACATGGCTATTGCCTTTGATGCAGTTTTATCTCTGTTCTGGACTTCTTTTTCATGTTATTTTTACCTTTACCGATGTATATTAATCCACAAACCTTTTTATATGCAGAGATACATGGATTCAGAGATCCGTGCCATCATGGCACAGTATATGCCTTTGGATAATCAAGGAGAGGTGCCCACTCACATGTCTCATGGAAACGTCTGATGTTAGTCCATTTCTGAAGTATGATTGCGCGTATAGAATGTAACATCAAGTTGATATCGCGATCAGCTCATTTTCCAGTTGTCACGAGGTTCTTTATGCTTGTGCCATTAGGCTGCAAACTCACTGTTCAGTGAGGTCCTATTTATGTATATGTTCATCATAACAGCACACATAAACTCCCAGATTATGTTAAGGGAAATTTTCCAGTATGCACTATGGTCTCTCACTTTGGACCTGAGCTTAATGAAGGGTGAAATTTCTCAGGAGCAAACTTCGCGACGCCTATAGGTTTCTTGCACGTTAGGTGGTTACTACTTTGACAAATCAACTAAGAAAAAAAATTGTTAAGTTGTAGTTGCTTGCTGTGTATGATTTTAGTTGCATATTTAAAGGTAAATGTGTCCGCAAGAAGACATTTGTTTATGGATGTGCCCGTCGAAAATTATGTTAAAAAGCAATTTTGTTTTCTGAAGGAAAATGACTTTCTCAGATATTCCACTTATCGAACATTAAAGTTTTACATCAGCTACTTATAATTATCAAAGTTTTATGAAGTTACTTAAATCGCCAAAAATTGATCAATCTCCTCTCTACTTAGAGCAGTTAATATGGATTAGGTTAGTCGAGTCGGCTTTGTCTAATTTGTGATTTTGAACTAAGATTTTTAGAGTGCATTTAAAATATGTTTTTGGTCCTACCTAAATAAATCAACTGATTGTAGGGCTTTTGCAATACGAGGAATTTTTATATGCTATTCAAAAATAGCTATAGTTGGATAATTACATTTCATAAATCATAATTATAGTTATAACAGTATTTTTGTAAAATTCATGCAATCATTTGTATAATTTGCAATTTTTATATAGTATTTGTATATTTTCCTATCCTATTCGTGCACAACATTTGTATAGTTTGTAATGTTTATACATTTCACTATAAATTTGATTCACGCACAATATTTGTATAAATCGTGCGAATTATACAATAATCAAACTATAATTATAGCTAGTTGTTTTGCTGCAAGTCGTAATTAATTCAAACTATTGTTATACTAGCTAATTAACTAGTACATATTTGCTTATCCACGTAACGGGTTCAGCCAGCCCGTGAGCCAAGTTAATAAAAAAATTGCATAGGCTAACAGCCCATAATTTTTGTTACATTTTTTTGGCCCAACTTTAGTTAATTACTCAAAATAGTCCTAACGTGCTATATTTTAGGAAAATAATAAGGAGAGAGCCCTAAATAATTCTCCCCTGAATAATGACGACGACAAGGAGCTCGGAATTGCTTCACATTTCGTTAGCTCTCCAGTTTCATCTCGTTTTTTCCTCTTCTCTTGATGTAAGTGATTATTATCCTTGTCTCGTTGGTTTAAATCTTATTTCTACGTTGTGTTATGATTGAAGGTTATTTTCAGTGTTTGCATGTAATTTCTTTTAGTTTCAAAATATTTTAGATTGCACATTGTGCATTTCTTTCCTCAACTTAATTTTTAGGGGTTTTCAGTTTGTATGTTAATATTTGTTATTGTTGGTAGAAGATTCTTAGTTTTGTATATTATTTGTCAATAACGTCTTCGTGTTTTGATAGTGGTTTAGATTAGGGGTGTAGAGAATCAAATCGCAAATTGCATCAAATCGACAAATCGAGTCAATCCGAAAAAAAATCCGATTAGTGGGTTAGTTCGATTTAGTTTGGTATTGACGAAAAACTTCGACTATATTTGGGTTGGTTTAATTTTGATTTTAAAAAATCAACCCGAGGTCAAACAAACCCGACATTTATATATATCCTCTTAACATATTATTTTTAATTTGACTTGGAATTTTGAATGATCTAATAAAGGTTACAGTTCATAGATATCAATAGGGTTTCTTTTGTGAATTATGCATATTATATTATATAGATGTATTGTATATTATACTATGTATAAAAATGAATTTACATGCAATATAGATGTATTGTAAATGTCTTGAAATGTATTAGATTTATTTTGATTAAAAAATCTAAATTATATATTTAAAGTGAATTATAAATGTATTAATATTAGTTTATTGGCTATAAATGGGAAATAATTTTTAAATATGGTATATTTAGGCAAGTTTTGCATATTAGTAACTATAAAGTTCAAATCAATTCTAATACTTGCAAAAAAAAAAAATTAATCCAACACTAAGAATGACAATAATAATGAATATTTGTTTTTAGTTTTACATTGGGTAAGATAATTAAAATACATAAACTAATTTTAATTTTTCTTTAATGTGTGCTCATGTAATTAATAAATCTTATTACACTTATTTTAG
>JAOTQR010000002.1:15201701-15213811 GCA_025774065.1 Solanum ossicruentum
GAACCTATTTCTCTGGATTTTAAAAAAAATTTTGTTAGGTCTTTTAAGATATTTAATGATTTTCTAATTATCCGTAAAATTAGGTGGCGATTCTATATCCTTTCGAATTTCGAGAATCGATTTTTCTTAAATCAATTGAGTTTAAACCGATTTTTGATTTTCGAATTATTTTCTTTTCAAAAAGCCATTTTTTGGCATAACATTTAGCCCATGTAATTTTCCCTATATTTTATGTAAAGAAACTTTTTTTATTGAATATATATGTAATTTGCCCAAATAAAATAGAGTACTAAATATAATAAGAGCAAACTCAAAGTTATTTAAAATTTTAAATATTAAAATTCAGATACAAATGTTTTTATAAAATGTAATATTGTCCTGTTGTTATATTTTAATATTTTTAAATTATAATTTGATTTAAAAATTTATAAAAAACATGCTTGTAAAAATGTGGACTGATCTAACAAGGCCTACAATCCACATACTAATGGGCTGAAATAACTGTTTGCCAGCTCATAGAAAATGGTTCAACCTGACTTGACTCGTCAAATTCCAAAGCCTGTATGAACTAGTCCGAATAGGGTGAGACAACCCATATTGACAATTCTATCTTCACCCATCACCCTCTGACGTATGGACCTCTTAAATACAATAAAAAAATATTATACGTACCCAACAATAACATAAAGTTATATCAATTTCACATAAATAAACGATTTAATAGAATGAGAATATGTATGATTAAGACAGACAAATCTATGTTAAGATACATGTCATGCATTTATTGAATTGTTGTAAACATCAAGTACATGTAAGGTGAATCTAAGTTTTCATATTTCCTCGAGAGCACTGCGAGGAAATTTCAACTAAAACTAAGAAATAATAGTTAAAAGACTTTTCAATGCTTAGTGTACGTTCATACAATGTAGATACACGTCCATCTTTTGAAGAAATCTACTTTAACAAGATGTAGGTTGTGTTAGGCACCAAGCTAGTTGAGTCTTCTCAGGCACGTTTCCTGTTAACAAAGTCGAGATACCCCTGCCAAAAACCACCACAATTATTGTATCATAGAATATACGACAACACATATCTAGTGAAATCTCACTAAATGGGGTCTGGTGAGAACAGAATGTATGTAGACCATACCACTATCTCGTAGAGGTATATTACTGAATACCACACCAAATTTTTGGCTTCCCTTTTTTTCCCAGATAAGAAGCAAAGCTAATCCTAAAATGGATCTAACTGAAACAGGAATAGTGAAAATATACTGCTCCTCTAGTTTGAACCAATGAAATTCTAACCAAACCACAATTCAACTAGCCCAAATAAGAAAAAACAAAACCTAGCAAACAACTATGGGCAAAGAGCTGCCTCCGTTACTCTATAAGTAGAGATTATTTCAGCTAAAAATGGCAAGATAATTTTATTTTTGTACATTCAAAACTACTTTTTCTCAAAAAAGACAATCAGAATATTTCTGCCGGAAATCTATTTAACTGAACGCTTGCTGATTAATAAGGGTCTAGTCTGTGTTGAAAAGAAATATATATTTTCACTGCGGTAAAGCTAACTCAACTGCAAAATAAGGTAAGATCTTTTATTACCTGAAGTATTCCAACTGCTGCAAATTTGTCTAATATGGTCTTCCACTGTGTCGGGTGAAACTTTAAATCTTGTAGCAACAACTCGACATTCTGAAAGAAAAAAAATACATATAATTGTTGGTCATGTTCCATTTCAGTAAAAGACAAACAGTTGTGTGGCGGTGGGCGTGGGAGTGGGGATTGGGGTGGGAAGTAATGAGATTAATCTAACTTCAATTATTGAAAGCTAAGGCAAATTATGGAAGAGGTTTAAAATTCTTTACACGCAAAAGCTTGCCTTCAATAGTTATTTAAGGAGTCAAACAATGATGGCCTAATTCAATCGTTTACTCTTTTTTTTTTTTCTGATAACCAAGCAATCTGTCTGTCGCCTGTCCTTTGGACCAACCACAGCCTTTTAAGTTCGTTCGTTTACATGCAACCATAACTTAACACTAAAAAAGAAAATGAAGGTTCAAGCTTCAATCATCCTCTATAACTCTGTCATCTGACATTATTTTGTGTCGTGCGTGTTAAAATAACCTGGTCGCAACCTTTCAATAACAAGAATTGTGTGATATCATCTTTATATCAAGAACTGACTAATTCGTGATAATTTCTTACAAAATTTAAAAGTTACGAGCAAATACCTTAGATGTGTAGCATTCATCCCTAAAGGTGTAATTTACACCTCTAAGTTCCCCCGTCCGACAAAGGTCGTTAATGAATAGCTTAACATGCATACCCTAAAAAAGACAGAAAAATGTTTATTTCAAACGATGCCAACAAAGTAAACTAATCATTATCAAAGTGAAAAACATACATCTTGATTAGTATTTTGTCTATCAGGTAAATAGCCGAAAACAAAGCCCCCCAAGGAAAGTTCAGAAACCTGCACTTGAATAAGCACACGGATGATCAAAGTTTGTATTTTGTGACACCATTCATAACTATTTTCGAAAGCAAGTTTTCTTGTCATCTAAAACTGATGTATCTACCAAGCATATTCAAGTAACTATCAAATGCAACTGAGTTTAAACTTCTTTATGGTAATGCAATAGTAGAATGTGGAGAAAGGAGTGAAACTGAATGGAAGAGAGCAGGGTGAATAACAAATGCTTGTCTTTTGTAAAACAACGTTCGAAATTAGTATCTCTCACATGTAACTGATCAGGCGTAGCAGAAGTCGAGCAACAAACTATTTAGCTACCTAATGAACCACAATTGCTAGAAATCATAAGTTGACTATATAATGAACCTTACCAACTCTGTAAATGCGTAGCAGAAGTTGAACAACAAATATTTAGCTACCTAATGAACCACAATTGCTAGAAATCGTAAATTCAGTATATAATGAACCTTACCAGACTCTGTAAATCTTTGGCCATCAAGTCAATGTTTGTTTTCTTGCGGAGGAGAACACTGCACATACCCAAAACTAATGTCATTTCTTCTAATAAAAGAATGTAATAAAACTGAAGATGGGGCATAATTGTTTCAACATGATCAAGATTTTAGATGTTTCAGAGAAGCTACATTACGCGAGGGGTGATGCAACTTTATTTGTTGTGTCCGAAACAGCGAGACCAACGTACTTATCGCCCACATCCAACCCAAGAAGACGGCTACTTGCAAGTGCATTTGACTTCGTAAATTCATGAAACAAGTTGGATGGCTTCAAATACCTCATCTACAAAAGTACCAACCAATCAGTTATTTGTGGAACACTTGCTTTGGATTTAAGAAAATTTGTTTCCTATTGGAAGCATGACGCATCAACCTCTAAACAATTAGCATAGAAAGATTATTAAACCTTCACTTCGGCATTTTTTGTGAACTTTTGAAGGATAACGTCATCAACTTACCCATAAACAGATCAATGATGCTCACGAATATGAGAGAATCTTGGATATAAACACAGTGGATTTGGAATTTCACAACCGATTTCAAATACATATCCAAAAATAAATAAAATATCATTGGATCACATTGCACATATATAAACACCGCGCCATTACCATTATCCTCAAAGTACGAAATTCATCCTACTTTACCAGATCATAGTAGTACTTAGTTGAATCTACAACAACAACAACATACCCAGTGGAATCCCACAAGTCTGGGGAGGGTAGAATGTACGCAGACCTTAACACTACCTCATAGAGGTAGAGAGGTTGTTTCCTGGTATAATTCTGTAAGGCCCCATAAGTCAGAAGTTGGAAACCTAAAGCCTAGGAACGAAAAGCTCAGAAAACAGGGTAGGGTCCCCACCGTGGTGGGCACCATGAGCCGTGGTGGGGCATTGAGGCGGGCACCCCACTGTCCACGAGCCAACACACCTCACCACGATACCCTTCATGGGGCGGGGTTCCCTTCACGGGCCGTAAAGGGCTGCCAGGACCAAATCCCCATACCCACCATGACTTCCACCACGGGTCGTGGTGCCAAAAACTAGTCGTAGTAGTCCAGTCCAAGGGTCCACCCGGGATGAAGTTTTCCTAATTTACTAAGGGGTATGTGGGTCATTTTCCTATGCAAGGTTCAATGTATTTGGATGGTTTTTTAAGCCTAAATACAAGCCTATTAACTGCTTTAACCAATGTAAATGCATTCACAGCCCAATTCCCAAATTACAAATCATCTCTCTAAAAACACTTTCAAGGTTATCTTCTTCCCCAAGTTGATTCCCATTGAAGATTCAAGCAACTCTTTCAAGTTTCAAGGTGAATTCCTCCCAAATTTCATAGTTTCTACATCAAGGTATCTGAGTTTTTATCCATAAGGTATTTCCACCCATGGAGCCCAAAAGATTTTCCACTTTTCAATTGACTTTATGTGTTTTACCTAATTCTCTCACGATTGCATGAATTATGTCTATATGTATGTTTATCTACCAAATTAAGTACGAATTATCATGAATTGCATGGTTTTGATGGTTTTCAAAGTGATTTCTCTACAACGCTATTAGGGTTCATAATGTTCATTGTGGGTTCTTATGTTTTTGATTCAAATTGATGTAATTCTTCATAATTATGCATGATCTTCATGAATCTTGAAGCCACACAACTTACCCTGTTCCTCAATGAATCATGATCATGAATGACAAGGACTTCCTCTGAGGCTTACGAAAGCTATACAATTATGTTTTATGAAGTCCTTTCCATGAATGAATGTATGTATGTTTGGTGAAAAGACAATTCTTACCTAATCACGGATTCATATGTGAAAGGACAATTCTCACATTGATAAATCGCCCAAAATTTTATGAGCTACTCCTATGAATGATGATTTTCAATGACTCAAAACTATGATTGATTCATGAACAAACAACAACAACATACCCAGTGGAATCCCATGATATTTTGATATACTATTCCATGGGATTTGATTTAGCATCGAGAAAGCCTTGAGGTGAGGTTCAGTTTGATGGATGTTAAGGTTATCCACCCAAGGGAATCCTAATAGCAACCTCTTGTCTAAAATTATGTTGCCACCATAGGTTGCCTTTTTAGGTTACGCTAGTGGATCCAAATGTAGTCCTGATTGATGAATAAATGAATGTACCATGACGGAGTCTGCCTTGACGAGTAACCTCTCCTTTTTTATCAATATAAGGATTACATTGAGTTTCATGTTATACCTCGCATGGTCTTATTATCTGTTATAGTAATCTCCTACAAAATGACTATGTTACTTTAATGCTCATTATGATTTAATGCTTTGGCGACACAACTTACTATCATGTTTTACTTCAAGGTTTTACTCCATGTGTATGATATTATGGTCGTGCATCTCATGGCTCATGCATCATTCTAATCATGTTATATGTACTTATATCTATATGTATCACACATTGCTCATATACTTAGTACATTCCAACATACTGACACATATTTTGCCTATATTGTTAAACCCCCATTCTCCCCATGGCTAGTCGGTTTGTTGGTACATCATATGATTAGTAATCAAGCTTCGAGGGTTTGCCCATTGAGCTTAGGAACTTGTTATTACTTACTCTTATGTTGCGACATTACTTTTCATTGAGGGTGAGCTAGGGACATGCCTTAGCCCCCACCCATAGTCTATGTAGAGGCATTGTTTGATCATATACAAATTATTTGAGTCTATGTTGTCTTGCTTTATGATGTGACTATCTTACTTATGAGATTAGCTTCCGTTCACTCTTAGTCTATTGAATAATTATTTGATGCTTTATATACCTGGCAAAAGCTCATGTTTGATATGTAAGATAGCTTGGTTGCAGTCCTTCGGGGTTTCCAATTGCCGTGTCACACCTAGGGCATAGCTTGGGTCGTGACAAAATAACACGACTTAAAGTGTCCTAGAGAGTCCAACATGCCGTGTCTAGTAGAGTCTTATTCATGGTGGTAAAGCATGTCACATCTATGAATAGGAGGCCATGAGACGTTTAGAAACCTTCACTTCTTTCATGATCTATGTTGTGCCATGTAGTTTACCTTAAATACTTCTTCACTCTAACGATTGCCTTTGTGATTTTCAGAATATGCCTCCACGAAGAGCACCATTGCAACAGGGAAACAATGCTGATGAGGGGAAAGCTCCTCCAATCCCTCAAGCCCCACATGATCCTATGGCCAAGCTGATCTCTAACGCGGAGTTCCGTACCTCCTTTCAAATACTAGCCTAAGTGGTTAGGGCTCAAGCCAACCAAGGTGGAATTGTTCAAATTGTGGGAACTCCGCAACTAGACTCCAGGATTTTGTGAGAGTGAATCCACTCGAGTTCCATAGTTCTAAGATGGACAAAGATTCACAAGGGTTTGTCGACGAAGTATACAGAAATGTGGTTATCATCTAAGTTGCACGGAATCTTTAATTTTGATGCCGCACCCGTGTCGGATTCTCCAAAAATTTGACACGCATTCATTGACATTTTTGGAGAATTTGACATGCACCCACTCAATTTGGCAAACTTCCCACATATAAGAGCCTATTTGGATTGGCTTTTGGCTTAATCGTCCGGTTCATTAGTAGAGATGGAATTCAAAACCAACCATCAACTATAACCCCAACAGAATTAGATTTCGTAAACAACATAGAGGAAGAATGAAGGAAATATCTATCGAGGCAATCATATTTCTTTCAGTAAATATGCTCTTCAGGCACTTGAATCTGTTTGGATTACATCTCGACATATCGAAGCAAGCAGACGGGCAATGACACAAAATGCACGTCGTGGTGGAAACATATAGGTACGTATATTTCAAGACAAACCGGTTGCACTAAGACCCACACTTATGGCTTTTTTCTTTGCCTTAAAAGTAAGTGTTTATAAATACTACTTTTAACATTACCCAAACACTTCTATTTTGACTTAAAAGCACCTAAAATAAGCCAATCCAACTAGGCATTAAGTATTGTGTCTACCAAGAATAACCTTGGAGTGTCAAATAATAGGTCCACTGATTCTAGTTATCCTCTACCAGGAAAAGGAGGCCCTTCTAATTCCACTGATGCCTTGGCTCAAATGGAATATTAGTGAATTGAGTTAAAGACCAAAGCAGAAGGAACACAAGAATTATGTTAGATCCAAACAAAAAAGCTTGCTAGCCTAGTAGAAACTAGAGTTAAGGAACATAAAGCTGCTAGGGTGACTGCTAATGTTTTCCTAGGATGGAGCTCTCTAAACAGCTATGAATATGTTGTGTATGGCAGTGTTTGAATTTTCTGGGATCCAAATCTCTATAAGGTAGTACAAATAAGTTCTACCCCACAACTAATTCACTGGCATGTTACAGGAATCACAGGTGACTTTTCATGCTTGATGTCTAAGATTTATGGGTTTGACTCCCTTGTTGCTAGAAGGAGCCTGTGGAACAGATTAGTGAATATTGGAAAAGGTGTCAACAAACCATGGATTCTAGGTGGTGACTTTACTGCAGTGCTTTATCCTTCTGACAAGTTTGGGGGCTCCTGTTACTTCTACTGAACTGAAAGACTTCTCTGAATGTGTCCAAAGCTTGCACTTGAATGAATTGGCTTCGAAAGGAAATTACTATACTAGGTCTATGTGAGAAATATTCAAGAAGAATATTATTGAATTGTGTCTCTACATTATTACAATGAGACCCTATTTACAAATACTATATTAGGCTCCTTTTCCAACTAGCATACTATAATACAATCCTTTTCCAAGTAGGATTCTATATAGTATTCTTATTCCTATTCCTCTTCTTAGTAGGATTGTTGATATTATTCTTGTTCCTATTCATATTCTAGCACTCCCCCTCAAGCTGGTGCATACAAGTCATATGTAATTAGCTTGTTACAAATGTAATTAATACGATGATCGATGAAGAGCTTGGTAAGATATTTACAAGTTGATCACTCGACCTCGCAAAATTGACAATCAATCTCAATGCGTTTAGTTTCTCATGAAATACTGAATTTGATGCATAATGTCAATCTCAATGTGGTTGGTCTTCTCATGACATACTAAATTTGAAGCATAATGTTGATAAAACACAGAGTAATGAATTCCTAAATTGCTATGTTGAACTTTCCAAACCAAGCTTAGAAGACTATTTCATACCATAGAATGACTTACACAATCGATATACAAGGTTATCAGACTCCTCTTGAGCAACAAAATCAGGTGGTTGCTCTATATAGATTTCGTTCTCGAGGTCATCAAGGAGAAAAGCATTCTTGATGTTCAACTGATTAAAAAAGTCATAATGAATGACAATATGGATCATCTCGAAATTGCTCCAAGAAAGTCACTTTAAATTTGGTCGGAACTTACTCATGCACCGAATTATTAGATTTGATGGCTGAAAGTGGTCATAAATTGAGAAATAAAATTAGATGGATAGGGTCGGAATGATGATATGACCCTATTGAGAAAGAGAATTATATGGGTAGGGTTGGAATAAGGCACAACCTTATTGGAAAATAGAAATTATATTGGTAGAGTTGTATTGATGATACAACCCTACTGAAAAAGAGAAATTGTGTGGATAGGGTCAGAACAATAGTACGACCCAACACAAATAAGAAGGTAGTCACTAGAAAGATAGCATGGTGCTGCGCAAATTGAATATGAGAAAGTAGTCACCAGAAAGATGGCACGATGCTACACATATTAAATATGAAAAAATAGTCACTGGAAAGATGCCACAATCCTACACAAACATTGACAGATATGGGGTTGACACAAAACAACCCTAGAATCACTGAAAATTAACGCACGGTGACTTGTCTGATGGAGTTTTCTTCCCTGAACATGGGATTCATATATCATTGGCCCTACTTTTGTTAACATAACCAATGGCTAGACATGCGACATATATGAATCATAGCAGCCCGCCGACAACGGAAGCCTTATTGATTTTCTACCCAAGATCGCAGAATCTCTAATACCATGTGAGAAATTTCAAGAAGAATATTATTGAATTGTGTCTCTACATTATTACATTGAGACCCTATTTATAGATACTATATTAGACTCCTTTTCCAACTAGGATACTATAATATAATCTTTTTCCAAGTAGAATTCTATATATTATTCTTATTCCTATTCTAAGTAGGATTGTAGATATTATACTTATTCCTATTCCTATTCTAACAATCTAACAAACAAACAGACACCGATAGAATAAGCAGCAGATAAGATAGATTATTTGGCAATTTGGTTTGGATGATGAAGTGGGGTCATGTAATCACAACCAATGATCTACCTCAAGTATCTAACCACTATCCTATGTTACTGAAAATTCAAAATATTCATCATAATGTTAAAGCTCCTTTCAGGTACTTCAATGTGTGGACTAATCATACATAATTTCCAACATAGTCTGTTTGAACTGAACAATTAGCTGCTGGTAAAATGTCTAACATGTGGAATAAGCTCAAAAGCTTTGAGACCAGAATTGAGTGAACTTAATACATTGGAAACATCACTTAGAAGAGACTTGAACTTCTTCTCACACAGAACCAGATTAACAGACAGTGTACTGATGACCTCTTTCTTAAGGAAACCAATGCTTGCAGGATCTATAAAAATGACCCCTTATAGAGGAAAATATTCTTATACAGAAAGCAAGAGAACAAAGATAAAGTCATGGGATTCAAATAAAAAATATTTCTCAGTCATGATCAAGAAAGAAGCTATACAAAAAGAGATCATAGGCTTCTATGAATCTCTTATGGGAACAACTACTTAATCGCTACCTGTAGTCAATCTAGCCACAATGAAGAAAGGTTAAGTCCTATCTTATGCTCAAGGGGTAGAATTATGTAGAGAAGTTACAGATGAGGAAATATTTTGAGGCTTCACACTCAACCGAAAATGTTAAAGCACCTGAAATAAATGGTCATAATGCTCTTTTCTGCTAAAAATAATCCTGGAATATCATACAGAACGACCTCATTGGACCTGTCAACTGTACACTCATTATTCATAGGATGTTTCCACAGGGCAGTGAACTGTACACTTACTATTCATGTCCCAAAAACTGCCAGCTCAGCTACCATAAAGGGATATAGACCCACTGCCTGCTGCTGTGTCTTCTACAAGATCATTAATAAGGTGTAAGCATTTAGATTACAGAGTATTGCAACAATCATATGTGAATCCCAGTCAGGCCTTATCCCACGAAGGAAAATAGCTGACATCATTATTCTTGCTAATGAATAGGTGAAGCCTTATTCTAGTAAACATATCTCTCCAAGACGTATGATCAGAATTGATCTACAGAAAGCCTATGATTCTATAGAATGGGTGTACCTGAAGCAGGTTATAGAAGCTTCATGTTTTCTAGTCAAGTTTGTCTAATGATCATGGAAATGCATCTACGCTGCCAATTATTCTATTATGATAAATGGTGAAACACTGAAACATTTGACGTTGCCAGAGGGTTAAGACACAGAGACTCATATTTCACATTTCTCTTTGCCATTGCCCTGAAGTACCTCAGTAGATGTCTTGTTCAACTAAGGACTGCAAGGAGTTTGGATTTCACCCTGAATGTGCTAGACTTGGAGTCCGTCATTTGTGTTTTGCTGATGACCTTATGCTATTTGCTAGAGGTGACTTAGCTTCCGTTCTGCTCAATGTTTTCACAAATTCCCTAAAGCAGCTGTCTTACAAGCAAAGATAGAGAAAAACAGCTTACACTTTGGTGGAATGACTGAAACATTGAATGCTAACATGATACAGCAGTTTTGATTTAAACTGGGAGAACTACCATTCAAATACCTGGATATAACCTCTCAACCAAGAAGTTAATTGTGTCACAATGAATCACTTTGATACATAAAGATTATTGATAGAATTTCTTCATGGACTACTAAGAAACTACCATAGCAGGGAGGGTACAACAGTTCAATTGGTTTTTTTGGTATGTCATGCTCATTAGTCTCAGACATTTGACATTCCTTTTAAAGTTCATACAGTCATAGATGCTTCATGTAGAAGCTACATATGGTCGGCACTAATATTATCACAAAAATGGCATGGGCAGCCTGGGAAAAGATGTGCTTGCCTAAATCTGTTGGGAGGCCTCAACCTCATCAATATCCTTTTGTGGAACAAGGCTGCCATAGCAAAAACTTGTTGAGATTTGGCTCATAAGACAGACAATCTGTGAATTAGGTGGATCTATAGTAACTACATCAAGATTGCTAGGTCTCTACTGCTCCTATATCCCTGCAGCTTTATGGATGGTAAAAAAAATAATTGTAGTTAGAAGTGCTTTCTTTTTGCTAATGGGTAAACTGGAAATGCGTTCTTTTTGCTAGGAGATGGAGCAAGGGTAAACTGGAAATGCTTTCTTTTTGCTAATGGGGACCAAAGGCAAAGTTTGTCCTCGGGTACAAATGCATGACAAAATGCTGACTACTGATAGGTTAACTAAGCGGGATTGAATATTGATCAACAATGCAAACTTTGCTTAGCTCATCCGGAATCAAGGAAAAGCCTATTTGTGCACTGTGTCTTCTCTAAGAACTTGTGGCACAGACTCCTCTCCTGGATTTCTAGATCCTCCTACGATCCAGATACTTGGGAGAAGGATGCGGACTGGATAATCTAGAACTCTAAAGGCAAGTCTCAATTTATCCATGCTATGTAGAAGGAAAGAAATCAGAGAATATTTGAAGACAAGTGTAAGAACTGGAATACTTTGGGAATCGAGAATGCCTATGTCCGTAATGTGAGGACTCGTCTGGGAATGCTTTTCTAGTTTGTATACTTTCCTACTATTTGCACTGTTTGAGTTTTTTCCTTTCTATTTGATAGCAATTCAATGATAGGATTCCTATGGCTCTGTAAACAATCTTGTCGATGACTAATATTTTGAGAACTTGATACGCTCTCAGACATACGCTCTCTCTCTCTCTCTCATATGCTCTCTCTCTCTCATACGCTCTTTCACCTGAGCTTCTAGCTGACGGAGCTTTTCCGGCGAGGGTTTGCCACGCTCTTGGCCGGAAAACTCTTGTCTACTGGCTCGAGCGCCGGCGAACCCTTGCCGGACCG
>JAOTQR010000002.1:15215563-15228683 GCA_025774065.1 Solanum ossicruentum
GACTCTCTTGTTCCTATTTCTTCTGTACTTGTTCTATTTGAGAAGAAGGACAGTTTAGACTTGTATTTCTTTGATTTTCTGTATTCCTAGGAGCTTGTACACGTGACAACCAAATCCTTTGGTGGAATTTAACTTTATGAAAATTCTTAGTTTAGTTATTTATTTTATTTAAAATGCTTTCGCGCGTCATATTTATTATCCCTTGAATTAAGGTTGACTTGCTATGGTGGGTTTGAGCAAGTGTCATCACGCAAATTTTTGGGGCGTGACAACCGGATACGTAGTTATTGCGTCCGAGTTGGACTTACTCTTACTCAATTCGATGTTCAATACTCCTTCCAAAACTCAACATACTTATAAGACATTAACTCTATGACTAACTCATTCATCTAGTTTTATTAGATGTTTGTCAACTCAATTCATCACATTAACTATCAACTCCTTAGTTACATTCTTTTAAGGTTCAGCTCTTGACACATAAAGACTCTACCATGCATCATTCTAACTCATACCATCCAGGAAAAAAAAGTAGAGTTAAAGCATTTAGAGATTCCATAGACTCCTTAGGCTCAAATTATACTTATGCATATCCATTTAAGTGAAATATATAAAAATCATGTAAAACAGCAAAATCATCTAATTCAAGTATTTAATTCATTAAAACTATAATTCATGCAAAATTTTATAGAAATAAATTAAAATTTAAGAAAAAACTTCAAGAAGCAAAACCTTCAAGAAGCATTCATGGGAGACTCAATTCATTCACAACTCCATCAATTCGGGTTATGGGCACATGGAAGAACATAATTCATGTTTTAGTTGGCCTTTCATACCTGGAAGTTTTGAATCTTGAAACAGCTTGGGAGAATTCACAAGATTATCTTCAAACCCTAGCCTTTGTCTGCCTTCAACCTTGCTCTAAGTTATAGAAGGTGTTTTTGGAATAAAAAGGTTGATCTGATATGTTTAGAGATTTATTTAGGTGTTAAAAGGTCAAGTTTAGGCTTTGGAAGGATGGAACAGACCTAATAACCTTTCTTAAAAAGTTGACAAATTCGTCCACGGGACCATCTACGGCCCGTAGAAACTTCCACGGCCCGTAGAAACTTCCACGGCCCATAGGAACTATTCCGTAAAATTTTGGACAAATTTTGGGGTCTCTGAATCGATTCCACGAGCCCAATCTATAGCCAGTAGAAGTTTCTACGACCCATAGATGGGTCCGTCAAATCTGGGACCAAAAAATCGATTTTCAAGAGTTTTTATCACAAGGTAGCAGATGGGCTGTAACTCAAACCAAGGTCCGTAATAGGTTTCGTAGTTCAACTTTACTCTGGTAATCTTCAGTAAAACGGTTATAACTTTTGACTACGAACTTCAAATGAGGTGAAATCAATTGCATTAGAAAGCTAATTCAAAGACCTTTCATTTAGTAGGTCATAGGTCATCTAACTCTCTGTTTGCTAAGAGTTTTGATCATTTAAAGTTGACCCTCGTATAATCTAACACTAGAAACGCAATTTATAGAAAAGTTTTGAACTCGGATGAGTAGTAGAAGTCTCTTATGACCCTAACCCACTTCCCATACGTAAGAATGAGTTTTGAAACATAGGTGCATGCAAGAATAGATTTATGGGTGACACAATTAATTTCCTTGATAGTATGATTTACATGACTAGTAATTTATTTTGATTCAGAAACATGTCAATCAGTGATTTACTCCACACCTGCACATTATGCGTCGCATTTCAGCGGGATCGAAGTTACAGGACTACACGTTATATATTAATAGTATGGTTATGTGAATGTAGAAACAGTGGAAACGCTTGTGTTGCTCATTCATTTGTGCTATATGACTGACAGTTAAAAGTTGCATATGAATTGCTTAGTTGATCATGTTCTCATTGTTCTAGTTGTACAGTATGTCATTCTTATTTGAATCAACTGTGAGCGTCCGAAGTCTTTATCGAATGTGTCCAGGGTCATTTTCAGATTGTATATGGATCTCACGAGTCTCCCATTTTGGATCGTGACAAAATTATAATCAAACACATTTGAAAACTTCATCTAAATCTAAATATTTGAAATATTTGAAAATCTATGAACAAACATTAGCTTAATCACTAAGTTGATTGCAGAAATAAAAGGGCTTTGAGCCAATGATAGAAGTATATCAATCATGTGATGTGTGATTTATTAGTTTAGTTATGAATTGGAAGTACTCCACAGCGATTGAAATTCAAGTATTTAAATCGAGAAGAGTAGAATGACTGGCGCATTAACCATAGATTTTTAAGCGATAGCCCAAAACAACTGAAAATATAGTTGATCTCTAGTTTGACCTAGAGATATGATGACTTTCTCCAACAACAACAGACACACAGATCCCATAAGTGAGATCTGAGGAGGGTAAAATGTACGCAAACATTACCGATATTTCATAGAGATAGAGAGACTGTTTCCGGGATATGACAACTTTCTCCAAATAATAGAAATCATCAATCATAAAGGTACCCCAAGTGCTATTAAGATCAGTGTGTGGACTGTAAACTTTAGACACAAGCGTTATGAAGGCAAAAGATTTCACTACTCGCAATATTTTAAGAGTTATGAAAACAGAAGGTTTCCAATAGCATCTCAATGGGGTCCTATAATGTTACTCCTGCAAATGCTGGGTTCTAATACAGATACCAAAAGTTTCAGTCGTTACAAAATTGTACCTGAGGCAACCTATGCGCGGCTCATGTATTGTCCATTTCTAGTATCAACCATAATTTCCTCCCCTCTATTTATGAATAATGGAACACTAACAACTGCACCTGTGTCGAGGGTTGCTGGCTTCGATCCACCTGCCACATAATACAGATCATATTGACAATCAAATATATACATTTGGCATCATAGTAGGCCTTAGATTAGACAGAAGAGCGTCAAGAATTTCAATGGTTGACACTGAGACGAACCAAAAGACATGGATAATTTATAATGCTATAGCCCTAAAGAATCGAATCATAGGCATGTAGGAAAGAGTTGCCCATACACCTTGAATGCAAGTCAATATTCAATATTTACTTATGATTATGCTCCTTGCTAAAACATCCTCTATTTTACTGCAAAAAATCTTGATAAACTATAATGAGAGAAGGAAGTGGGACATCATCAATGGTTTCTACGAACAGAAGAGAGACGGGATGACTGCAGGATGAAAAAGGGGACTTCGGAGTAAAACTTAGCTCCCCAATCCCAACCCAACAAAAAGCAAAGAGGGAAAAAGAAAAAGGCGAAGATCACACTAATTTTCTCATCTTGGGGGAACCAAGAGACAGTTGAGAGTATATCCCCGGAAAGTTAAAAAAAGCAACCTTCACAAGATTATAGCGCGTTATTGCTATACTCTTTCTGTAGTTAGAAAGTATGAAGCTTTATGCCTCGGAAATCCCCTTCTAGGACTCCCACTTCAATTGTTCACGCCAGAAAGAATAAACGATTACCTTGGGCAGTGTCACCTTTGACTCCTGGATCAACGTCCACAACTGTCAATTTTACTGTTATAGGCAATTCAAAGTCGATCACCTACAGAAATATCAACCGTAGTATACTGATTATGATTAAAAAATATATGAAAGAGCTTGCATTTACAAGACAAGCTTAGGATCAATGTGAGAGACTGAGATTCCCAACTGACACTTACAAAAGTAGAAAATCAGAACTACACACACTTAAAATAAGTTCGCATTGGAAAATACCTTCCCATTCCAGAAAAGCAAATTGCAGTCCATCCCCTCTTTTAGAAACTTTGATTTGTCTCCAACATCTTTTTCATTTAGCCGATATTCTTCATAAGTGGTCTGCAATAGAAATTTCCCCAAAGTTACCATAGTATACAGCGAATATGTAAGGGGGAGCAGAAGAAAATCAAATTCTAATTCATCCTTCCTAAAAGTGGTTATGGACAAGGAGAATTGGAGGGAACTTGATCCACATTCCACACGAGTAATGTGACCTATAAAGACATTAGAAAGCCACATTAAACTTTTTCCTTTGTGTTTTTATATGTATTTTGTCCATATGCACCAAGGTGGTACAGATATTTATAAAGAAAAGGTACTTTCAGATCCCTTTAACCATATAGGGAGACTGAGCAGTAGCAGAGATATTTATCATTTTCCTGTATCAGATTACAGAAAGCATACAAAAGATTGAAACTCTAAATTCTGAAAAATGCACAGCACACTTCTATTCTCAAATATCCAAGTGAATCACTTTAACCTGTCAAACTAGCATAGCTAAATTGGGATAAGAAAAGACAGAGCCCACAACTTAACAGACATATGAGGTGCAACTATATATCATATATTTAGAACTTCACCAACACCAAATAAATTAGCCAAACCTTGATGCTCACACTTACACATGCTAAAGCTGCTTGAATTTGGGTCTAGTTTTATGTGCCAAAACGGCAGATGAAAGATAACATCTCCATAATACTATATGGGTTAAATATTAATAAAGATAAAAGTAGAATCTTGCACTTCAAAGGCTAATAGTAGGTAAAGGAGAATTAGAGTTGGGCAAAATCGCTCAAGTAACTAAGTCCATCGACAAGAGGCCAGGTTTATACTAGTTCATTTTCTCTTTTTCCTTTTGGAGGGAGGGAGGGAGAAAGATGGCAGAGTGTCACTTCAACAGATTGAGATTTGGGAGCTCTATAAAAGTAAGCTGCATAAGCATGCCACTCTATTTAAGTAACTGTACTTTACCAGATCCATGAAGACATACTGGGCACCATCCTTGTAGGTGAATTGCTTTGTCTCCTTGTTGATATTTGCCTCTTCTATCTGCAAAGATATTTGAATGTCAAGTGAAATTTAAATCACATAAACAGTGGCAATTTGGTGGAGAAAAAGAACTGATGTCAAAGTTGCAGGTCCATTATCAATGTAATAGATCTGACAGTCTTTCAGTAGATTGCAATGTATTTTATGTTCTAGAACAGGCAGGAAAGGAACTTCCACACTGCCTTCGATAGACTTTCTATTGCCTGATGAAAGTCAAATAACAAGATTAGTGATGGCATTCCTATAAAAAAGGAGTTTAACCCCACAAAATTACGATCCCTGCTTTTATTATCTGCAGTATGGTTGTATAATTCATGACTTAACATTATCAGTCAACAAAAAAGAGATGAGAGTATTGAGTTGTACACACAATGTAATTATAACAGTACACACAATGTAATTATAACAATTACTGGAACTGTACAATGAAGTTTGAGGTTGTACATCCTTGCTTTGTATCTTTCATTCTCAGTCCTAGATTTCGTAGTAATATCAAAATTGAGAAAAGGTATATGACACTTTCCCTTGTGTCATAAGTTGACGTCCACCTTGTAGGGAGGAAAGCAAACTAATAATCTCTCATGAATCATGATACATATCTTGCTTAAGTACCATTCTATAATTTTATAGTCCGCCTGTAGTTCTCTTCTGTTTCACTTCTTTCATTCTATATCTCATCCGATGGTCCTTGACAACTAAAGCAGGGGATTCATTTGAATATTATATCTCCAGTCAATTCATAACGTGCACTATTGTTTCTTTTCAGAATAACTAGTCCATCTCCAAACTTAATGAGCTACTTACTCGGACGAGATACTACATGATGAGCATGATATTTGTTTATCTTCCAAGAAAAAGCTATATGCTAATATGATCACTATGGCAGCTGCACTACTTTTGTCAAAGTTCATCTAGTAACCTGCATTAGCACCAGAAATCCATTTTTTCTCCTTCTCAAAGAGCTCTATGATCACCAACTTTATCACGATATTTACAATCCAATTAGTCCCTGCTCATGCTATCATCAGCATCATCATGAACCACAAGCCAATGCCATTTGTTCACCGTAAGCTCCAGAACATCTCAATGACTGGTCAACTGGTTGTTTTCTTATATACACCAAAAAATAGAAGCCTTAAAAAGTAATACTCACAATCATAGTAACCTCAACACAGCATTTTCGTAGAGTGGTCAGACATCAGTACCATCAGCCATGCCGTCAACATGAAAGTTTCATCCATTCAAAACCTATTGACCGCTACCCATTGTACATAAACATTTTCTTTCTCTCTGGTACGATATCTAGTTCTTTGAAGAAATAAATACCACATGTATTTTGACATCTACTCTATCGTGCAGACACCCTTTGGGAGATTGAGGGTCCAACTCTTCACCACCAACTTCCAAGATACTCAACTAAATAAGAACACAAAAGAAAGCAAAGTTGAATACATTTATCAACAATGGCTGGGAATCGTTTCATCTTCATTTGGATTAAAAGTTACTTTAATAATGCCAGGCGTGGAGACTACAATGATAATAAAAGGAAAATATTAAGTTTGACAGTCTTCTAAATAAATGCTCAGAAAAGTTAATACAAACAGGTTGCTGAAGATAACTGAATAGAGCAATTTGTGGAATTAAGAAAATATCTAGCCATAAGATGGCACTTAATCTGTTTTATATGAGAGACGACTGCTACCCCTGACAAAAAATCTACCGACGTTCATTTAAAACTCAAAGGAAGACTCTTTATCACTTATAGAAGGTTTTCAGAATAATTTCTACTAGCATCTCAATACTCAAATGAAGACTCAAACTAAAGTGGTTTTCGAAAGGTCACCAACTATATGATTTTTGGAAGGTCACCAACTATCTCATTTCTTATTTGAAAAATAACAAATAGTTGAAATATCTGGCCCACTCGTAGTTCCTCAATTTGTCCAAACTCCGAAGGTGCTCGACAACTTTAATTGGTTAATTCAAAAAGAATACCTCGTGCTACATAACTAATTCTTATTATAGATGCATAAATGTGACATTGTGGTGTGACCTTGGCAATAAAATCCACTGGGAGGCATGCAAACATACTAAGAGAAAAAGCATAGAAGAGCAGGTGGTTCCAAAGATATTACCTTACTTCCAGCACGGAAAGTTTTCTCAACGCTGTTCCCTGTAATATAGTTGCGCAATGTAGTCCTTACGAATGCAGCCCCTTTCCCAGGCTTCACATGAAGAAACTCTAAACACACCCAAATGATAAGTATTATCAAACAGTAAAAGAGTCGACCAAATTTTAGGTGTACTCAATACCAAACTATTCATATATATGTATTTGTACTTAAAAGAAAGAAGAAGCTGTTTTTGAATTCTGATTCATGGACTACAAGTAAAATAACAGTCAATCCGTACATGGATACAAAAGTTGAGTTTATCACAATCCCAAAACATTTTTTTTGGTAACCTATATAGAAATCTGAACAGCAAAACAAACAGTTTATAACAGCTAGCATACTCTAGAGTCTGAGTGGACCAACAATGCTCTAAGTAAATTTTAGCATAATTCATTCATTCGTTCATTCATTATAGTCATGAAACCTTACACTTCATTCGGAATCCTCTAGTCTTGCTCTAAGTTGTGTATTTTTTAGCGGTAATCATAAAAATCTCAAACATACCAAAAATATTAACTTCCATAATTGATACTGATTACTCGACTGTCTGAAGACCGAAGCTTCACAAACTACATAGATTAATAGAGCTGATCATAACCTCTTTCCCTTGTGAAAAAACTAATAGACGCTTAGCATAATCAAGCAATAAAAAGCAAAAATCACATTAACAACAATGCACTATGGGGGAGGGGACTCATAGTAGCACAATTGGTCAACTACCTGAATTTTCTCAGTAGTCCCCATTTCCCCTTCCCCTACCCCTCAATTTTTTTACAAAAACAATATAATTATCATGTTGGTTAATTTAATAAAGATAATATGAATTGGGCAGTGTTGATTAATCACCTATGACCTTGCAAGGAGCTCCATCCACTTCAATGTTGCTTCCCACTTTAATATCATTGCTCGAAAACGCAAATATCTCTGAAAAAAAAGAAAAATTAAAAACACCCACAAAAAGTTTTGAAGTAAGAAATAACAAGAACATTGTCATAGTTAGTAAATAATACTCCAAGAAGAATTAGGGGGAAGCTAAGAGTTACTTACTTGGGAAGCGGTAGGGTGTTCTGCGGAAAATGGAAGTAGAAACAAGGAATGGCTTTGAGGAAGAAGAAGAAGACGAAGAGAGTGAACAAGAATTGGCAAACAGAGATAGCTTGAGACTGGTGAGTCCCGCCATTGTTGCTCTGCAAATGGGCTATATCATCTCTGCCTACAGATAAGGAAAGTAAATTACTTTTTATCTTTTACTCCGTCCATACTAGATGCATCCTAAGACCATATTAGTGGATCACTTATTAAATTAAAATAAAATAAAATAATTTTTTTTATTTTATTTTATGATTAATATAACTTTTCAAAGTTTAACCAAATTTTGAAGATTCAAATTTTTTTGGAGAGAAGTTCTAAAAACACCTTCGAACGTGGCATGAATTATTAGTTTCATCACTAATTATTGATAGGTTTAAAAACACTCCTCAACTTGGTGAACTAAACTTGAACACACCGCTCAATTTGGCAAACGAAACTTAAATATGTCCATCCTATTATACATATATATAATTTTAAAAATAAAAATAAAATAAAAGGATTTGCTATTTCTTTAATTAGAAAAAATAAAGAAGTAAAATATAATTCTACAAACATGATTCTAAAGTGTAGTTTTTACACTTCCAACATTCTTTCTTCCTACGAAACTATCTCGAAAATCTTACAACATAACTGATTCTAAAGTGTAGCTTTTACACTTCCAACATTCTTTCTTCCTTACGAAACTATCTCGTAAATCTTACAACATAACTTTTTTATTTTCATGAAAATCAAAGGATTATATACTTGGCACCAATGTTTACAAAGCAGAGGATTTTCTAGTTTTGTAAGGAAGAAAGAGTATTAGAATTGTGAAAGCTACACTTTAGAATCTTGTATCTAGAACTATATTTTACTTCTTTATTTTTTTAATTAAAGAAAGGGAAAAGACTCAACTATGCCATCAAATTTTAACAAAAGGTTCATTTATGTCATCCGTTAAAAGTTTGTCTCAAATATATCATTGTTGTTAAAGAAAAGGTTCATCCATGTCATTATTTTTTAATGGTGGTTTTGCAAAACCACCTTTTATACATGGCACGTTTTAATTCAGCCACGTCATTTTTTAAAAAAAATAAAAAAATAAATTTTAAATAAAATTAAGAAAAAAATTCTTAATTTTGTGAATTTTTTTTTCTTAATTTTATTTAGAATGTCAAGCCCCGAGAGGGTACCCTAGACGTAACCGACACTCAAAGACTATTGCTAGTCACCAAGTGAACCACTTGGCCTCATCACATTCGTTTATTTATACATTTTACAAAGCAGCGGAAGAACGAACGATGTGAATGGGATCATCTCCTCAAATCTCAAAATAATATTATAATAAAAGGCTAGTAGAAAAGAAACTAGCTCATAGTAATATCAATAAACAATCCGACTTTAGTCAATGAAGCCTTTATCACTAATAGGTGGTGCCAATGCTCAATCCAATCAAAACCCATTAACATGTCAAGTGTTTTCTTAGAAAAATTCATGTTTTACAAATAATCTCTACATGTCACCAAAACTCTCTCTCAAATCATTATACATGATCAAAAGTTATATTCATGAAATTCAGTAAAATATGCTGAAAGAAATCATCAGTGTTTTGCATGTTCAGTATAACTATCAAAGCTCAGATTTCAAATAATGCATAAAAAACAACCATAGTCCTCAATTAGGGTTCATGTGAATGAAGACATAAACACACATTCTTTATAATTACTCAACTTCAAGAAGATTTTATGTAGGAAACTCATTTACTACATTAGAAACTTAATTCAAGAATTAAATCAAGATAATACTTCAAGAAATTATGGGTATAAACTCAAGAACTTCCAACTCTCATCTAAGACTATCTACGGGACACATGGGAGAACAATTTCATATTTTTAGTTTAGCCTTATATACCTAGGAAAAAACTATCAACAATGAACCTTCATGAATCCTCCTCGGTCTCCTAAATTCTACACTCTTTTGCTCTCCTCCGTAGCTCTAGTCTTCTTTCAAGAATTTAAAATGGCTTAGGAATGAGGTTTAAAACCCTTTTTATACCCAAAACAATATATTTTGATCGTATTTTGAGTTTAGAAAGAGTTAGGGAAATGTCTACAATGTCCCTCACAGAAGAAGAAAATAAATTTCACTGTGAAATGCCCAGTCTGTGTCGCAGACTGAGCGCGCCATAGTATAATTTCGTCAATAAGTTTTCCTGTCAAAAATTTAAAAAAAAATTAACAAGTTTGGTTCCGTGGCCCAGGCGCAGACCCTCACTGTTTTGGGGCAACTTAGGAAAATTATTTCTCGGCCCAATTGCTCTAAAATGGGTCGAGACCATTTCTCCACTCGATTTTCTGCGTTGATCTCAAATTTCCCATCAGAGCTTGGAAGACGCGTTATGCACACGATTACATTCTAGCGACATTTCGGTAATTTTACGATGTGTTGCATAGAATTTGTTTCTAAATAAATTCTTAGTTTTGTGGATCTTTTTCTTACTTAAAATTTGTTTCTAAATAAAATTTTTTTAAAAAATCTTAATTTTGTGAATTTTTTTCTTACTTTTATTTAGAATTTATTTTTTAAAAAAAGACATGACCAAATTAAAATATGCCATGTGTAAAAGGTGACACGACATGTTTTAATTCGGCCACATTATTTTAAAAAAAAAATAAATTCTAAATAAAATTAAGAAAACAAAATTCTTAATTTTGTGGATTTTTTTCTTAATTTTATTTAGAATTTGTTTCTAAAATAAATTCTTAATTTTATGAATTTTTTTCTTATTTAGAATTTTTTTCAAAATAAATTCTAATTTTTTTAAAAGTAATTTCTTAATTTTATAGATTTTTTCCTTAATTATATAGATTTTTTTTTTAAAAAAAAAGGTTGTGACCGAGCTAAACATGTTATATGTAAAAGATGGTTTTACAAAATCACTATTAGAAAATAATAACATGAATGAGTTTTTTCCTTAACAGTAATGACATATTTGAGCCAAACTTTTAACAGATGGCATAAATAACCTTTTATTAAAGTTTGATAGCATATTTAAGGCTTTTCCCTTAAAGAAATAACAAATCCTTTTATTTTATTTTTATTTTTAAATATATATAATAGGAGTGGTGTCTCTAATCTTAGTTCGCCAACTGGAGGGTATATTTAAGTTTAGTTCACCAAGTTGAGGAGTGTTTTTAAGCCACGTATAGTGCGTGAATGATACATTTTTAGATTTGAAACAGAAGGATTGTATTCCAAAACTAAGTCGATAACATAACTTGAAGCAACCATCAAAAAAGGTAAAATGGTCGTTTCTTAAACAATTCTTAAATTGACCTTATGTTGTAGTTACTTGTGTATATTTTACTTATTAGAATGATTGTATGATTCTATCAGTATACTATTGTTAAGTGTATTGATATTCCACTTGTTCCTTCTTTGTTGAATATAGGGCATCTTCAAGCGGCTGTTGACAGACCTCAACTAGGAGAACAATGAATTCTCGAATTCAAGGATGAGCCACCTCGTCAAAACTACAAAAAAGATCATCCATCTTTTTTAGTCCATTTATTTTCAACTGTCGACACTTTAGATTATTTATTGTTGTGATTTCTGGGGTCATATCCCCATATGTTGGACACTAAGAGTTCTAGTATATTGGCTTTCGAGTTCCAAGGAGTTATTTTACACCTTTTGTAGTTTTGTTGAGTCTATGAGAACTCAATATTGGACCTATTAATATATCTTATTTTTGCATCTTAAATAACTATTTGTTTTAATTGCTTAGTTGGGTTGTATAATGATTCTCCCATCGGAGGATTAGTGTGGGTGCCACTTGCTCCTTATTTGGAGTCATGACAACCTCGTATACATAGACCATATATGTTACTTCACTAAGTTTCATGTTTCGGATTCAATTGAATCGCCAGAACATGAATTTGAGACCTTCTTGACCCTAAACTCGTTTAATCGCAACTAGATTAACTTAAGGCTCCAAAAAAATGATATCACCCATGAAATTCTAAAGATTATTAAAAATTCTCCCTAGAGTTAAAATCACTTCCTTAATCCAACAAAATCGTCGAATTTCCATTCTGAGCATCTAGATTGAGAATATTGACCAAAGTCAAATCTTAATTCAAAATAACTTAAACTTCTCACTTGCAGCCTCATATCCACAAAGTTGCTTCAAAATAAAAAACAACAACAACACTCCTATACCAAATCCCACATTCTTGGAGTTGATAGAATTGACAAAATTTTATTTCGAGACTCGCAGCTCCGATTGGTATCAAAAATTACTTTTGAACAACTTAAATCTTCAAAATTTCACAATTTTCAGTAAAATTTCAAAACTAAGTCCATAAACTGATCAAACATGACTCGGAAAAACCATCAAAAAAGATAAAATGATCATCTTTTCAAAAAATTCTAAAATTGACCTTGAGAATCATTACAAAAAATTAATTAAAAAGTAATAAAATTGTTATACTTGAGACAATTTTAAAAATCTAATTTTAATTACACATCATAAAACAATAAAATTTAATATAATATAATATTTTAATAATAATCATCGAAATCAAACCATTCACATGGCAGGATCAATAGGAAAATGGGTGCAAATCATTTACACTGAATTTTACTTTAAAAACAACCTCCCCCACGCACGCCATCCCATCCTCAATTTTGAAAAATAATCATTCTCTCTGCTTTTTTCTAATTGACTTTTTAAAATATTTATTCAACCCTTACATTATCAATCTTTATTTTTCATACTTCTTTTAAAATTGTTTTTTTAACTTTTTTAATCTACATAACATATAAAATATTGATTTCATCAAAACAAGAAGAGAAAAAAATATATATTTATTGAGCATATAATTTACTGTCATTCTTTAATGAAGCAAATGAACAAAATAAAAATAATTTTATTAATTTTAATGAAATCGCTAATGTAATAGCCTTGTACACATATTCTATTGTGAGTAATAAAAAATAATTAATAAAAATGAAGATATTTCATAGTAATTTCTT
>JAOTQR010000002.1:15228888-15243837 GCA_025774065.1 Solanum ossicruentum
GTGAGTAATAAAAAATAATTAATAAAAATGAAGATATTTCATAGTAATTTCTTAAAAGATTATTTATTAATATTATAAAATAAATTTTAAATTATAATTAAAAAAACATTTAGAGAATAACAAATAGACATAATTACATAAATATGACCTTTTAACTTGGTTATAACTGTGCTCGACATCCTTTAACTTTAGGTATACATAAGTAGACGTTTAAACTTTTATAAAATTAAACAAGTGGTCACATGCGTTCTGCATGACAATTCGCGTGAGATACTCGACTTGAATAATTACTCCATGCAAAAAAATATATTATGTTATGTGTATGACGCATATGTCTATTTGTTCAACTTTATACAAATTTAAAATGTTTCTTTATGCTCACTCATTAGTTGGAGGGACCTGATGTCAACCAATGTCAAGTTAAAGGTCATGTTAATGTATTATGCCTAAGAGTCAAGTAATACTTAAATAATATGCATACACATTATACATTTATATATATATGTAAATGTATATAATATTAAAATAACAATCACAAATAATAACATTAGATTTTGCAACAAATTTTTAACTTATAAAGCTAATCAATTTAAATAAAATATATTAATACAAATGTTAAAAAATAAAATATTTAATACTCCCTCTGGTCCCTTTTACATGTCACATTTTGTGATTGCACCTGCATTAAGAAAAAAAATTGATTTTACTAGTTTGCCCTTATTTAATGTACATCAATTGTTTTTTTAATTTTTCCAGTTGGCCAAATATATTTTTTCAAAGTTTATTGACTATCAAGGATAAAATAGGAAAAGCAATATCATTTATGCATTGATTTTGTGAAATGACAAATATATTAAGGATCATTCATTTATAATAAAGACGCATATAAAAAGGAACGGCGGGAGTATACAACAACAACGAGAACATACCCAGTGGAATCCCATGGGGTTTAGAGAGAGTAAAATGTACGCAGACCTTATCGTTATCTCATGGAGATAGAGAGATTGTTTACAAAAGACCCTTGTCAGAAAAATATTAAGCCCCAAAAGCAAAAGAAATTAGATACGAAAAAGAAAAAAGGAGGAGAAGAAAAAAATCGACTTCAATGAAAGCAGCGATAATATAAAAATACAATAGAAATAGCAAATATAAGCAAAAAAACACAAGATAAAAAGACATGATCAGTTCTACTATCCCACTAAAATACCAGGCCACCTACCCCTGCTAACCTATCAATTTATTATCCTAATATATGACCTCCACTCCTTCATATCTAAAATCATATCCTTGAATCGGAGGGAGTATATAATATAAAAAATATTGTATAGATGAAGGATTAAAAACAGTATTCTACACTAACCACTCCATCAACCTCATTTTGTAGTTATGATTAGAGATTTGAGAAGCATGACGTCATTATAGTATTAGCACGCGTAATGAAGTAGGGGATTGAATAAACTAGTTCCTTGATTAAGTTACTCATCCTTTTAATCACGCAATGATGATTGACACTTGACAGACATCTATCTCCTTTTCAGTCCAATCTTATCGTACACACAAAGCCAGTTGAAAAGGCAAGTGCATTTTGGCTTTTTGTTTTTTTTTTTTTTTGATTGGGACTCCCACTTCTCATGACCCTTTTTTTTTCCATTTCAAAAAACACTTGTAAATCTTTTAAAATGCAATAAAAGGTCTCTAAATAAATTATAGTAGTCTAAAAGTCTGTTTGACTTAGCAGAAAAAAAAACTTTGAAAAAATATTTTAGAAATATTTTTTAAAGTACTGAAATTTATTCAAAAAATAAGCAATTATGTATTTGGATAAAAGTGTTGTAGCTGAAAAAAAAAGTTGTTGATGTGTTTAACACATAAGTGGTGTTAAACATTTTTTAAATTAAAAATGTCTGAAATACTTTTAACCTGTTAACATTATAAAAACTATAAAAGCTGATTACTTTAAGATTTTTCTCTATAAAAAATAAAATAAAGTAAAATAAATTTATATTTTTTAATTCAATATCAATATAAACTTATTATTTTAATTTATATACACAATTTATTTTTAATTTTTAAAATATATAATTTGAATAGATCACATGAAAATTTTAAGATGTCTCCTTTTTCATGATCGAAATCAAAACATGATTGAGATATTCAATTGCGAAAATATTCCAATTATTCTAATTTTTTTCTTTCTCTCTCAAGAAACTTCCAACATTTAACCAACCAATAATGTTTATTCTTTCTAGTGACGTGCACATCGCTTCTTATTCCACATAAAGAGTTTTAGATATTTTTTAATTACATTCATGAATAATAATATTTATCTTTCACATATTTCTCTTACTATCATAAACTATTTATTAAAATATAGTGAAAGAAGGACAATATATATGAATAAACATACATTCATATTCTAATATTAGAATATTTGATACAAGTAGAAGTGTTTAAATAAATGAGAAGAGCAGCGACGAGGAGAACATTGCTGGGCGGTGATTTCGAAGAGCAAAAGAACATTGGACTGTGGTTTGAATTGAAATAATGAGAAGAGAGAGTAGTTAGGGTTACTTTAATTAAGGGTATTTTGGGAATATGAAAAAATATTTAGGATAAATAGGTAATTTTTTTGGTCAAATTATAACAATTTTAAGCTAAAAAAATAAAAAGTTAGGGGTGCTACTTTTAACTTTTAACTTATATTAAGCAAATTTTAATTTTTTAAAGTTATTTTAAAAATTGTCAAACACTTTTATAAGCTAAAAAGAGTTTAAAAACAGGTTTGACCAACTTTTAAGCTAGCCAAACGGGCTCTAAGTTATTAAATTTTAGAAAAATATATTTTCTTATAATACTTTTTAACAAATGTTATTTTTTGGTTTGATTTTTTTTTAAATATAAATAAATAAAATATCACTTTCTTATATATTAGATTGATTATTTAGGAAAAATAATTGAACATAAATTTCAAAAGGTTGACTATTTTTTTTTATTAATTTTCTTTCGTTGGCAAAACTTTTGTACAACGCACTTGTTACCAGTCGATTTAGTTGCTTGACTAAATAAATTTGGATTCACCATCAAAGGACATGGTACAGTTTGCTTCTCTCTTAACCACATGTCTTAGGTTCAGGTTCTAGGTATGAAAAAAGTCATTGATAGAAAGTGCTTCCTTCCAAATGGAACCCCACACAACATGAATTTGAAATAGTCAAGATCCAGTGCGAGTACCAAATATCGAGTGAAAAATTAAAAAAAATTGGATTCTAATATGAGTCGAATAGTGAGTTATATATACTCTTCCCCGACAACAAGTCTAGTCTACTTTCGTAAAGTCAACAAGGCTTTATGTTTACTGTTGTTCTCAAACCATAGCATAATAAAAAACAACACAACAAATAATAACAGAAATCGAAGGAGCTAAAACTACAGAGCAATACTGTCTAATCATTTCTCCTAATACTTGTTCAATCTATTTCTACTTCTCTTGAAAAATTATTCATAACCAACCTTTTACACCTCCACACTGGAGCATCCAGACATTTTCTCTTCACATATTCAAACCATCTCATTTTAGCTTATCTTATCTTGTCCTCCGCCAAATCAACTCCTATTTTATCCTAGACATTCCTCTTTTTTATTCTACTTTTGATAGTATGCCCACATATCCATCGCAATATTTCTTTCAATTTATGAACGTGAAAATTCTTGACTGATGAACACTTCGCCCTGCGACATACTTGACGATAACTAATCACTCTATAGAACTCACAAAACCTCTCATTTTATCAAATAATATCACACTTTTTACGTTCAAAGACCTACTCAATGCACTTACCTCTTGTTTGGATGGTTGTTACCCATTGTATTGTACTGTTAGTTTAAATATAATGTTTATTTTGATTGTTACTTAAATTCTATTGTATTGTGTTGTTTAAATCAATCATTATGTAATGGAGAAATGACTCATTTCATGTAACAACCGATTTATTATGGTTGCATTTTTACTTTAATATCTCATTCTCATGACTTTATTTATTATTTAATAATTTTATTTATCATTTACCCTATCTTTTTATGATAGTTTTACTATATACTCTACAATTTCTTATAGGTTTATTATTCAAATTATGGATATGATACTCCCCTTGTCCCATTTTAATTGAATTTGTGAAGTAATGCAAACATATTAAGAAAAACATTTAAAAATAAAATTTACACCATACTTTCCACTATTGCCCTTTGTAAAATCATAAATATATAGTGTAATTTATGTCCCAGAAAATATAAAGTTCAATAAATGAAAGGACAAATATGAAAAAAGTTTAAAACATTTACCTTGAACTTTGAATAGTTCAAATATTTTACACATTAAAAAATCTCAAAATTTAAATAAGATGAGATGGAGTGAATATTATGTAACAACCGATATCAATATAATCTATTCAAATATTGTACTCATTAAAACAACGCATTATGATACAATATAATACAACACAATATACATTATGAAGCAATATATAACAACCATCCATGTTAAATACCATTGCTTCTAACCAATTTCTTTTTGTCACAAAATTTCAAAATATCCTTTTTTTCAAAATGCAAACACAATTTTAATTTTTAAATACTCTTTTCAAAATTTCATCAACAAAATCCGTAGTTGTTTTTATTCAAATAAGCTCCTCCTCAATTTTCTAAGACAAGCTCATACTAATATATAAAGTGAGAGAAATAGAGAAAAGAGAAAGAGCAGAAAGACGTTAGTGGAAGGGGAACTGAAAGGGAAAGGCTGGCGACCTTTGCTGACTCTTCAAGTCTCTGCATGCTCCCCATTTTCCATTTTCAACTCTTTTATAAGCTTCACCCTCTCCCAACCCCACCGGCGGTGCAACTTTCCGGTACCGGAAATTCAACTTCCCAGCAAATTCTCAAACATACCGACAAACACTCTACCTCACTACTTACTTTATGTCTAACTCTTATTTTCAGGATTCTTCCTTTACTCTTATTCTTGAATGTTTCCATACTTTGGTTTTCCTAAAGACTTCATTTTTAGCTTAGAATTTTTTTTCTTTGAGTTTTGGGTATGAAGTGTTAGAGGAAATTATGCTTTTATTAGGGCTTGATTAGAAGTAGGGTGGGGTTACGAATGGAGTCAAAGATTTGCATGAATGGATTATGTGGGGCAACTTCTTCAATTGAGTGGAAAAAAGGGTGGCCTTTGCGATCTGGTGAATTTGCCAGCCTCTGTGATAAGTGCGGGTAATTCAATTCAGATCCCTCTCTCTCTCTTTTTACTGAATTACTATATTTTGTAAATTCAATTTGTTTTTTTTTCCCTATTTGTGGAAACTGGTTTGCCTGTTACTCATTCTGTTTGTTCATTTTGTATCAAAACATTACCATTTAGGATGTCAAGCAGTTTTGTTTATTTGACTAGGATTTTTCATGCATTTTTAGATGTTTTTTGATCACTTGCTTCTTGTTATTAGTCGTTTTTTTGTTTCCTTTTTCTTTTCTCCATATCTACTTTATTATGCTTATAGTTTTTTGAGAAGAGGTTCCAGGAAACAGCCTCTCCAGATAGTATATTCTACCCTCCTCCCGGACCCAATTTGTGGGATGCCACTAGGTATGTTGTTGTTGTTGTAACTTGCATACACTTTTGTGGGATTGTAGTGGGTCGTTGTTGTTGTTGTTAATTGAGAAAAGATTAACGAACCAATGACCTACTAATTGAGATGGAATATTAGAAGGTTTGGCCTTTCTTCTTTGAGCTGGTTATTCTTTTTGAAATAGAAGGAATATGTACAAGTTGAATATCTTATGGGTTTATGTAAAGGTTTTTGTTTTGTTGAATCCTGTAAGGGATTGTATGGTTGGGACAAGTTATCCCGAGATAAGTATATGAGAAAACTTACCCCATTAGTATGGTATAAATGGTTGGATAAATGAGCCAAGGACTACCTAATACCTCCAACCTGGGATTATTATACCTTATACCTCACACCATAGACAACTAACAGCTCAGAGAATTATCTTTTTGTTTTGCTGAAAGATATTTGCTAAATCATGTTTTTTTCTTCTGACTGATTGCCCCGGAGTTGCAAAGTTCTTTAATTTGATGAAACAATTACTTTACCTTTTCTAACGAGAGATTGCATACTCAATTTGAGAGAACCAATTAATAATATTGGGAAAATATGTTCCTAGTCCAGTTCATGTGCCAAGTAGTGGTTGCTCAAACAGATTTAAGTTCTGGAAAGATTAGAAATCCTGTAGGATGAAATCCTACTTTCTGTTTCACTTATTGTCTCCTAGGAAGTCGGTGCAGATTAACCTGCTTGCCTTCTTTGAAGGATTTGCATTATCAGTGTGTTTCTCGCTGTCTAATAGTGATGGTCCTTTTTTTTTTGGCTGAGATCAGTAGTGTGGGCTTGTGATCCTAGTGAGGCCATTGAAGTGATCGGGAAAACGTTGTGATGGGATTATTTTTCCCCAAATTGATCGGAAAAACGTAGTGATGGGATTATTCTCCCCCCAAAATGGTCTCTTGGGTTCCATGTTAAGTTACTGTGGAGCAACTTTGTCTTTTTTTGTTCTTTTGTCCATTCTTATATAGTTGTACGAAATAGAGGTTGCATACAGTTTCACTGTAAATAACTGATGGAATGAAACTATTTTATTATTATTTTTTTACATTGTTTTGTCCGTTGTTTCATTTTGTTTGTTTTATTTCTTGTGAGCCAGGATAGATGACTTGTAGTTGAATTCAAGATAATTTTGTATCTGTTGCAATGTATCACCTGCATTGCCAAAAGGAAAACCACACTCAAACTTTGCTATAAAATGTAGCTAACAACAGCTCCACCATAAACTGAAAACTGAAAAACTGATCTTAGTTTTAGGGCATCCAGTTTTTTGGGAGACCAAATCCAGAGAACACTTCTAGTATAGACACATTTGAATATGAATTGTCTATTGACGCCAAAGCGGGATAGTCAACGTGAATGCAAGATGATTGAGACTGCACTTTTGTAAAAGAAAAACAATTAAATTCACTATTTTTTGGCTTTGGGGTATGATGGAATAAAGCAAAATGACTCTTTAAACTGTCTGCGCTTTTTTCAATTGTGAAGTAGCAGTTAGTCAATGCAACTTTCGACGCTCATCATGGGTCATCCGGAAACAGTCGCGCTATGTTTTTAAACATAGGGGTCAGGCTGCGTACGTCCGACCCCCCCTTACCCCGCAATGGGCAGGAGCCTTTGAGGCATTGGGGTAATGTTGTTGTTGGAAATTAAGCCCAAAGCAGTTACTGGAATATGGTGGTAACTGATTAGAATTGAGGACCACATGGTTGTACAAAATCGTACCACTGATGCAGGAGCCTACTAGTCCATTAACGAGCAAGATTTTCTTCAGTATTGAGTGGCAAAATCACAAACCACAGCCATTGGTGGGTTGTGCGGAAACTTCTGAGCCCTTTTTTGTTAAAAAAAAAAATTAAGATGGTTCGGGGACTAGCTTGCACTAGCATACATCAACTAATCCATCGACACAGATATCACATAGTTCTTGGCTAATTCTGACCATTATGGCTTAGGCAGACAGAAGGGATGAATTGACCTAGTGTACCTACTGAGGATCAAGATTTGATTCCTAAGGCTGTCACTCTATCTGTTCGACCGATACGCCTCCCCCTTGTCGGCTTCTATAGTGTTCACTCTTTTCCTCGCCCAATTAATGCGTTCATTGGGTTACTATAGGTATCATGGCTTATTTTGCACATTCTATTCTTGTTAATATGAGATCAATTTTTCTTCCAAAATGTTAACACACTTAAGAGTAGATGAACATCATCAATATCTGGTTGCCTTTCTGTGTGTCCTGAGTTATCTCAAATGTAATGGTAGATTATCTCTTAAGCCTTACAGTTCTATTGACCAAGTTCTCTTTGCTTGAATGGTGGAGAGTGTAGCATTTAACAAAATAGTTCCTTTATGCTGATGGAATGAAGTACATTGAAAGTTATTCAATGTGGCCATATGGTGGAACAAAAGAATTTACCTTGAGTTCTAATACAAAGCTCTGGCAAGCTGAATACTGTAAAATTGGTGAATGGGTAGATTTCTCAACATTATACTTAGAAATGTTGGTGGCTGCTAAAAGTGGATATGAGTTTAAACAGGTATCGATTACCTCAAGTTAGGTTTAGGATTAAATATCGTTTATTTGGATGAAGGTTCAATAAATCTCGTAAAATGAAATATATGTAGGTCTGCAATTTGTCCATCTTGTGATATCGACCTAACTTCACTCAGATTTTCCTGAGAATTAGATCACAAACTCCAGATGTCATAACATGGGATTTGGATTTACTCCAGGACTGCTTATGAGCAACTAGTCTTCTGTGATTTATTCCACTCGGAGGACACTGGTTGGAGGGAGTGTATTTCATGTGGCAAGGTTAGCTCCAGAATAGTCTTTCTGTTTCATAGTATTATCTGATTCTCTGCAGAGTTTCCACCTACCTTTGAAACTAAATTTGGTATTGGCAGCGTCTTCATTGTGGATGCATTGCTTCGAGCTCTTTTATAGAGCTGCTCGATAGCGGGGGCATTAATTGTGTCAGCTGTATGAGGAGCTATCAACAACATGCTGTGAGATTAAATTTTATGCATTTATGTGATTTTTTGTATTACATATGATATAATTGTCACATAATTGTCACACAAATGGATTGTAACTATTTAAGTTGGCTTGCTAGTTCTCCTTGGATTGTGATTCTTTGACTATTTAATTAGTCCTTGAAACATTTGAATAACATAGTAAACTCTAATAACTCATGGACATTGTTGCACTTATGCTTGCCATCTGTTTACCTGTGCTATTTCCTGATTTTTCTCTAACATTGTTCAGGACCAGGACACCCTATTTCTATTTGTAATGTAGTTAAGCAAGTATAATTTTTAATAAGCTAGTTTTTTTTTTCCGTTGAAAGTGACAGATTAAAGTTGCCAGACATGACATTCTTTTCTTACTGTTATGCTATTAGAAACTTAGGAACTATGTTTGCATCCGGAAATGGGCATCATGTTCTTCAATCTTCATGCAGATCCCAAATCACGAAAAGCCCAAAGCTTTTGGAACTTCTATCTCAAACAGTGTTGGTGAAACGGCTTCAACTTCCTTGGGCAGTCATATGAATGGTTCTGAACCTAATAAAAGAGAGGGTTCTGACGGTATTGATCCAGCACTTCTGCTCCCACACCAGAATGACAAAACAAATAGGCCTATGGGCCAAATAAAAATGGAAGAAGCCGTGCATCCCGCAGGAGAATCTAGGAGCACATTTTCTTCAAATTTGTGTCAGGCTTCTGTGGAGTCTTCGAAAAATTCCAAACTGGATTCATATAACGGATATAAAGGAGTTACGGAGATTCATGGATCAGCGGTGCAAACAAACTTGAGCATAGCTCTGTGTGCACCTTCACCAAACATAAAGCTTTTCCCCCCTACATTGGATGAGGGGGACTTGAACAAGACAACTTCTTCCTTGCAGCAAGGGTCAAGGTCTCGAAACCTCTTGCCCAAACCCCCCAAATCCACCTCTGCTTTGGTACCAGATGCGAATGCTGGTATAGTTTCCCAGATTCGTGTTGCCAGACCACCGGTTGAAGGTCGGATTAAGAATCAGCTGCTTCCACGTTATTGGCCGAGGACAACATATGAGGAGTTGCAGCAAATATCTGAAGAGTATCCATCATGAGTTCTTAAATTAGATTCATTGTTGTTGACCTATTTCATACATGATTTCCTTGACAATGTGTTTTCAAGCTCAAATTCCACCATCATACCATTATTTGAGAAGGTTCTGAGTGCAAGTGATGCAGGTAGAATTGGCCGTTTGGTACTTCCTAAAGCATGTGCTGAAGTAAGTTTCCAACTTTCACTTTTGTTTCCTCATCATTTTTACACACCTTGCAACAGACTTTTTTGCCCACCATATTAGAGGCCTAGTTGTCCTTAACCTATGTCCTCGTGATGACACCAGCAATTTCTTTAAATTTGACTATTTTTGTTGTTCAGGCATATTTCCCACCAATTTCTCAACCAGAAGGCCTTCCTCTGCGGATTCAAGATGTGAAGGGCAAAGAATGGGTATTCCAGTTCAGATTTTGGCCAAACAACAACAGCAGGATGTATGTTCTCGAGGGTGTGACCCCTTGCATACAATCTATGCAACTACAAGCCGGAGATACAGGTAGTGAAGTTTCATCCTTTGTAGTGAGCCATAAAGCAGTAATCATTTTCCTAGACCTAAAAAGATTGTCTTTTTATTTGTGAGATGAATCTCCTGTCCATGACATGTTAAGATTCACCTTATGATCAAGTCATTTTAGTTCTTTTCGTAGGGGTGGCAAATGGGCAGGTCAAAATGGGTTGAGTGAATAAATAGGTCATGACCCAAGTCCCAACCTGCCCTATATTAACTTGGACTAAGATGGGCCAGGTCGAGATGGGCTAAATAGTGGGTCATAAACCCCCCCCCCCCCCCCCCCCCCCCACCCCGAAAAAAAAAAGAAAGAAAGAAATCCAGGATCATGTTAGACTTGGTACAATCAGGCCTCCACACTTTTTCCCTGTCCAACAACCCGGAGCAGGTGAACAAACAGAGTCTCAAGGGATAAACATATATAATTGGTATGAAATATTGACTGCCATTAATTATTAATTAGAGATCATTAGAATATTAATTGAGTATGGCTTATTAGATAGGATGCACAAATAGCTGTCACCTCAGGGTAACATCAAACTGATCAAAATATTCAAAAAAAGAAACAGATCTAACTGAAACTCAAAGGGGCAAAGTAATATCACATTTTCATCTCCTTCATCCAACAATAAAAAAAATATACCATACAACAGGTACTATTAACAACTTTCCTCCTTTTCACTCGAATTAGCTTCAGACTAGCTTGTATGTTGCTTTGAGAAAACTACAGGTGTCATTCAACAAAAGGTACTGCTACCAGTTTTCAGAAAGTAAAAAAACCATAGCTTAAATGAGTGAAGAAACACCAGTATACTAGACAAACAAGAGACCCACTAAACAAGTATAGCAATATTAAGTAGCCAGATCTCCACAGCAAAGGTAATTTTATCAGCAATTATTATCTTAGACTGAGAGGTAAGAAAACTAAATTAGCAGTAATGCCCCACGAGCTATATACCCTCCACCTATGCTTCAATAAAAGATGAAAAAGAACTTCATTTATCACATAGGCAGAGCAGTGGAAAGCAGTACACCTTCATTGATCACCAAAGAGATATGGAGCTGAAGTAGAAACAAAAGGAACTACTTACCTACAGCAATTCCCCATTTCTCCCACTCCACATGCTCAAATGTCACTTGCAGCGCTTCTGCAAAAGAGAATTTCAAACAGGATATTAAGTGTCATAAGGAAAAAAACCTGAGGACTACCATGAATAGAGAGATAATTCTTGGAAAATTCATGAGTTACTCACCACCAATAACTTCCAGTTCCATGCCAGGAGTTACAGGAAAGCCCTCTAATAGAGCCCCTACTCTCTCATCAATCTGATGTTCGTCCAAAGGTTCAAATGCAGTCAAACTATCTGCCTGACATGGTACAATCTCTGATGAAGGAGCAATAGCATCCACAGCCACCTGGTCATTAAGTTGAGCAAGATCACACTTATCTTCCAAGACATTACCAGGAGCCTCGGGAGGGCTCACCATCTGTGTAACTACATCTGGAACAACTGATGGAAAATTTACAGTAGCCATCGGGGAAACTGCATTCTCAACAGTAACCCACCTTTCACTATCCGCGTGTTTGACGAAGTGATCAGCCACAATATATCCCTCTTCCACCAGTGACTTCAGCTTGCATAATCTGGAAGGTCCTTGTTCTACGCCGAACTGATCGAGGTAATACCACTTTCCAATGGTTCCTTCGGCTACAGTTGTAACATGCGGTGGGGTATTGCATATATCCATGTCTTCTTCCATAGAAGCCACCTCCTCAACAACTCCATTTTCCTCTGAAGGCTCCAAGGCATTCACTGCAGGACATTGAGGCAAACCATCATTGTTTACTGGATGGTTGCCACTTTTAACAATTGAGCAGTTACTATTTTCAGGACAGCTTCTAACCTCAGAATCCTTAGCAATTTGTTCTTTTCCACCGACATCCTTTTGGCTGCCGAACTTTGCTTCATGCTTTTTGCCATCAAAATGATTTTCCTTTTTATCACATGGTCCATTTTTCCGACCTGTGTCGCGATGAAAAGCAGTCCTATTCCGATCACGTGGGGACCGTTCCATGAAATTTGGTGTCCTGTCCCTCCTATGATGGTGGCGACCTTGATCTTGTGGGGACCACTCTGAATAACTTGGGCTCCGGCTTCTATGATCATAATGACGGCTCCGGTCATAAGGAGACCTACTGTGATCAAAGTGACGGCCTCGATCATAGGGAGACTTTTCGCGGTGGGCTGGGCTCCGATCCCAGTTATCAAGATGGCGGGCCCGGTCGCGTGGGGACCTCTCCAGATGACGAGGACTGGTATTGAGTCTGTCATAAGGAACTTTAGATGTCTCATAATGCCTGGAAGAATACCTGTCAGGTGGAATGTTCCGATTAGAAAGTGCATTCTTGTGCAATTTCTCAGTAGAGCGCCGTAAACCATGCTCAGCTGTATATACAGCTCGACTTCCATCATCAGAAAGTTTCCGGCTTTTTGAACTTGAGAAGGCATCAAACTCACCGCGGTACTTACGGTCACTTTTATCTGAATCAGTACAGTGCCGTTTCAACCTATTACCTGAGAAGTATTCTCTTGCAGAATTATTACCATTTCTCAGTTCGCTCTTGGAAGGACCCTCTTCTCCAACAATCTTGGAACTAATCCTTGGGTTCCTTTCTGGAATGCTGGGTTCATATCTAGATGACCTCTTGATATGCTGAATTCCACCACTTCTACCAACATCTTTCTCCCCAGAATGCTTACCTGAGGAAGGTGGTGTCCATTCATGGTCATTTCTCCATCCTTTGTCCTTGGCAGAAGGTGGTGTCCATTCACGATCATTTCTCCACCCTTTGTCATAGGCTGAAGGTGGTGTCCATTCACGATCCTCTCTCCATCCTTTGTCCTTGGCCGAGGGTGGTGTCCATTCGCGATCATTTCTCCATCCTTTAACCTTGGAAAAAGGTGGAGTCCAGTCTAGGTCCCCTTTCCAACCCTTGTCTTTACCAAAATCATGCCTGCGTGTTCTGCTATAGTTAAAATCATCCCTTGTTGACCCCTCACCTTTCCGCCACCTATCAGGTACAAATTCGCCTGGTTCATAACCAGGATCATTGTTATCAAGCAGCTCCCCTTTTCTGTCAGACTTATCAGAAATATAGTTAGGCTTCTCCCATTCCCCTTTGCGCCACCTTCCTTTGACAAATTCGTCCCTTTTAACATCAGAAGTAATCTCCCCCTTTTCAATTTCACTCTTTATCTCATATTTTCGAGAAAATGATTTCTCAGGAACAAATTCTCCGCTGTCAACAGGTAAAGTACCCAGTTCACCCTCCTCAACTTCATCCTTGCCAACGTCACCATTAGACTCAATTTCTTTAACAACACTCTTAGAACTCAAGTTTACTCCTTTCCCCCGCTTGACCTTCATCTTACCGTTCATCTTCTTCTTCTTCTTCTTCTTCACAGTTGTAGTAGTAGAATTTAAACAAGTGCTGAAGGTGCTGCTGTCAGTATTTTTTCCACAAACTGAAAAAGGCTCCATAATACGCTGTACAGGCACACATGCAACGCCTCCATCGCCCATGGAAAGCTCAGAACTCTTCCCCACCGCCAAAACCGCACCAAAGTCGCCAGAACCAAACCCTAATAATTCTCTTCTTCGCCAGGGTTGTCTATGCTCATAGTGCTCCAAACAAATTCAGCTTGTCCAATTCCAATCTCCGTCGAGGAAAAAAACCCTAGAAAAATCCACACACAGAGTTTAGCAAAACAAAAATTAAACAATCGAAGAATCCAGCAAATTAAGAAGAACAAACAGAATGCAGGGTTTTGAAAACAGAAGAGTTATGTAAAATTGAAAATTGAAATTGAAAGTTCTAGGGTTTATAATGTGAAGAGGAAGATACATACCAGTTGAAATTGAGAGGTGAGTTGAGAGATCGGAGAAACGAGCTGAGTCAAAGTCGGAGTCGAATCGGAAGAGTTAATTAGGCTTTTGTTGATTGTAGAGAAGAGGAGGAGGAAGCGCGGGGGGATCGAATGGATTGTTGATTTCGCAGAGAACGAATCTCTATTTTTCGCCTGCTCTTTCTTTTCTCTCTGTGTATAAAAATAAGTAAAATAATAATAATAATAATTAGTTATATATTATTTTTGTTTGAGAGAATTTTTGCTTCGGCCTTATTATTTGTTGTTGTTGGTATAAGATGGGCTTTTTTGGCCTGAGAAGAAAGAAAGAAGAAAACCTCAGCTGAGTATTTTTCTTTACGTTGATCAAATTTTATGAAGCCACTGTTAAACAGATTTCTACTGGAAAAATGATAGTGTATAATTTTTCTTCTTCTTCTTTTATTCTTCGTAAACTCTTTGGGTAGTGGCAGATTTTATTTCATTAATTATAATTGTAAAAATTATTTTACAGGTCATGTATTAGTAAGCTTTGATATTTATTATGAACTGTAAATCTCTTTGACTGTTGATTTTAAAGTTGAAAGTTATAATTTTTTTTATTTAGAATTGAGATTTTTAAAATTTGAAGTTATATTAAGATATGTATTTTATTTGAAAATAAATCAAAATTTGGTGAATGAGAAAACCCAAAAAACTGAACTTGTTTTTTAAAATTTGATTAAATTTTATAATCAAATAAATTCTTGAAGTTAAATG
>JAOTQR010000002.1:15243937-15255785 GCA_025774065.1 Solanum ossicruentum
CCCCCCCCCCCCCCCCCAAAAAAAAAGAAAAAGAAAAAGGACTTGACCCATCTTGTTCCTAATAAATAAGTTAGCATTCTAGTAAGAAAGAAAGTTCTAGTAGAAAGTTTTTGTTTTCCTGACACGTTTGATATTTTTGTTCACATTCTTAACCTTGAATTAAGTCTCTTCCATCCCTATGGGTTATGGTTGGACATCTATGTAGTTATATCTGGGCAGTTTGTCTAAGATTAAGTTGGGCATATGCCAACTTAGCTTATCAGTAAAATGTCTCATGCCCAATCTGACAAAGTTTTGGGCAGGTTATAAACAGTTGGGGCAATTTTGTACCCCTATTTATTTGCTTTAGCTCAGCGTTGAAGCAGTGATGCTGGCAGGTCAATACTCATCACCTACCTCTATTTGAGATAAAGGGGTCAGGTTAGATGTAGAATCTACGAGACATGAACTTTGACAACCTCCAAAATACATACATTTACCCATCCCTCTTGTTAAAGCCAGTCAGCTATTCTGGAATTAGAATGACAGTAATTTGGACAACACCAAGTTTAGAGTATTATTAGCTATAAAACAACGAATTCATTGTTAACTACTGGTAGATGACCTCAATTATCTTCCCATCTTGTAACAACCAACTATTTTCTAATTCATACACTAGCAGAGGGGCGATAACCACATTGAGTACTTCTACTATTAACATATCTAGAAAATTTGCTCCTCTGGTATGGTCCTAGCAGGTTTCAATATAAGAACGTTATGCCAGGAAGAGAATACAGTGAAGAAGATAATATCAGATGGAATATCTTTCTCCTAGCTTCTTCTAGGTAGCTAATATGACATAATTAGGTAAAGCTAATGTGACAGAATTTAGTTTTCTTTTGGGTTTTCACTGAAAGTGTCTGTTGTACTGGATCTTGTGATTCAATTTATAGTTAGAGTCCTTCAACTACTAACAAAAACTATTTTGTTTCCCAAAAGCAAGAGACCAAAACAGAACATGAATTTCACCTGTGTAGTCTTACTGACTTCTGTGCTCATATTCTTTCAATGATCCTGCTCATTAGTCATTCCGGCTCCCGATAAGCTTCACATGCTCAAGAAACGGATGGAAAGCAGGAGAAACATATGCCTTCTTTTGCTCTAGTGAATGAATTCCAAATTTTCCGTGTTGTCAAAAGTCCCTCCCACATTGGCAATGGGAAGGGAATTTGGACTCTTTATATGGTTTTGGGCAATCCTCACCTCTTGACTAGCTTTTAGGGTTGAGCTAGGGACAAGGTCCATTTCGTTGATACCTGTCCTTTTATGTTTTTGTTCCTTTTTGGTTTCTGTTATCTCTATTCAGACTTGGAATTCTGCTACTCATTTCTCATCCTATAATAACATTTCATTTCAGTAACTTTCAGTCGTATGGATCCAGAAGGAAAGCTTTTAATGGGATTTCGTAAAGCATCAACTGTTAATTCAACTCAGGTAACTATTTCCACTTGGAGGTTTCATCTGAGTTCACCTTAGCGACTTATGGGATATAATATTGATTATATTGCCTAAACAGGAAAATCGTCTGTCATCCATAACCAAGAGTGTTTTCTCAACTGAACCCACCTTCTTCTCAGCAATGCCTGAGAATCTACCTTTGATGAGTGGTTACTCTGGCCTTCTTCAGTCATTTAAAGGAAGCAGGGAGTCTTCTCTGAATTTGTCATCGAAGCATTTCAATAGTGGTGATTTTAGCTGGTATTTAACTGAGAAGAATGGAGGCAAGAATGCAGATGGTGCCTTCACCCATTCAATGCCTGTTTCAGAGCGTAAAAGAAGTCGTAATATTGGGTCAAAAAGTAAGAGATTGCTCATTGATTCCCATGATGCTTTGGAGTTGAAACTTTCATGGGAGGAGTTACAGGATATGCTCCAACCACCACTTAGTGTCCAGCCAACCACTGTTACAATTGAGGACCACGAATTTGAAGAATATGAAGTATGTAGCTTTATCTTTGAAATAATTTGTGCTGCTCATGGTTTCTGCTTGAACCAGATGAAATTATCTTAATCAGCGAGAATTGCCATTTAAAGATTTAATCAGTCTGCTTAAAAAGCTCTGGCTTTGGTTTGTAACTATGTTCTTCGAAAATGCAGCTACCACCTGTTCTTGGGAAGAGGAGTATATTTACGGTGCGCTTATCTGGGTAAGAATGAATATCTTATCAGAATGTATTCCACTACACCAACTTGTTGCTTAGGCTTAGAAAAATGATGAAAGAGAATATCAACAGTAAAAGACCATCTAAGTTACCTTTTCTGAATAGTTTTCACTGACAAAGAGTCCATGGCCTATGTTGCTCGGACTCTCCAAAACAGCTGCCACAACTGCATTGGATCCCCCCAAAATGCTTAACTTTTGGAGGATCCGACACACACCCAGCAAACAGTCTGGGCAATAAAATCCATGGCTGATCGGGAACATTAATGCATAATGATGTTAATGAATGGTTTGGCCAGCATGAAACTGGGAAGAATGTCCCTAAGATTTATAACTTCTATCTCTCATTCTGCTGCTATAAGAGGACCTTTCCTTTTTCCCAAAAATTTGATACCTGATACGTAGCTGTCTGTACACTGGCTGTTTTCTCTGAGAAACTCCTTTCTTCTGTCATATTCCGACGATGTCTTTTCTTCTATTCAGATGTTAATTTTGGAAGCTGATAGTTCAAGTGACGTCTCTGTGGCTCTTCCCTTTGCCTATTTCTTTCTCAATGGTTAAGAAAATAGAAAAGAGAGGCTAGATAACAAAATAATGGGAAGATGTTGGAGCGGGAATAGACACAGAATGCTGCTTTAAATTTGGCACCGAATAGTACATCATCACCAATTGACCATTGAACTATTGACTGTAATTTGTTTAACAACATATTCAACTGCAGCAAATACTATTTAAATTTTTTTCTTTTCTAAACGTTCTTTTTCATGTCCATCTCATTGACATTTGATAATCCCTAAACTACTCGAATTTGAAGTTCCACTGGTATCTCACTAACCCAGGGAGCAGGAGCAGTGGGCGCAATGTGATAATTGCTTTAAGTGGCGAAAGTTGCCAGCTGATTATCTTCTACCTCCTCAGTGGACATGTCAGGACAACATTTCAGACCATAGCAGGTCAGGACTTAGCAATTCAAGGAATTCTGCTTAACAGCACTAATGTGACTTAAAATTACTCTAATCATGCTCGTGTTCTCAGGTCCTCTTGTTCCGTCCCAGACGATTTAACACCCAGTGAGCTTGAAAATCTTCTCAAAATGGACAAGGGTGAAGTAACTTCTTGCTTTAGTTTCAGTGTTCACTTTGGTCATGCAACAGCTGGTTCTTATATGAATCATGCCCTTGATTTTAATATGGTTATGTCATGCCATCATTGTTTGTAAGCATGTGGTTGTGCTAAATTAAATGTCATTTACCAGTCATGTACTTGTAACCAGTTGTCCACGTATGATATGAAAATATATGTTGCATCCCTGACAGTCAATCCACTTGCAATCATTTTAACTGACTGCTAGGTTGTGGACACTTTTTTAGGTGCAAGGAAATATTTATGGTTCTTAGTTTTGTTGGCATTGCTGTACAGATTTAAAGAAACAGAGAAGTGCAACAGGTCAAATGGCAACACAGGCCTATGATTCTTCTGATTTAGATGCTCAAGGAAATGGGATAAGCATTGCTGGTAACGTAAGAGAGCCTGGTGCCACATCAGTTGCTACAACAACAAAACATCCAAGGCATCGACCTGGCTGTTCCTGCATTGTGTGCATCCAGCCTCCCAGCGGGAAGGGAAAGCATAATCCAACATGTACTTGCAATGTCTGCATGACAGTCAAACGCCGTTTCAAGACACTTATGATGCGTAAAAAGAAGCGTCAATCAGAACGTGAAGCGGAACTTGGACAGAGGAATCAACTTATGTGGAGTTCCAAGGAAGAGACTGAAGTGGACAGCTTCTCTAGACAAGTGAAACCAGAAGTTGATCCTTCAGACAAAGAAAGATCAGGAAGTGAGACACTGGCAAGGGGCCATAGCAGCAATCAATTGCAGAAGCTTCCTGAAATAAGTAAGTCGCAATTAGACTTAAACTGTCACCCAAATCGTGAAGATACAGGTTCATCTCATAGTAGCATGATGTCTCTTCTTCAGCAAGCATGTCTGCCACTAGAGACATACCTGAGGCAGAATGGTCTAACAAGCTTAGTTTCTGAGCAACAAGGGAGCTCAGGGTCCCAAGGTTTGCCCCAAGACACCAGAGAGAGTGACCTACGCGTACAAGAGGATCTGTGCCTTGCTTCTACTGCTCAAGAGCAAGAAAAGGATGTCGCGAAGGAAAGCTCTGAACCAGATCAAGGTGGAAAAGACCATTCATGAAACATGAAATCCTTTTGCTTGCTATTGCTCCCTTCTATTCTTTTGTTGATGGACCATCACTATAGGAGGTTCCCACTCTTCCCATATTACCATATCCACCCACCTTGTTGATATCATATAGTTATCAGGAGTATGTTGAGCAATTGGATGGGAAAATTGTGTTTATAAGCTGTATACGCGTGTCGTGAAAATTATATTTAGATGTTTTCCCTTATCTAATATATTCTACGTATGCGTTTTTTAGACAAGGGTTTTTAGAAAATAGTTTCTCTACCTTGTGAAGTAGTGGTAAAATTTGCACACATTATACCCTCTTCAGATCTTACTTGTGAGATTCAACTGGGTATGTTGTTGCCCAATTGTTGTTGCTTTTGAAAGAAGAGTGTATAAATGAAGTGCAAGCAGCTTGTACTAATGAAACACTGAAATTTTGTAGCTGACACTTTCCAACTTTGTATTTCACTCAACATTAGATTACAAAACTTTCCAAGTAACATGGAACACTGAGATTTACTTCTCTATCAAAGAGAATAGCTGCATCACCCTCACCACTGAAACCATATTTAACACCAAGCCAAGTCCCCAAAATACAACATTTCTTGATACACTAACAAAAGAATACTTGTACACATATACATCATTGCAAAATAGAATTTTCTTTCTTCTGTATCTTCCCTTTCCTTTTTCTTTTTATTGCTATGCAACAATCAGGGGATTGTTTTTTCGTCTTGGAAGGGCCGGAGGTTGAAGAATAACACATTAAAGTAAAATCTACAATGCCCACACATCTCGATTACCAGAACACTAATCGAAAGAAAGGACAAACCTTATCTACAAAATGTTCTTTCCCACGTTTCTTTCTTGTCAAAGGAGAGGGCTGGAGGTAACCAATCAAAGAATAAACAATCAAAATCCTTCAACACTGGACCTGCGAAAAGATGATGTTGATGACCTTCGGCTTTCCAGTCTATCAAGATCCTCCAAAGAGAAAGAGTAGGAACATGTTAATGAAGGACGAGCCGAGGGTTGAGTAGCAACCTTTGAGGGAGAAGCTGATGCTCGGGTGAATGGTAAGGAAGGGGAGAAACTCAACCTTGGCGCAGGAGTGATGATTCCATTCATGCTTGGAGACTTTGACATGTGTTTTCCACCAACCAATGCTGGTTCTTGCAGAGGAAACCGTGAAGGGCACTTCATTACTTGTACGGCCTTGAGTTGGTCCACGATAGTTCTCATGGTGGGCCTTTCAGACGGATCCTTTTGCAGGCATCTTTGAGCAATATCAGCCACTGTCCTAGCTGCTTTTGCAGGAAATCGTCCTTTTAGCTGAGGATCCATGATAAGTGATAATCTACCATCATCAGAAAGGAAAGGCCTACTCCACTTGACTAAATTCCTCTCTTCCTTTGAATACCGACCATCAAGATTCTTCCGGCCAGTGAGCAGTTCTAGAAGAACAATCCCGAAACTCCAAACATTGCTCTTAGGAGTTATCAACCCTCTCTCTACTGTCTCCTGTGAGAGATTTGCCAGGGCCTGAACAAATGTGCTTACTTTATTAAATAAAATCTCCCAAGAAGTCAGAAAGTACAAATAACTGAACCAAAACTCATAATTAGACCAAACACAAAATGCTTCTCAAACAATAGTGATCTATGAGGCATTGACATCTCTTCTATTAAGAGGCACATCCTCTAAAATTATGAGTCACAATTTCTATCATGACATGCTCCAAAACTATACTCTGTTCATATATATTAACTGACTGACAGAACTTGCTGATGATAAAAATACTCGAGAAAGCCATCTCAGCTAGTCCTCCCAAAACATTGGGTAAACATTTAAATTTTAAGACCAACATTCCCAGCGATAAAACAAAAGCTGTGTGACTGCAACAGTAAATAAGGGAACTTACAACTGAATTGCAAGATATCTCTGTCTCTTGTATATTCGTAATGCATCCATACCCTGAGAGCTTCGCACTAAAATCCTTGTCGATTTGTATATTCGCAGTTGAAAATTCATGGAACATTGCCTGTTGGTGGAGATAAGAAATTCAGCACAAAATGACAATATCATTGGCCAAGTCTCAATATGAAAAACTAGGAACTTCTGTTATAGAAACACAAAGGCGACAGCGGAAACTACAAGTTTGCGTTATGGCTCAAAAAGGCCACAGAGCTCAGGCTACGTATAGCAGATAATAGTGTTGATACCTGGAAGGGTCCCTCTTCATGTAGAAATGTAAGACCTTGTGCAGCACATAAGGCAATTTTGGTTCTTGCATTCCAATCTATAGAGGGGCCATCTGATCTTCCAAACAAAAGCCGGTCTAAGCTTCCATGGAAAAGCCTCTCAAAAACCAACATCCTGTGCTCAGAACCTTCGCGTGCATGAAAACCAATCAGTTTACAAAGTGAAGAATGTTGCAAGGAAGCCAGGGTGTTCACCTCGTTGACAAATTCCTTCAGACCCTGAAAAAGCCGAAAGATAGTGAGATTGGTGCTTAAATATCATGGACTTGCTAAACCACAAAGTTGACTCCTACACCAAACAATGGAAACGAAACCATCCAGTAATTAATGCATGTTCTACAAATAAAACTTATAAGTGCAGTTTGATGCAGGCTTGTTGTTATGCAAATTCCTGATTTGGACAATATTCATTTTTTACAGATGCAGAACAGTGCTGCTAAAACTAGCCAAATATGAACCTTGCCAAGCCTAGATACCAAACTAGAATGGCATTAAAAAATGACAGCATCATCAGATATAGGTCAGACAAGAGAGGGACTAATCAGCAGATGACACACAGCTAGGATAATATAAAATCAAAACATGCCAATGCAATTGAACATTACCTGTGAAGAAGGGTGAAGTCGAGTTATAGTTGCTTCAAGCTTCTTTGCACCAGAGGCATCATCCCCAAAAGAAGCTCTGTAGATGACAGAAGAGAGACCTTCTGACATGCAACGTTCTGGAGAGAAATGGTGGCATGCAGCAGAAATCTCATCAAAAGAAAAGTTCCGAAGCGTTCCAGTAGAAGGCAATGTAGGAGGCAGCACAGGAGGCAGTGGCAACGGTCCAGAGGCATTGAGAGGGCTACTTGTATTTCTCACTTTGAAGCTTTTTGTAGTCCTGAGAGCCGCAGCATTATGAGGTGATGGAAGTGGTAGAGGCTGAGGAACTGATGACCTGTATTCCTTTATTGATCCAGCACGACTAGTCAGCTCTTCATGTTCTTCACATTCATTCGATGCTAGAGCATCTTGATCCACAGTGTCTAGACTTGAGGGGGCAGATAGTGTTCGTGCCCTACTCGTTGCTACTACATTGTTTGACTGCACCGGTTTCACTCTTGTTTTAAAACTTGGTGGTGCGGACTGCAATGCTCTTGTTTGTCTCTGGGGTTCAGGCAGCGCAGTAGGTGACTGCTCCTGAGGGTTTACACGTTTGATGTGGATGCTATGCTCGGATTTTTTCTTCTTACTCTTTGAAACTGTGAAACACCCCATCTTGATGCCTAAATAATCCGGCCTTATCTGGTTTATATCGTCCTGCCAAATCAGTAGTAAGACATAAGCACATGACAACCATTTTGAAACACTTTGACAACCTAAAGCATAGAGCAACATGGGTTTATCAGGGAATAAAATCACTAACATCTGTATATGACCAGAGAGTAAAACCAATCGTTGGTGAAGTTATAATCAAGAAATTATACCACCATTTTGCTCCACCAAGCAAGCTGATTTAGGAACCTATGAGATTGAATGATCTCCTAGTATTGTTCAAAACAAAATTTGAATAACTTTCCTCCACTTTCTGAATTGACCTAAAACATACACAATTTTCAATAGCAATGCTGCTATCAATTTATACACACTCTAAGTACTTCAAATGCTTAAAACTACAGGTTGAAGGAAGCACGGTGCACTAAACTCTCACTATGTGTAAGGTCCGGAGAAAGGACCAAGAGTTTGCTGTACACAGCCTTCCCTGCATTTCTGCAAGAGGCTGTGTCCACAACTCGAACCCACAACGTCCTGGCCACATGACAAGAACTTTACCAGTTACGCCAAGTGATTTTTAGATCCTGAGGCAGATAGGCTAGATGGAAAAGCAATCAACTAATCTTTAGCAATAAAGAATCAGAAATCAATCAAATTTCTTGGTTTGGTCAACTCAGCAAGAGGATCCATGACAATGATTCTAATGATTTGGCACATTCCATCAAAGGTGATGTCATTAATAATGGTCAAAATATACCTTCATAATTCAATCAATTTCTAAGCTCTTGAATTTTCGAAGTAAAAAATACACCAAATATTCTCTAAATTGGATACTAAAACTTCAAGAAAAGCAAATTTTCAAGAATCACTAATAATCTACTATCCTAAACTACCAACAATACTAGATTTCCACTAAGAAGACCCCAAATCCAAAATTTTCAGCTGAATTCCTAAAATTAACAACAAAAGTAAAATCAAGAAAGCTAAAGAAAACCAACCTGGGACAGTTGTTCCACAGCTTGTAGTTGCTTTTTTGAGCTCAAAGATTGGATCTTTACTGATTTCTTGAAATTTAAAAACAACCCATGTAAAGAATTTTCATTCAAATGTTTTGGATGAATATTGGGTGAGGAAAGAAACCCTAACAAGAAATGGTAGAAATATACATGTAGAAAGGCAAAAAGATGTGACTTTTAAGAGTAAAAAGGCAAAGAAAGTAGGAAAAAGACGACTGGAGTTTCTTGGGGGTGGTTTCATAGGAAAGAGGAGTGAACAAGCATTAGTCAAACTTAAAATCCACACCATTATTATTATTATAAAGAAAATAAATAAAATACAAACCAACTCAATTTTTTATGTTATACTATTAATTTTATATTAAGAAAAGATAACATTGCTATTATCTCCTTAACAACAATGCAAATCACATACCTTTATGACATTTTTGCCCTCACATACATATTCTTTTTGATGTGTCCAACTCACAACTGTAATATGGTAAAATGAGTAATTATTTTATTTAAAAATTTCAACCATTAGAAAGAATATCATTAAGTGGAAGTTTGATCAGATTTTATTGTGAAAATTAAAAACAAAATTAAATAAAAGAATTGTATTTGGCCACGAATATATATTTGAGATAGTTTTTCTTTTTATGTGTAATTTAAAGTGAGAAAAAGCGATTCTTTTTTTTTTTTTGGTTTTTCAGATTCTTTAATAGTTAATTTTAAAATTTTATGCTCAAACATATTTTTTTTCACTGCCAAATGGTCTATTCTCAACTATTTATGTACTATATTATATGGTTTGAACAAAGTTGTTAACTAACCCTTTTCTTTTTTTTATTTTTTGGAAAAAAAAAAGAAATTGTCTATTTGGTTTGATTTGACAAGATTACAATCAGCCAAATATCAAGATTTAATTAAACATGAATGTACTATTATACAGTACCTACACGCAATTGACCTCACTATATTATTAAATTTATAAGTTTTGATTTCAGAGTAGGAGAAGTTTGAGATAATTAAATTGTTTTGAACTTGATTAAGTTTTACTTATTTTATCAAACAATATTCATAGAAAAAAAGCAAACACTATAAACATAGATTTTCGATGGTGCTATCATTATACTTTCTTTATTTTAAAATAATTATAATTATATTTCGCAGATTGATTTAATAATTTTAAAACTAAATTAATTTAATTAAATATTTAAAAATTATATAAAAGTAACTCTATAAATTATAATTTCTCATTTTTATATCAAGAAAAAAATATTTTTTAAAATATTGATCAAAGTATATATTATCTGACTTTAAAAAAGAAAATTGTGACAATATTTTAGAATGGAGGGAGTACTTTAAGAAGAGCCAATTTCATAAAGAAGAGATAAGTGTCAAAACTAGATCAATTTTTTTTTTGTTAATTTCATACCTAACTATTGAGGGTATAAATTCATAGCTAAGTCACCACTCATTAGTTTGGGAACGATACTTTAGTGATATATGTAATATACTCTCTCTTTTATCTAAAAGAATCTTGTCACATGACATTTAACGTGGATAAAATATCTCTTTATTCAAAAACAAATCTTGCCGCACAACATTTCATATCGATAATATATTTCACCTTGACAAAAACTAAATAAATTATTAATATTAATTTAAAAAAATTACAATATCACTATCTAAAAATTTATTTTTTAAAAATTTAAAATATTTTTCTTACCCCTGTAACCTCACTCCACTAGGTCCTCCCTATGTACCCCCACCCAATTTTATTTTATTTTTAAAGTTCTTTTATAGAAAAAGACTTTAAAATAAAATTTTAATCCTTCGCTTTCATTTTTTTAATATATTTTTCTTGGGTTGTAGTAGATATATACATATATTTTTAGAAAAGTTTTATTTTTTACTTGGATACTGATTATAACTAAATGAAATTTTTATTTTTAAAAACATCTTGCAGTAAGTAGAAATTTTTTGCCTAAAATTAAGGTATATATTTTATACAAACAATAAAAAAATGGGAAAGAAGGATTAGGTGAGTGAGATAAATTTTTCTTTTACAAAAATAAAAATAATATCAAAGAAAATTTTTTGAAGGGGATCGGAGGGGGTGAGGTGGGGGATGAAGTGGGAAATTTTTTAAAAATATCTTCTGGAACAATCAAAAACACTTTTTTTTGATTATGGATCTATTACCAGAAATTCAATGCTTAATCTCAACATTCAATGTGTATTCCTGAATAATCTTATTTTTCAATTAATCAATCATTTCATTTTATCAAGTCCAATTTTAGTCAGCTTAGAAAAAAGATAATTTTTTTCATCTGATTGATAAAATCCAAAAAATGAGGAGGATCAATTAGTAATATACAGAAGAAATTAATTATAAAAAAATGTTAAAAATTAAAAAAAGAAATATTTGGGTGGTGGGGGTAAGGTGGTGGAGTGGGGGTAAGAATAACATTTTAAATTTTAAATTTTTAAAAATATTTTTTGACAGTGATACTTTAATCTTTAATTTTTAAATAATACTAATAATGTATTTACTTGTTGTCAAAATGAAATATTTCATTCATGTGGAATGTTGTGTGACAATTTTTTTAAATAAAAGAGTGTAGTACACACGACATCAAAAGAGTGTAAAAAAAAGAGATATACATGTTTCTTAAATTAATGAATGCTAGTTTAAATATGAATTTGAGAAAAAAAGATAATTAAAGTGTATTTTTAACAATCTCAACAACTTAAATATGTTGTAAAAGAAAAACAGATGGATATGAATGATTTAGTGTTTGAGTTGATTGCTCAGACGATTACTACTTTACTTTACTAGCCACTTATCTCATTACAACAACAACAACAACAACATACCCCAGTGCCTCAAAAGGCTTCCGCTCATTGCGGGGTGAGGGGGGGTCGGATG
>JAOTQR010000002.1:15255885-15266148 GCA_025774065.1 Solanum ossicruentum
AAATATGAACATTACGTGCATTGTGGTTTTATATGTTTCTGTATCAACATGCTCTATGTGTTTTTTGGTATCAAATAAACAAGTCTTTTAGATATTGCAATGCAAAGCAATTTAGCATTGTTATTCTTAGGTATCATTTTTATATGAATTAGAAATTTTATTTTGATGGTTCATAACAATTGATGGATAACCACTAATATCCAACACAAATCACTGCAAAACTAATACAATGTTATTACTCAGTTGTACTAATTATTAAAATCTACATTTATGAAAAATGGGTATCAAATTCTTTAGATACATCAAACATATGGAATGCATGTTAAAGATTAATTTGTATTTATTGATATATGAAATTATGAAGTTAAATTACAGTAACCAAAAAAAATAAACACAATGAATTACTGGAAACATGATAAAAGACTGAACCTTTTGCAAAGATGGACCAATAAATATGGGTTCAACTATTTTCCTCTTCTTTCCCTGCGTTTTTTGGGTTGAATGTTTAGAACTTGAACCTGTGTCCTTTATCATGACCGTCTCTTCTTGACCTACTTCATCAATCGAATCATCTGCAATGTTGGGTTCACCGTCTTTCATTGTATCTGTAGAAAATTGAGGGATATTGCTATTATCCTCAAAGGATTGGGTTAATCCAAGACTAAAAGAAGGAGAAGCATCCATAATAATCTTCTTTTTGAACAAAATTGAAGAAGAGAAGAACAAGAAAAAAGTTTCCTTGTTCAAATAAAAAAGTACACTGCGGTCTTTCGTTTTCCGAGGAAACTAGAAAAGGTAATAAATTTTAAATTAAAGCGTGTAATGAAATTAATTAATTAGGTAATTTATTTTGATTGGACTATTAGTAAAAAAAAAGGCATAAAGAATATGTATAAAATTTTGAGTTGATCAGGTATCAATAAAATAAAGGAAAAAACTAAAAAAGTGAAATTTTTGTAAATATTTTAAAAGGAAGAGAATATTAGAGATTTGGTAAAAAAAAAAGGTCATGTAGTTTTATAATTTTAAGTTAAAAAATTCTCATTAAAGAAACTATCTAAAATTGAAACTGTAATTTGAGAAGAATTGAAAGTTGATTTTTTTTTCTAATTGAATTAAGGAAGGAGATACAGTGTTCTAATACTATGGAGAATTTGAAGAAATTGAAACAAATTGATGGTGGAAGTGGATGTGGGTGAATGGAGAACAAAAATGGAGGGAGGGAGAGGTTAAGTGTGGGGATGCATGGGGAACTAAAGCAGAGGGTGAGGTTGGGGGTGGGGATAGTGATAAGGGTGAATTTAAAGTCGGCCGCGGGGGAGTCGGACTTGGTGGAGAGGGGATAGAGTTGAAATATGATCCACATCAAGTTATCCACATCACAGTCCAACTCCACTCCGCCCCAATACCTCTCCCTCCTCTCAGCTTTATATTCATCTTTAGCCCCAATTTAATCGTGCCTTCTACTTCTATTTATCATTCATTCTCTCCCTCTATCCTCTGTTGCCCTCTGTTTTTGTTTTCTATTTACCTCCACTCCCACCCCCACTCTCACTATCAATTTTCTCCAATTTCTTTAAATTTTTCATGGCAATAGAATACTATTCCTCCTTTCCTAATTCAATTAAAAAAAATCTCAACTTTTAGCTCTTCTCAAATTACAGTTTCTATTTTAGGTAGTTTCTTTAATGAGAATTTTGGACCAAGTTTAATAAAATTTATTTTTTACTTTTATTGTTGGGTCATTAGATGCAAGATATTTAATATTTTAAAATTCAAATTGAATAACTTGAATTTTTTTAGGATTAGAGTGGTATTTCATAATGGATTTGAAGGTAGATAATAAAATATATGATTTTGTGTTTTAATATTCGTGATAGAAAAATAAAGTTAACAGTAGATATTGAATCTGTTGAAGGTGAAAGAATGAATTTGGTGGTAATTTTCATGGTGATTGCTATGAGTTTTAATGATGAAAATAGTGAGATTTTTGACCATTTTACTCTTTTCATCCAAATTTCTTGATTTTGATGTCATTAGATTCATTTTGTGATTGTGATGCTATAATTGATTAGATTGTGACATTTTGAATGCGATTTCGAGGGGAAAAAGCTCCAATTATTGCTTGATTTGACTACTAGTTACAACAAGTGGACTTCTAAATTTTGCTAAGCTTACTTGAACACAATGATTTCTTTAATTGTGACTTGAATTGATTGGATAGTTATTGTTAGATAATTAAGTTGGAAGTGTGAATTGGAAAAATTAGATGCAAATGTGGATTTCCATTATGATGAGACAGTGTATGTTAAAGATTGATACGTATCGACTTGTAATTTGATATTCAGAATTTCTTGTGACATACATATGTATATGTGAAATTGTAGATTATATTGTGACTATTGTGAAAAGTATTGGAGATATTGCTAATGAGCTTTACTTGTGCGTTAGAGAAATGATTATAAGTTTAGAATCGGTCCTGTCACCATATCTAGAATATTGTGCTATTGTAGTGGACTCTTGCATGTACTTCTCATTATTGCATCATATGATTATGTTCTTGATGTGCATTCTTGACTGAGTTCCACTAATGAAATACTGGTGAGACATTGAAAGAGAAATAGGGATCGGGCCACACATCCATGGCGGAAAACATTGAAAAGGAAATAGGGATTGGGACAAACATGGAGGAAAACACTAATATGAGATACTAAGAGATATTGAAACACTGGGAACAGGCCTGACAAGTTGGGGCAGGTATATGGACAGATATGTTCCCCATGGATTCCGGATTGATGACATCAGTGGATGTGTATCATAGAACAGACATGCATCATGATATTTGACATTATATTATATAATTTCATTTCATATCATTTCACAACATATCATACCATTCTACTATGTATTTTTATCTTGTTTCAAATATTGAAAATGCATTTATGAAATGATTATGCTTGTATTGTACCTGTTGAGCATCTAAACCATCTTATTATATATCTATTGTATGACTGAGCTGTATATTTGAGCTATATCGTGTGACATCTGTTGAGAGTAGATGATATATATATATTTGAGCTATATATTATATATGTATTTGCTTAGATTTTTCTAAGCGCAAGTGTGTAGTTCGGCAATATGTGGTTTGTGTAGGAGTGTTTTGTTCTGTATGCTTTACTTGCTAATTAGATCCCCTTACTGAGTATCAATTATTTTTGGTACTCACCCTTGCTCTACACATGTGTGTAGGTTGCGAGCCCAGTTCTATCCGAGTTAGCTTCCATCTATACAGACCGAGCTTCCTGGATATTCGAAAGGTAGCAACTTATCTATTTTGACGGACTCTCGGAGTCCCTTTTCATTTTATCTTATGTTCTATTTGAGGGATGAGACTCAGACTTGTATTTACTTTCTATTGTATTCGGTACTAGAGCCTTGTACATGTGACATCACCAGTCTTGGGATGATTTTATAGCCTTGATATGAAAAGAATAACTCAATAATTAGGTTATTATGATAGTTTAAAGTTGAAATTTCTCAAAAATATAAAAACGAGTAACAAGGGGTTGTGTGTCGATTATTCAGTTAAATGATACTGAGAGCATTTTGCATCTCTTCTCAAGAAATGACTAGAAATAAGTGAGTCATTTCTTGATAAAATTGTGCTCAATTTCATATGTGACAATTCTTCTAAAAATCTCTTCTTTAGTTAAGGGAAGAGTCCTCTCAAATTGAATTCTTTTAGAAACATATGAAAAGAGAATTGAATATGATTAGTTAAATGTATTTGGTAAATAAAGTCCACTTTTTTAACAAGTTACAAAAATACTTTATTAAATATTTAATATAATTTCATAAAATTTAATTTCACTCAACTAACATATTCTTACCGACCGAAAGAATCTTCCAATCAATTTGTGTGTAACCATTGCTCAACAACAGACTCTGGTTAGTGACAAGGGAAAAAGTCATCAAAGCATTGAAGGAAATGTCTAATGATTAAAAAAACTAATTGGTTGCCAAGTTAACAAATTTAACCTTTTCGCAGTATAATATTTGGACTTAATAATTAATTACAAATGTAGGATTAGTCTCTTTTAGCTACTCTCCCTTGTCACACCCTCCAACCCTATTCAATAATTTGATTATCAATTAGCAAATCAGAATTCGAAAGAACTAAAAGACATCCTAGTAGTACTTTTGGACATGGTCAATAATCTTAATTAATATAACTATGTATACATGTTTAAAGAATTAATGGAGACAATTGAGTTGCTTTCAAATGTTTGAGGACCCTATGTATATGACTCAAATTCCTAATACTTTGCAACTTGTACCTCCTTTTTTTTTTTAATAAAGTCAAACTGATAGTGTATATGTGTCCCAATGCAAATTAATTTAATTTCTCATATTCCATATTTAATTTGTGGTGAGGAAAAATCTATAGGCAATAGCATGGCTTTCCGAAATTATTGAAGGTCTCTTCAACTATCCTATCGTAGATCATGAAACAATGTCGTCTAGTGGATGAGATTATTCTTTTCTTAATATATATAAGAGGTTTAGGAATCTAGTGCTAAGTATGAATAAATCCTTGATAGGGAGAGCTTTCTCCCAAATCTGACCCTATACATTGTGAATTCGGACTAGACTAACAACAATGCAGAAACCGAACAATGGATAAGAAATATAAGAATCTGAATTAGTCTAACTCCAACGCAGATACCGAACAACGGATAAGAAATATAAAAATAATAACCCTACTTTACACGCTATATAAAGGATTTAATGACACGGAATATAGTCTTATAGTTGTTTAACAATATGAATTTAATTAATATCTTTGAAGGGTTTTTCACATACCCTTTTTGATTTTTCTTTTCTTGGAAAGTTGAGCTCCTTCACATGCTTAAAAAGGTAACGACCAAACATATGATTTAGTATACTTAACGATACTAACACACATTAATCAAATAAATTAATATTAATTTTTCACATCCCTTTTCATTTTAGAAATATTATTTTCACATTCAAAGACTCAATCTTCTTCATGTTTTTTGCTTTAAAATTGAATTATTGGTGCTTAATTAATTATAGCATTTTGCCATAAATAATCTATAATATGTGTTGCTTTCATATCAATCCTAATAACATTTTACAACTATTGCCCCCTCACAATCTTGAGTTTACAAGTCAACCAAAATGAATGGGCCCCCTAGGCTTAATTAGCCAGCACAGCGAATTAAGTACTCTCTTCGTTCAAAATAAATGTTACCTTAGCAAATATTATAAATAGTCTAGGTTGTGTTCGGTATGGAGGAAAATGTTTTCCTAAAAAATAAGCTGATTTCTAGCCTATTTTCTCATATTTGCTTGGTAAATGAAAAATAGTTTTTATTATTAATTAGTGAATGAAAATATTTTTTAGAAAATATCTTTTAAGAAAATAGTTTTTGATATGAATATATTTTCATAATTTAAAATAAATATTTAAAACTTTCAAAATTTGAAACTTTTGGGGGTTATCTTAAAAATTTAAGATAAAAATTAGTATATTTTTCAACAATATCCTTATAGGTCATCTACTTAATAATGTTTAAATTTTGAGAAACATTTATTAAATAAAAATAATTTAATAAACTATACATTATATATATATATATATATATATATATATATATATATTAATGAGCATGATGTTTGCTGAAATCACACTTGTTTTAGGGGGGAACAAAGTACCACATAATTAACAACTTGCACTATTGTGTCTTTTATAAAATAATGACAAAAGAAGTCAAATGTGTCATTAGGTCATAACATTTGCAATTGGTAGGAAATGATGAGCAATGGCTGATGATACTGTTTATTTTAGTTTATATTAATGATGTAATTTTTAGATTATATATTTTTTTGATAGACTTATTAAGCATAGGCATTTGTGTTATTTGTGTTGTCACTTACTATATCGGAGAATTAGGCCCTTAGATATATCAGACGTGATATCTTATACTATGTTATTTGAGTCAATTAAATGATAATTTGTATTAGGTGTGATATCCAATTAGTATCAGATATGGTACTCAAATTAATGAAGAAAAATTTTATACTCCGCATGATATTCGAGCCAACTATTAGCAATACCAAATCAAATGAGATAATCAAGTCAATTACTAGTAATCTCATAGCAGATGAGGTACCAGAGCCAACCAGCAATCACAAACAGTATACACACTTACAATCACAATGAAACGACGATACTTGCTAGACACAAATAAAATTAAACAAGTCCTTGCATGAAATTGATAATATGATTGTATTTATAATATGCATTGTGTACTATCAATCTCGGATGGAACCAAAAATTCATTATTTTTTTGCTTTGGGTATGATGGAATAAAGCAAAATGGTTCTTTAAACAGTCTGCGTTTTTTTCAATTATGAAGTAGCAGTTAGTTAATGCAACTTTCGACGCTCATCATGGGTCATACGGAACAGTCGCGCTATGTTTTTAAACATAGGGATCAGGCTGCGTATATCCGACCCCCTCTTATCCCGCAATGGGCGAGAGACTTTGAGGGATTGGGGTAATGTTGTTGTTGTTATTATAATATGCATTGTACAAAATAATAAGCGGTTTTGAAATTTTTGTACATTAATTCCTGACTAATCCCATTGTAGTGGCCGCCAACTAGCTATAATGGCTTGCATGGGACAGAATTAGAAGTCTCCCCTAAAGTTATCACTTCACAACACACCCTCAAACTTTGAAGTTCTAAAATAATCAGTGAAGTTTGATATCAAGAGTTCCACTCACTTGAATTCACTTTTCAAAAGTCTTATGAAACCCTAAACATCTTAACTAATTGAAATTCAGTCCAAACTTAGACATTATCTCCAATCCTTTTTTGGATCGTCCTAACCTTCACCTTGCTTCTGAACCTTACCTAACCTGAAAATTTTAACTGATTGTCGCAGAAATTTTCTAGCTCAAATAATTTTGCCATGGACTTACCCATAAATAAACGGAAGGATTGTTACATACATAGTTGAAGTGTTGTGACCTGTCATACTCGTCATTTATCATCGCCTCGTTTGTCCACCTAAATTATTAATAGAAGAGGATGCAACCTCATCATTAAACTAGATATCATTTTATTAATTTTCCATCTGTAAGTATATTAGTTAATTAAAATTCAAATCTTATAATAGTAATAATTTGGATAACAATGAATTTGATTGTGAGTGCTCCTAAAAATTTGCCCAATTTTTTCAGTTTCAAAATTTAATAGAACACATTGATGGCCTTTTTACATGCAAACAACTAAGTTTCGTTCCTGAAAGATATAATCAACAAAGGAAAAATAGAGACGAACAACAATATTTGTATTTCAAGAATTTATGCGAAGGTTACAATTTTTATAAAATCTTTAAAAGAAAAAGATGTAATCCTCTGATTTTTCTCCTCACGATCATCAACTCAAGAGCTTTAATTTACTTTATTTTTTAATCGAAGAAATATTTATTGAAACTTCACTACGAACGCGGAGCCAAGTTTTAATCATAATCATAGAAATATGGGAACTTGCAGCTTATAACTTGGAGACAAAACTCTTTTGAATGTGGAAGATTTGCAAATCATCACTGAATAACAGAACTTTTCTATATATTCCTCTTCTTCTTGTTCCTCTTCTTTTTTTTTTGTGGTCTTATGAAGACCCCTTTATATAGTTGTAAGTTAGGGTTTGGAGGTATTTTGGTCTTCAATTAATTTTAGAAGAACTTGAGCTTGAAGAACATGAGTTGAGCTCGTCTTGTCAACTTAATGGACTAAATTAAATATAACTTGGACTTTAATTAAGCCATACAATTTGAACTTAAATATTAATCCAATCTTATTAACCAATATTTGACTTAATCGTATATCGAAAGTGTAAAATTTAATCCAAATTTAATATGAATTGTTCAATAAAATTTTACTATTTAATAATAATGACTTTCTTTGATCTAAAAATTCTTATTTTCTAGTGATAGGCAAAGGCAAGGGATGGGGATTTTAATGTAATAGCCTACAAGAATATCAAATCGTTCTATATACTTGTCACACATTGAAATCTTACCTCAATAATAGAATTTAAAAGAATTTCAAACCATTATACATTTTCAAGGAAAAAAGATATTACAATTATAAATCAAAATAATAACAATGATGAAATAGAATAAGAAAATTGAAAATAACAGGGAGTTGACATGATACAACAAAACGTTTATAAATCCAAGTCACAAGGGTAGGACTGAGAATTCTTGGTTGAAGAAACAGGAACCCTAGGGCTACACGATAGTTTCAGCTTCCTATGACTTGATTTCCAAATTCCAACTCTGAACCTTATCTTAGCTCTAACTTTAAGATCCACTTCAATGGCTCCTGACGTCCTCTCCGTCTTCAAGTCACGAGCAATGTCTCCATATAATACTACGTCTTTCGCAGAAAGAAAAAGGTCCAAATAAGTCACATTGCGACGAGGCTGAAAGAATGGTTCTGCATTGTTGAATGCAAGCTGTTGAGAGTTGTAAAACAGCTTCACTTCAATGATGTCGTAGTATATGGACACCCTGGTATTTGGATTGTACGCCTTTAACGTGAAGTTGAAGTTTCCATAAAAATGGTCATTTTTCGTCATGTTGTAATTGTGGAGTGAAGCATTTTCGATTGTGTAAATTGGTCGTCGTGGCTTCACTGATAGCCAAATCACAAGAATTGTTAATCCAACAATGACAATAATGGTTAGGAGTACGAGGGCTATGCATTTTACGGGGCTTAAACGCGGCGTCTTGGTGGTAATGGGAGTGGGCATTGTGAAGAAGTTGTTGACAATAGCCAAAATTCAGATCATATAAAGAAGAAGAAAAGAAGAAAAAGTAAGAGAATGTTTGTAATGAGAAGCTACTTATGTACTTTTCTTCTTTTAGCTTTAAAATTATTGTTCTACTTCATCTTATTTTATATGACATTCTTTGATTTTACATGGTGTTTAAGAAGAAAAGGAATTTAAAACTTGTGATCTAAAATTATTTTTAGATATTTGTACGATGAGAATCATTTCATTAAGAGTTAAAAGGAAATTCTAAACGTAAATTGTTTCCGATTAGAGATAGGAATATTAAAAGAAGGTAAAAGTTAGGGAAGACAGAGATGTCGTCTTGTTCTTTTTTAAGAAGCTTTTTGGTTTCTTGAATACAACTCAAGAGATCTCAGAATATGTTTCTTTTACTTTTTTGTGGAATAACTTTAGTTATGCTATTAAAATATTTATTTAATTTACATTTATATAACACTTTTTAAATTTATAGATTCAAGTTGTGGTGATATATTATTAACTATGTGGTACTTTTTAATAATTTGCCATAGTATTTAAGGAAAAAATAAAGTTTTTTGAAATTTGTTATCTAAAATTATTCTTAGATATTTGTATAGGTGAGAATCATTCCACTAAGGATAAAAGAAAAATTTTAAAATTAAGTTGCTTTCAATTAAAGTAAAGTAACATTTTTTTAGGATGAATCAGAACGAAAATGATCGCACATAAAATGAAATAAAAGGAGTAATATATTATTCACGACAAAATAACACAACTAGCCAAACATTTGTTAGTGAATTAGTTAGCATACCAACAGTTTGACTTAATTACAATTCACCACTTGGCTATGAACACGCATAATTTAATTGGGTAATTAGCTTATTATATATTAATTCATCATAGTAATTTTTCAAACAGTATTACTGTTCCAGTGTGTCATTAGCTTATTATATATTAATTAATCATAGTAATTTTTCAGTGTATTTCTCAAGGCATTAAAATTATAATATTATGAAATTATTACTTTATATTTTGCGCCTCAAGAGTTGTGTTTTGGACTACTAGAGTGAGTCTTTGCTAAACATGTTTATTACTGTGTCGCACGAATTCAAATATAATTATTATACTTTGCTTTTATAATTCGTATTTGTTATTTAATTTATTTTAATTTATTGTTAATTTATTTATTTTAATTTGTATGACATAATTTAATTGAAATTGTTTGTCACGTTCCGGGAGGATACCCTAAACATAATAGACACTCGAAGAATATTGCTAGCTGTCACACCCCTCCCTGTGGTCGTGACCAGTGCCCGATAGGAGCACGTAAGCACATACTAAGTCGAATTCCTTTATAATCATAGCCTAGAATTCTACCGAAATTTCGGCAGAGTTTCCTCTGTTTTAT
>JAOTQR010000002.1:15307391-15329890 GCA_025774065.1 Solanum ossicruentum
ATTAATTGTGTCTGTTCTTGAAGCATTATTTTACTGTTTTCTTTAGATGTTGTTTCCCAGCTTTTAATGTGAACTAGATCTTGCTTTATAAAGAATTCTGATATTGTTCGTTTTTAAGGTCTCTTTGGAGAGATTGTGCTCGTCTTCTTAACTTTGGGGTAGCTAGGACTTGGTGGAGTTCACTTACTTGTACAGGGAAAAGGGGCTTGTGGATTGATCTGAGGTGTATTTATACGTCAAATTAGTCAAAATTACTCATGTATAGAGCTTAGTCAGAAAATAAATCCATGAAGTTTAGGTGTTCTTAGTGTAATTTGGCTTATTTTGCTAATTTTGGGTCAAGTGCGCTTGTTACTTGTGTTTTTGCAATTTTTTTAGCATATTATGATGTCCGGGTTCACATTCGGAGTTGGATCTAGAGCATAATTTTTTATTTTGCCTCTCGACTAATCGAGATTCGCGCTCTGTAAGGCAAGTATGGATCTAGAGCATAATTTTTGAATTCACAGGAATTCACAAAAATTCAATAACTTTTACATAAATTTAATATTTTTATCAAGAAATTTATTAATGATGGATTGCATGCGTCTATTGCAATGAGAGGCCAGGTACTTTATCACAAAACTAAGAAAAACGAAAAGAAAATAACACAGAACTTTTATATGAAAAAACTTCATACTCGAGGGAGAAACAATCACAACTCATTAAACATAATTTTATCTCAGTTTCACTATCTTCAATAGCAACAATGATTACAACCTCTTAATCTTTTTCCGCTTCACAAAGAAAATGAAAACTCTCATCAGTTAAGTAACTACTCAACTGCCCACTAATTTGATCTATTCCAATTAGTCTGGACTTTAACCTCCATCCTAGCTAACTCTAGCTATGGATTAAGCACACACGAAAAGAGACGCAAAACCAAAGCACCGGGCTCTTTTATGAATCACGAGCTGATTTACATGAAAAATTGCAGAAACGTAAATTAATCACAACAAAATAAAATTTCTGATAACTCGAAAGTTATTGTTATTCTTCAATTGTATTTCTAGAAGGATACTTTGACACTTTTTCTTATTGAAGGGGTGATGTGCAAATCATTAAGTTTTTAATATATGTTAGTACATAATATATAGCAATCTTCTTTGCTTGGAGCAATTCTATGACTAATAAATCTGTCACACTATGACTAATAAACCTGCCACACTGCAATATTCAAGTACTAACAAAAGTTTGTTAGTTGTTATTGATAATGTATTATACCAAATATTACTTTTAAATTATACAAATTAAATACATGCCAACTTTTAAAATAAAATCAAATCCTATTTCAAAATTTATCAAATCATTAAAATTTCATATTAACGATTAAGTATCTATCAATATGAAATTGTACTAGAGGTGCCCAATTTGTTTATGCATAACACTTTGTTAGGAGAATTTTTTTTCTCATTTAAGATTTCTAATTAAAGGTTTAAAAATTTTATCCTAATCATCAATGATAATATACACGTGTTGAAACATCAGCCAACCAGCAAGTTTTGGGTGGAAGTACACATCAACACATAAGATGATAAGAACGTCATGTCATTAGTGGTGTTGGTAACGTTATTTCCTAGTATAAGTAGTATATATTATTATTATTATTGTACTTTGTGACGTGATTGATTGGTCTATTAGCTATAACAATTATACAGCAAAACCCAACCAAATTAAATGATTAATGTATTGATATCTAGCATTATTATCATTATAATCGACAGTAATATATGATTAAATATAATTAATATTATAGTGAGTGTATATTAGACAATGATAACGAGGTTTTTCTGCATCCTTTGTTTAAAATTGGCTAGATTATGTTTCATCTCTGAAGGTTGTAAAGAAAGATGGGCAGATACATTGGAATGATTGCTGACAATCAGTACTTTCGCCGCTTTAATTTGTTTGTCCAGTTTTGATGATAGGATAATATGCTAATAGAGATAGATCGATATCTGGTCATGTAATATAGTAGGTTAGTAGGATTAATCATGTTTTTATATTTTATAGTGTCATTATTCGTCTTATATATATTACTTTTATCATATTTACATACTATCATTTGTTTTTCATTATTAATCGTTTTCCTTTTCTCTTTTCTTTTTCTTTTTTCATATCTAGTATCTTCTGCTTATGGGGCTTGATTTTTGAGACGAAGATTTTTCAAAAACATCTATATCTCTATAAGGTAATGGTAAAGTTTGTGTGCATTTTATCTTCTCCAGACTTCACTTGTGCAATTCCATTAGGTATATTGTTGTTGTTGTTCTTGTTTAGCTTTGATGATTTAAGCTGACATAAAATTTAAGCATTAAAAAGACTTTTAAATTTTGTGATTGTAAATTAAAAGTATATAAATTGAACTAAATATCACGTAAAAAGTTAAATAAAAATATTTCAAAAATTGAAAGAAACATTTTTATTAATGGACTAAAGAGGTAAATAAGATAAACAAGTTAAGGAAAAAGAAATAATTGTTTTGTTTCATTTAGCATATGCTCTTGCCTTTTTTAAAAATAAAAAAAAATTAATCTCATTGTTTTGTCCGTTCTTTTCTTTTTTGGAGAAGAATTGAACAAGAAAATCTATTGGATTTTAACAAGAAAGATAAAAATATAAAGAGTGCGGTGTTTGCACCAAATTAATAAATATATGTTAATACGTAATTTTCACATAAATTTTATCACTAATCATGGTTGAATTGAGTTAGTAAATGTACTTTCCTCTTAGTTTTTATTTACTTATGATAACTTATTATAATTATGCAAATTACGTGAAAATTAATATTTCTCATGAATAGCTACTGGATCACATTCGTTACTTGGGGCGAAATTAGAACTTCGCCAACAATTTTAATAGAATTCAGTAACTTTGACTCTCAAGTGCGTTTTAGGCATAATTTTTTAAAAAAATTGTTTTTATTTGAAATTTTTAGATGATGTTATTTTATGAAAATGAATATTATAAAATTTTCTTGAAACAAAATAAATTAGAAAATGAAAATAAAATTTTTAATGTTTTTCAAAATCCAAATACTAAAATATAATATCAAGTTATATTTGAATTTTTTGTATGTCAAATACTATTAAATAAAAAAAGTAAAATAATTTTTGATGTTTTTAAATTCCATAAGAGGGAGATGAAGCAACTCAAGCAGATAGCAGGTTGACATACCTGCTTGAACTATCTGCTTCCTTTTATACATCATGCAGGATGCATAAAAATATTTTGAGGATTTTTTAAATTAAATCTTTTTAAAGCAGCTGCTTCATGATTCTACAATATCACCCCTAACAACTAATTCTCACAATTGAAGGCCCCATAAAAATATTTCAGAAATTTTTTAATGTAATTTATTAAAAATGGTTGCTTAATAATTTTATGATATTGCCCCTCATAAATAATTTTTCAGCTACTTTAATAGTCCAGTTATTTTAAATTAATGGAACCCACAAAAATATTTCAAGAATTTCTTAGTTTAAATTTTTCAAAGCAGTTGCTTAGTAATTTTACAATATTACCCCTAACAACTAATTTTCACATTGAAGGGCCCATAAAATATTTCAGAGATTTTTTTTAATTTCATCTAATCATGTAATTAAAGCTACTCAAGCAAGCAGCAAGTTGACATGGATGCTTGAGCTGTTTGAGGGTATATCTGTAATTTTTTTATGATTCTTCTGTTGTAACTTAAATTAAAATTTAAAAAAATAATAGATATTGAGTCCACGATAGTACGGAGGTGGATGTCTAGTACTATTAAAAGAACAAGTAAAGTAATTTTTAAAAATAAATAAAAATTTCTCATAACCAAACAAATAAAATTAATAAACAATATTTTAAAAAATACAAAATTCATGAACATAAAATTCTAATTCCCACACTATCGTTGGCATATTAATAAACCCCCCACCCCACTCCTTACCCCCATTATATGGACACTTTTCATTTTATATTGTTATTAATAATGTACGGGTGAATTTTATTATTTTACGCTTTATTCTAATAAGAGGGAGTTGAAGCAGCTCAAGCAGGCAGCAGGTCGACATGCATGCTTGAGCTGTCTGCTTCCTCTTATACATCATGCGGGATGGATAAAAGTATTTCGAGGATTTTTGTAATTGAATCTTTTTAAAGCAGTTGCTTCATGAATTTACAATATTACCCCTAACAATTAATTCTCACAATTGAAGGGCCCATAAAAGTATTTCAGAGATTTTTTAATTTAATTAAAAATGGCTGCTTAATGATTTTACGATATTGCCCCTCATAAATAATTTCCCGGCTACTTCAGTTGTTCAATTATTTTTAAATTAATGGAACCCATAAAAATATTTCAAGGATTTCTTAATTTAATTTTTTCAAAGCACCTGCTTAGTAATTTTTACAATATTACCCCTAACAACTAATTTTCGCGATTGAAGGTCCCATAAAAATATTTCGAAGATTTTTTTAATTTCATCTAATCATGATAATTAAAACTACTCAAGCAGGCAGAAAGTCAACACGTCTGTTTGAGCTGTCCGAAGGTGTATCAATAATTTTTTATGATTCTTCAGTTGTAACTTGAATTAAAATTTAAAAGAAACAGATATTGGGCCCATGATAGCGCAGACGCGAATGTCTAGTACTATTAAAAGAAAAAGTAAAATAATTTTAAAAAATAAATAAAAAATTCTCATAACCAAGCAAATAAAAATGATAAACTATATTTTAAAAAAGTACAAAATTCATGGACATAAAATTCTAATTCTCACACTATCGTTGACATATTAATAACCCCCCCTCCCCATAATATGGACATTTTTTATTTTATACTGTTATTAATAATGTACGGGTGAATTTTATCATTTTATCTTTTATGTATATTAGTAAGCATAAAATTGAGTTTAAAAAATTATTAATACACTAATTAATGATGGATATAAAATAAAAAATTAATAAATTTTATCTTAATTTAATAAATATCTATATAATTTTGGATAAATATTTATAGAAAAATGTTTATATAATATAAGACAAAAATAATATTTTTGTATGATCTAATTCACCCATCTCGATATAGATTTACAGAGTATCAAAATACTTTTTGTTTGATCTAGAGCTTTTAGTGAGGAGACAAGATGTCAATTGACAAATGGACTGAATTGGTGTTGGGGAATGTGCAATGATCAAATAAAACCAAAGTATCAAAACGAAATAAATGCATGTGATATTCCATCACTATCATTGCTGCCTAATTGTATACTCCTTATAGGAGATACCTTCCATTTGGTCCTTTTTTGCCACACCTACTCTTCAATCTCCCTTTTTCCCCTTATGTGGTTTTTTTTCCATGTTTAATATTCGCAATGCAGTTTGAATATTTTAAATTAGTCTTCATTTTAATTTTTTATATATAATTTTTTGTAATTGTACTTGCATTGAGAAAAAAATAATTTTATTATTTTACCTTTATTTTATATACATTAATTTTTTTTAGTTCTTTTAGTTGGTCAAATATATATTTTCAAAGTTTATTAACTATCAAGGATAAATAGGGTTTATGCATTAATTTTGTGAAATAATAAATATTAAGAATCATTTATTTATAGTAAAAATGACATATAAAAAAGATCGGAAGAAGTACTATATAGAGCTCTATTTGAAAGAAGTATTTTCTATTAAAAATCTTTTTATACGGAGAAATCAAACTCAAAATTTTTAACCGAAAGAAGAGTAATCTGCTCCACTGACGATATCATTTGATCATTCTTATGTGTTTGAATAATTTACTCCACCCAATTTGAGGAATATGGGATTCCAACTCATTTAATTACTTCAAATGGACATGCACTATTGAAAAGCATTTGAATTCAGAGTCATTGATAAGCAGTAATCAAAAGTAACAAAATTAAGTGCAAGTTTATGCAATTGCTACATGTACACTCACTAACTTTATGAGTTTTTGGGCTCTAAATGTGACATAAAATCATAATTTTAAATTAGTATTTAAATGTATATTTGTACATTTGATGTGAAATTTGATCAATAAGTTTATGTTTTGTAAATAAAAGAAAAGAGATTCCATCATTTTAAAATTTTCAAGCAAAGACTCGTATTTTTGATTTTGAGAGATTATTCGTACCACGTGGAAGGATCATATTAAATAATAGTTAGTTACTATGATTGTTGATTAATGAATCTATATAAAATTAGTGTGTTTAGAAGTTTATAATTATAAATATTTATTTACCAAATGAATATGAAAATATGCAATTTGTTAATACAGTATATTAGGAGATTCCAATATTTTGTTTACGAACTATGCTTTGCTAGCTCATTTGGTAAGACTGTATAAAAGTTGAAAAAATTAAAAGTTTTCAGCACTTGTGTAATTTTTCATGTATGAGCAAAAACACAACTAACTAAAAAATTCAAATTGCTCATTCAAACTAAATTTTAACTTCAAATTAATCGGATTTTAAATCATGATTTACATCTCGTCTCCAAACGGACCTAAGTATTACTCATTTTATTCAGTTTTTACTCGTTCAGTATTTCAAAAATAGATTTCACTTTTACTTGATACTTTTAAAATATAAAAAAAAAAAATCTATTTTGATTTGAACGGTAGTTATTTATTTTTCTAAGTTATTTTCAAAGACTTAAGACTAATACATTAATTAATTAATATAAATATTGTGATAAAATATTAATTATTACATGTTCTTTTAAAAAGCATGTAAAATCTAAAATAAACAAACTAAAAATAATTGAAAAAAATATTTCTTTCAATTTTTCATCTGATATTCAAGATTCACTTTAAATTTCAAACTAATTTAATCTTCATAATGTTGGGCTTTGGATGTGATTGAGAAATGGAGGTATGTTTTCTCACATAGAAGAATCAAGAAGAATTTATTGTGTACAATTTTTTAAAAAGAAAAAAACAAAAACAAAAACTTCCGTACTTGCTTAAAGAGTGAGATTTATTTAATTGATTAATTAATTTTCAACTAAATTCTTTGATTTTTTTTTTAAGAAAAAACGTGCATCATTTCTCCATAAAGACCTCAATTTTTTCTCAAAAAAATAAAGACACCATAAATATCCCCTCTTTTGGCATTGCTTTCGAATTAGAACAATGTCATATTTATTTTGTTGAAATTGTATAAAATTTTGGTTGAATGAACACATTAAGTTAGGTGCAGTTTGGGCAATATATGTATAAACTTTTTGAGTGATAATATATATATATATATATACCTTTTTGCTTTGTTGATGATTCGAATTTGTAACGTTTGAATTAAAAATGGTACTTACCATCCGAGCAACTTCCTGTTCCCAATACATTCACAAATGATCATATAATTATGACCTTTTTGTTTATCAAAATTACTTAATTTTGCCTTTAATTTACTAATACAAAAATCACATATACCAAAAAAATTCAACTTTTGGTGAGTAATATTTTTTAAAAAAATTAATATATACCAATTTAATTTTAATAAATTCGATCTGATTCGAGCCAATCCATATATATATGCAATGGATTAATCTTTTGCTCTTTCTTATTTTTTATTTTTAATTGAAAAAATAAAAATTCAACTCTTTCTTTTTTTTCCTAAAAAGGATCCAATCCAATCTGATAAAAACACTCATAGGCAGATATACTTTTAACTCTTATTGAAAGTTTTGCTATATAACAAGTATATCATATGTTATATCAATCATATATGTCAGTAAAAATTAAATCGTTTTCTCCTCTTAATATCTAAAAAGAATAAAGATTTGTTATTCTTTTCAATTAAACAAAACGTGTAAGATGTTCACGTTTAGACTGTGACCTCTTCTTAAAGGCTAAGCATTCTTCTCGTATCGAAAAATGTTGCGATCCAAGTCAATTTTTTGACATGATCGACATTCAAAATCATTATTGGTCCAAAACAAATCAAATAGTCAGTCTTGCTACTAAATAAGTCCTATAATACTATGCAGAATCTTTAAAAATATGAGCATGCAATTATTTTTTTTAAAAAAAACTCAAACTTGATTTGAAAATATTAAAGTAGTATAATATGTGTATGTTTGTTAAATAATTGAGATTGTAACTCAATTAACTCGTCTATAAAGCCTCTAATATATTGAAGATAAGTTATATATTAAGACAAGATTCCATGGCTACGTGAATATTCTACTAACATCATATATTGAATACAAATTAAATACTCAAGATAAACTAGTCCTAACTCCAAGTGTAAGAAGATCTCACAAAAGTTGGATGAAATTAATCCTAAAAATGTGTTTGTTGTTGATCATGAACACTTGAGTCTATATTATTAAAAGATGCAGTGTTGAATAACGTCAACATATGGAATGTTTAGTATATAAGCAATTGGATAAAAATGAACATACTAAGCTAAATGAATAACTCTAAACTTAGATCGAAATAAAGTCATCTGAATTTTTTTAAAAAAATTTTAATTGAAAAAATAAGACATGTTCTAAATTGATTAACTGAAATATAATATCTGGATATCTAAGATTTAAAAGAGAAACATAAAATAGTGTACAAATTATTGTAAAACACTTCTTATCACCTGAATTTCTAATGATATATAAAAATTGATCTTATGACTTATGACTGAAAACATGTCTAATGTTTTAAGTATGAGAAATCATCTTATCTATGACTGCATAAGTAATTATATAAGTTCAAACCACAAAAAACTACATAAATATATGTAATTTTTAAGTGGGAAAGTTTTTACAATCGATATAGACCATGCAAGCTCATGCTATTCAACTTATAATTCAAGTTGAAACAATTTTTTCTTTTTATTGGAGAAAGTAACTCATATATCTATGATCTATATAATCTATATTATAATTAAAGTGTGAAAACCTTTATAAATGTTGTTTAAACTTTTTGTTATTCGTTAAAATACTCTGCTTTAGATAAAATCATCTTTTCACTATTTTTTAAATTTATTATTTTATCTTTTTACTTAATTAATTTCAAGATTCACTTTTTAATTAGAATTTCTTTATATTTGGAATTCATTTTTGATTTAGAACTATTCTACATAAATAATTGTCCAGGCTATAAAGGAAACATGAGAAATATTATTATTTTTCTAATATTAAAGACTTTGAAATTAACTATATTTTGATTATCAAATAATTTGTTGATAAAAGTATGTAATACGATAAATTTAAAAAGGAAAAGAGTAATTAAAAGTACGTTGAAATATTAAATTATTTCTTTTATATTTAGGAGTCTTTTTAAAAATTAAATTTTAACTAATTAATTATTTAACTCCCAATTATTCATCTTCAAATCATTACTTTATGCATTCATAAACTATTAATATATTTTTATATTATAAGTAATTGAATTGATTCTCATCTTTGCTCACTCATAATAGACTAAACTATTGTATTAAATTAATAACATTTATTTAATTTTGTTTATATATATAGTATTTATTTTAATAACATGTATAATATTTATATATAATTTTTAGATTGACATGACACATATATGCAAGGCACATACGCTAAACTAGTAATATATTAAAAGCGTGAAGATCCTTAGAAATGTTGTTTAAATTTGTTGCCCTTCATTAAAAGATTTTTTTAGACAAAATAATCATTTCACTATTTTTTATATTTATTATTTAATCTTTATTTATTTAGTTTCAAAATTCACTTTTGGATTAGAATTTCTTTATTATTTAGAATTTACTTTTGATTTAGGACTATTCTATGTAAATTATTAATAAAATATTTTACTATCAAATATTTTGTTAATAAAAATATGTAAAATAACAAATTTAAAAAGAAAAAAATCAATATTTAGGAATCTTTGTTACATTAAATTTAATCAATTAATATTTAATTTTAACTATTCAGCTCTAAATTATTACTTCATGTATTAAAAAACTATTAACATATTTATATTATAAACAATTGAATTAATTTTCTCATCTTTGCTAATTCATAATAGACTAAACTATTGTATCAAATTAATAATATTTCTTTAACTTCATTTACATAAATATTATATTTATTTAATAATAAATAATATCTATATATAATTTTTAAATTAATACAATACATACTGCGAAGCAAGACCTACATCCAACTAATACACTAAAGAATGTCCAAAGTTATAACATTTACCACTAAACACAGTCATATGTTTCCTTAATTTCGCAGTAATCGAGCATTTAATTTCCAATAATGGTAATCTACTACACCACCTTTTAAAAGATACTTCTTCCATCCCAAATTATAAGAATATTTTTTATTTTATACTATTATTAAAAAATCATTAATATACTAGTAGACTTTATCATTTTAATCTTCATTTATATAAATGGACGTTAAATTAAATTTTAAAAAATCATTAATACTCTAATTAATGATAAGATAAAATGAAAAAAATAATTAATTCTATTATATTTTAATAAATAATCTTATAATATAAGATAAATATTTATAAAAAAATACCATTATAATATGAAAGAGAATAGTACTGATAAATATTCACCAAATTCAAATAATATTAAGATTTGAAGAATATCTCTAGTCTCTAGCAATACAAGTAACCATTAGTTGGAATTACGTAAACGAAACGTAACCAAAATTAAATCTGACTAGACTCTGAATGTATTTGGGATAGTATTCCCAATAATGCTAGCAATAAACACAAAGTTCATGCATTCTTAAGTAACTTTCCGTACAATAATCAAACTTCAATATGAATATTAAATATTCAATTTTAAGAATTAATATTTTCTTTATCTCATTTTATGCGATATTATTTAATTTGGTATGGTATTTTAAAAAAAAGTAAGATTTTTGAAACTTGTGGTCTAAAATCATTCTGAGACATTTATGTGATTGAGAATCATTTCATTAAGGGTAATTGAGGAATGTTAAGGTTAAAGTGTTTTCAATTAGAGTAAGGTGACATTCTTTTATGATACAGTGAAATCTACGACGGAGATTATATATTTCGCCTCATGATCCGAGTCTATATGGATGAAAAAAAGAAGAGTGTTCCAGTATCTTTTGAGGAACGAGATAGCATAAATCATTCAAGGTGGATTGAGTGAGATCGAGCCAAGAACAGCAAGGGAGATCAGAAATTCTAAGCGTAGCTATCCAACCCATATCACAGCACTCAAACTATGTTGCACTAAGCTGAACCCATTCATTGTTACTGACGGTCCAAAAAAAATCATATAAAATAGAATAAAAAGAATAAATATTATAATAGTTATTATGAATACCTCGCATCATCATATAAAAGATTAACTTAAATAGAAGATTTATAATAGACATGAGAATCAATCATTGTATATATATCATAAATATATATACATATGCTTTAAATAGAAAAGGTTTACATCATATGTACTGTAGGTATATATATATTTAGTAAATATCCTTTTTTACAAAAAAAATAAAAATCGATATGATAAATTTATTCCAAAAATATTCATCCCATAAATTTATACCTAAAAATATATCAGTAATCTGGCTTTCCACAAATTATATTTTTTACACCATAAAAAGATATGATATATTTTAAATGTAAAAGATTTATACCATGTATATACTAGAAATATATATGTATTAATAAATATTTTTTTATTTCATAAAAAAGATACTTCCAAAATAATAATTTATCCCCTAAAATTCATCCCATGTATTTATACCAAACAAAAATATAGCAATAAGAACTTTGCCATGAATTATATTTATAATATATTTCTAATTAATTTTCTAAGTATTGTGTCAAATCTTATCGTGAGAACTAAAATGTCACGAGGAGAATACTTATGCATGTATTAAGTCTTAAAAACTGTCTTGCTACATAATTTTCTCAAAAGTTAATAGCTTCTTTCAATAAATAAAAGAATAAATATAAAAAAATATCAAATATTTATTTGAATTTTGAATAATTAAAATATTTTAAATATTCAAAAAAGTCAAAAATTTAAATAATATAATACAGGAGTATAACTCGTTTTTAAAAAGGGATAATTAAATTAGTCCAATCCTAACTCAAACCCACGCTATATATATACTGCACGTCCAACCTTTTTTTGTATCTCTCTCTCTCAACATTAATTCCTTCAGCTCGTCATCTTTTTTTATACCATCGTCGGAAACATCCACAATTTCTCTCGGCGTTCGGTCATCGTCGACACATCTACAATTTCTCCCGGAGTTCGGTAATCATCGGAAACATCCACAATTTCTCCCGGCGTTTCGGTCGTCACTAACAACATGCAGAGGTTTGTAACAGCAAGGGAAAAATGGGTGGGAGGTTTACGAGGTTTATCACGATGTTGTTATTCCCAATTAGGCTTAGCATCCCAAAAGGACGATGATGTGATTATTCCTCGGATGCCTCATTTCGACTACTCTCCGCCGCCGTACAATGGACCCTCCGCCGATGAAATTTTGAGCAAACGGAAGGAGTTTCTTAGCCCTTCCATGTTTTACTTCTACGACAAAAATCCGGTGAGTTCCCTTCTTTATTACCTGATTTTTAGTGAAAAATTGAATTTTTTTTTAGAGAATTTGTACTATAGTTAAATGGGTTTTGAGTTAAAATTGAGAACTAACATGGATTGTGGTGGGGCTGCTTCTCCCCTCGCCAGACGTCTGGGGTCTTGGGTTTAGCCCTCAGTAGTAGCATCGGCGATTCGCATTTAGCCGGACTAATTAAAAGAAATAAACTAAAATTGAGATTGAGATGTAATTAATAATATAGTTCAGAATGATTTTTTGGCTGTGTTCGGATGATTATTTAATGTTATCTAACTAATTACTGATTTTGGCGTGTCCCTGAACATTTAACGTGACTAGATTCCTTTTAACTTTTTTTGTTTTGGTTTTCGATTTGTTCATTTTCTACTTTTCGTTTTTCTTTTTTCCTTCTAATTAGCCATTGGATATGTGTAGCCATTTAACTTGGCATAATGTATAACAAAAAGAAGTTTGACATATTTGTGTAGTTGTAAATTATTTTATTAACTATACAAGAATAATATACCCAGCAGAACCTTGCAAGTGGGTTTTGGATGTTGCCAGACCTTACCACTAACTCATAGGTAGAGAGACTGTTTTCTTGATATTTTGTTGATTGTAAAAGAAAAATTCTAAAATGAAATTGTTTCTAATTATAATAAAGTGATTTTTTTAGGGCAAGTGCCACATAAAATGGCACAGAGTGAGTATTTTCTCAAGGAGCATATAAGATAGAAACATGAATATGAGATGGATACAAGTTTAAGTACTATTCTGATGCTGAAATCTGCAGCTACTACGTCCTAAGCCCAAACATGTACTCGGGAATATTATACAAATTGAAAATAACAAGTACTACAAGTTGTCCGGCTCTGAATTGTCAACACAAGAAAGTCTTAGTAAATCATGTGGCTTAGAGTTGAATTCAGCAAACTACCTGAGGTCTATTTTTTGTTCATTTCTAGTTGTATAAAATTTCATCTTCAGATTCTGTATGGTTAGTTTTAGTCTGTGAATTACCCGACTCAATATTCTGTAATTTCTTTTTGGTATTATTCACTATAAATTGAGATTGAGAAGGTGCTTTGGGATGATTTTGGTTATTATGTACAGCTGAATCTGGTACATGGAAAGATGCAATACTTATTTGACAGCAATGGACGTCGATATCTTGATGCATTTGGAGGAATTGCAACTGTATCTTGTGGACACTGCCACCCTGATGTGGTAGAGGCCATCGTAAACCAAACCAAACGCTTACAGCACTCAACTATATTATACCTCAATCACGCAATTACTGATTTTGCTGAGGCACTGGCTTCTAAGTTACCTGGTGATCTCAAGGTATTTCTTTACTCTTTGGTTTATTACCTAAATCATTATATCAAGTTGTGTCACAAAGTTTAACTTATATACATAATAAATGTAACTGTCCATCTGTAAGAAATGCAGTCAGTATCTTGGAGGCTTACAAATTAGATTAACTTACATGCACAATACTTGAAACCGCCCATAAAAAGTGAAATCAGTAGCCTAGAAAATTAGGCATGTTATCTTCTATAATAGATACACTGATAGTGTAAAAGTACTTTGCAATGCCGTTGCTTATATGTTAAATCCATGTCTACAATCTGATCGAGACATGTTATTGCTTTTTCAGGTTGTGTTCTTCACCAATTCTGGGACTGAGGCAAATGAGTTAGCAATTATGATGGCAAGACTATACACCAGTTGCCATGATATCATTTCTCTAAGGAATGGTTACCATGGAAATGCAGCTGCCACTATGAGCACCACTGGGCAAAGCATATGGAAATTCAATGTAGTACAGGTACAACGTCGTATTTTGCAAAATTGCTATTATATTCCTGTGTTTGATATATGCAGCCATCCATGTTTTTATCGGATGACTCTTATGAAGTTACCGTAAAGGGGTTAATGGATTACTGTTATCATTTTACTTTGATATCTTATCATCATCTAGAAATTAATATCAGTCTCATTATGCTGGATTTTCTCCTTTGTTAGATCTGATATTTAGTGGAATTGTAGAGTGCAGTTGAAAAAATAGTGCCTCTAAATAACAAGTTTAATGTTTCTCTCCATTCTAAAGGCATATTTGATTATCTATAACAGCTGGAGTATTAGGAAATCTGCAGTAGTGTTTGCTAGGTAACATATGAAGTGCCATAATGTACAAAACCTTGTTATGTATATTACTCGTCTGTTGTTCACTTACTATTTACCTTGCTGATCAGACTGGAGTTCATCATGCCATAAATCCTGACCCATACAGAGGTGTTTTCGGTTCTGATGGTGAGAAGTATGCAAAGGATGTTGAAGATCTCATCCAATTTGGAACATCTGGAAGGGTTGCTGCTTTTATATCTGAAGCTATACAGGTACCCATCCCTGCTGTTACCTTGTCCATCTAAATTCCATAAAACATCATGTGTATCATCCTCTATAATGTTCCTTTTAAGTGTAGGGTGTTGGTGGGATAGTTGAATTGGCGCCAGGTTACTTGCCCTCGGCATACAGTGCTGTACGAAAAGCTGGAGGCCTTTGTATTGCTGATGAGGTTCAATCTGGATTTGCTCGCACTGGGAGCAACTTCTGGGGATTTGAGAACCAAGGGGTGGTTCCTGACATAGTAACAATGGCAAAAGTCTGTCTCTTTTTCAACAGTGACAATCTGCTATTTTACATAATGACAAAAAAAGACATCCATCTCCTGATTATTATAATTTGGCCAAAAATTAAGCCTTCTTACTTTTTCCTCCTTTTTTCCCCCAGGGTATTGGAAATGGAATACCCCTTGGAGCTGTGGTAACAACTCCTGAGATTGCTAAGGTCTTGTGCCATAGTAATTATTTCAACACATTTGGTGGAAATCCTGTGTGTACTGCTGCAGGACTTGCGGTCCTTAGAGTGATTGAAAAAGAAAAGCTTCAAGAAAATGCTCATGCTGTTGGTTCCTATTTGAAAGAGCGCCTTATGGCTATCAAAAATAAGTATGAAAGTAAGATATTCTTCCCCCTTGTCATTATTACCTCTACAGGAGGATGATCAAATCTGTTTTTTCTTTTTCTGGAGGAAACACTGCATTTCCTTCGTTGTCACTTTTGATTGATTCGAGCTTCTGCGATAATGTTTATGCAGTTGTTGGTGATGTAAGGGGAAGAGGACTACTGTTAGGCGTTGAACTAGTTACTGACCGCAAACTGAAAACTCCTGCAAAAGCTGAAACTCTGCATATCATGGACTTGATGAAAGGTAAGCTCCTCTTGAATCATCATCCTTTTGCCAGTAGTTTAATTAAACCTTGCATATTAACTTAGTTATCTGTACCGCTTAAAGATATGGGAGTACTAGTTGGCAAGGGTGGATTCCGTGGAAATGTCTTCAGAATTACACCTCCACTTTGTTTCACTAAAGAAGATGCAGGTAATTTAAGCTCGTACAAGTACTTGCTTCGACTTGAGGATTCTGACTCTTAACATATCTAAAACTTTGATCGCAGATTTTGTGGCGGATGTGATGGATTGTGCAATGTCAAAGATATAATGTCTTCCTCTTCACTACACACCATATGATAATGCCATAGTGAATGGAACTTTTTATGTAGCTTTTATCTTCATATATGTGAGTTGAAAAATGTATCTGTATGGCCTACTTCAGTACGTACAGTATCTAACTATCATCATATAATATGAGTCAACAGCTCGTTGTCTCTGGATATCTTGTCTTGTTTTTCTTTATGAGCTTGCCATTATCTTACTATCATCACCTGCAATCTACTTCTCATGGTACCAAAAAGAAAAGGTGAGAAATGAAAGATACTATTAGGACGACAACATACAAATATTGATTCAAAAACACAACTAATATTTTCGTCTATGATGAGAAATTAAATACAAATAGTCCGTTTAATTGTTGTTAAACTTCAAGAAATTAGTTATCTTTTAATAGGGGAAAGATAAATATATGATGAGAAATTAAAATAACTTCTAAACTACCTTTGATCTGCTTCAGTTGAAATTAGAGCTTATATAATTGAATCGAAAAAAGCTGCAAATGTAAAATAGGACTGAAAAGAGAGAGCTAAGATAAAAGCACCATTTTTTGAAACTTTTGTAAAATTATTATTTTGCCCCTCTCTTGGTAGCCTCGAGTCTTATTTAATCCATTGGTGTGGTTGGTTTTGGCATTCCACTGAGAAGTGGAAGGTTGTAGGTGTTTTTGGGTTTTAAGGCTTAAATGTTCTAAAAGTGAGTTTTGGTACCTGGAGTTTTGAGTCTTCGAATGGACTTTTGTTAGTTCCATCAGTTTTGGAATGCGGAAATGAGTCTAGAAACACCTTCACATTTGGGATCGAGGCTATTTTGTGGATTTGAGGTGCAGAGTTGGAAGTTTGGTTAAAAAATCAAAATATGTTTGACTTTGGTCAATATCTCACCTTCAAATGCTCGAATTGGATATCTGATCATTTCATTAGTTTTAGGAGGTGATTTTAGACCTAGAAATGGTACTGTATTGTAACTTACAAATTTACAAAAATGTCCTTAATTATTAGAAATATTAGATTTGTCAATATTTTTTTTAATAAATTTTTAAAATAGATATATAGAATCAAGTCGGAAAATATAAAATCAAATATATCTCTAATTCATACAAACAACACAAGAAAATAAAAAAGTAAGAACTTTTAAAAGAACGAACATAAAAGAAATAGGCTAAAACTTGAAAGCAAAGACGGAATGTGAAAGAGAAATTTCAAAAGTTGATGTGGGGGGAAATAAGTAATACTTAAGCAGTAGATATATTAGAATAAAGCTTAATAAAGAATAAATGATAAATTTAAATTATTTAAATTTAAGTAGGATATAATTGACAAAAAAATAACGAAACCATGGGAAACCACCAAATTGGTGGTTTCAAAAAATGAGAGTTTTCATGGTTACAGAACCATGAAATCAAACCATACCATACTATATAATTAATAAAATAATCAAAACAAATGTGATTCTCTTACTAACCATATCATAGCATACAACAAAAAACAATCATTCCAACAAGTTGTAAGAGTTATAGAGTATTTTATGAAATTTTAAATTATATACATTTTAAATAGTAAATATGAAAAAAAATTATCATTTGAATTTAAAAATTATTTTGTTTAAAGAAACACAAAATGTATAAAACAAATACTCCATCTGTCTATTTTAATTGAATTTTATATTAAGAAAGACCTTTAAAGATAAAACTTACACCATACTTTTTATTATTGTCCTTTGTAAAATCATAAATATATATTGTAATTTATCTCCTAGAAAATATAAAACTTCAAAAAATGAAAGGGCAAATCTGGAAAAAGTTTCAAATATTTACCTTAAATTTTGAATTCAAATATTTTGAATATTAAAAAAAACTCAAAAATTTAATTAATTTGAGATGGATGGAGTACTGTTTAGTTTCATTATAATTTTTAAAAAAGAAAAAAGATGAGGAAGAAAAGGAAAAAAATACAAAGAGAGAAAACAAAAGAAAAAGAAAGAAATAAGGAAAAGAAAGAAAATACGTAAAAAAGAAAAAGGGAAAAAAAATCTATATAAATAAGTGTGATTTCCCCCTTTCCAATCATCAAACCAATCAGGATTTTCCAAAGCAAGGTAGCTCTTCGTCGACATGCTTGTTTGAACTATTGTTTCTACTCCTTTATCATATAGGGCTCATAAAATATATTTCATGAATTTTTTAATTAAATCTTTTTATGACAGTTACTGATTAATGTATTTGCATCAAGTGTTTCAACTATAATTTTATAATATCACCCCTAATAAGACAATTTTTTCGATAGTTTCGACTGTGATTTTACTATATTATTCCGATCAATTATTTTAAGCTATGTAAATAGTGAAATTAAGATAAAACAAATCTCTTTCTAAATTGGACAAATAAAATTAAATAACTAAACCAACAAAATGCTCTCACATATAACATTTTGTGGGTCCCACAATTTAAGGTATTTTCAGAATTTCAGTTCACCGCCAAAACCCCCCTAGAACCAGCCATTTCCTATTTTTAAACAATCCAAAAGTCCATCGAAATGCCACCGCCACAACCCCTAAAGGACTCATTTTCCAGTCACCTTCAATTATCGACAAAATCAGCTTCAAAACCATCCTAAAATCATCACAAACCGCCGGCAAACTCCATGAAAACAACCCTCCAGGCAGCCCTAAACCAGTGTCAAGAAACCCCCCTCCCCCACCTACACACACCATGACAGCTCAGACTAGCCACCAAATACAACTAAAACGAATAAAAACCAGCCACCAAAAAGCCCCAAATTGTGTCTAAAAAATGATATCACTATCTCAAAATTTCCTTGACAACCCCACCAAAATTACCTCCAAACCCGCCCCCCCTGTCCCGCCAAAAAAAAAATCATCATCCAAACAGTCTTTCAAAAATCTCTAAAAAGGTCACCAAATTCTACACCGCATAAGCTTTGAAGAGACAAAATCCAGCCGACGCCACCAACAAGCAACAACAGACCTCCAAGCTCCAGCAAAAGACGGATGAGACGAAAAATTTAATGTCATCTCTTTCACTTCTACAAAAAGTGAAATATCAAAAAGGCAAATGAAAAACATGAGTAAAGCACTACAAAAGAACATGATAAATTAGCAAATTTTAGTGGTAAAATAATTTTCGTCATTTAAGTAACGAAAAAGAGCTTAAAATATCCTTAAGATATGTTTGGTAGGAGGTATTAGGAGTAATAGTCCATGGATTAGTTGATGGTATTAATTAGTACAATTTGGTAGAAATTTTGGACCATGTATAATTTTTCATGGTATTAGTTAATTCCGCATACATGGTATTAGCTAATACCTCCCATTTGGTGGTATTAGCTAATACCTTGGATTAATACCATGGGATTAAATACATAAAGACACAAATATGCCTCAAATGCTTTTATTTTTTTATTTTTTTGATTTTATATTTTATATTTGTAGTTTTGTACTAGTAAATTTATTTAAATAAATTAGCTTACAAATTTTATTTAGGGAAAAGGCTCTAATATGTCATCAAATTTTAACAAAAGGTTCATTTATGTCATCCATTAAAAGTTTGACGCAAATATGCCATTACTATTAATGAAAAGGCTCATTTTCTAACAGTGATTTTGCAAAACTACCTTTTACACATGACATGTTTTAATTCGGCCACGACTCTTTTTAAAAAAAAAACAATTTTAAATAAAATTAAGAAAAAAATTTCTTAATTTTGCGAATTTTTTTTCTTAATTTTATTTAGAATTTGTTTCTAAATAAATTCTTAATTTTGTGAATTTTTTTTCTTACTTAGAATTTGTTTCTAAATAAATTCTTAATTTTATAGATTTTTTTCTTATTTAGAATTTTTTCTAAATAAATCCTAAATAAATTTTTTTTAAGAAAATCATAATCTTGTGTTTTTTTTCTTACTTATATTTAGATTTTTTTTTAAAAAAAAAGTCGTGGTCGAATTAAAACATGTCATATGTAAAAGATGTTTTTACAAAATCGTTGTTAGAAAATAATGGCATGGATGAGTCTTTTCCTTAACAGCAATAACATATTTGAATCAAACTTTTAACGGATGACATAAATGAACCTTTTGTTAAAGTTTGATGACATATTTGAACCTTTTCCCTTTTATTTATTTGCGGGTTCATATAATCATAATGTAACAATAAATTAATTTACCATGTCAAAATTTCAAATTTTATTTATTTGTAGTTTCATATTTACATAATACATAAAACAATATTTTGACATGTCAATTTTTTTTATAACTAATTTTATTTGTATGATTTAATTGATATAATATAAAGTCCAATGATTTTAGATACATTCTCAAAGTTGAGTAACCTCATAAGACATAAACACTATATTAAGATTACAACCTCTAAATTTTTGGTTGTAAATATAGATTGCCTATTTTACAATTGTTTACCATCTTTTCTATTTTAATAATAGATGGTCTATCTTTATTAAATTAAATATTGACATTTTATTAGTGATGAATTTATTAAAATTACAATTGTCGACACCCAATTTTTACCCTCCACAGTGTCAAGTTAATCATCGAGTTTTTATTTTGTTTTAACGACTTTTTAAACAATTTATTCAACAAAAAGTAAAAGTCCAGCGCGTGGGGGCCATGTGCCCCCAGTCCTTTATCTTTCCCTTTCTTCTTCACGACTTTCCCCATTCGTCTTTCCCCTTTCTCTTTCTTCTCCATTTCAAAAACCAGGCGCCGAAAGAAATAGACCAAATCCCCTATTCCCCAACGTTTCTCTGACAAACCCCGCTCCCCCACGATCTATTGTCCCTCACGCATCCTTGGTCGAATCAATCCATTGCCCTAATCGTCCCTTATATAATCCCTTATTTTTCTTCTTTTTGGGGCGGGAGTAGTCACCTAAGAAATCCCCTAGAAATCTTGCGGCAATCGGATTCAAGAAACCTTAGTATAGGCGGCCATCAGTTCCCAGAAAAACTTTATTGAGTGTATACTATTTCCATCAAGTTTCCCAAAATTGGTCGGGTTTGAGGACCTTGAAGCTCAGAGTTCCTATTCTCGAGTTATCATAAAGATTTGATTCATAGTGGTGTAAACAACCTTCATCAAGCTCGTCGTCTCAGTGTCGCTGCCCCAAAAAAGGTAACGCCTTTGTTTCGCTTATCTCATTTTCGTTTAGGTATCATATGTTGTGAAAAATCCGGGAGCTATCGAGTTTTCATGTTTGTTTTGAAGTCTGCTGACTGAAAATGTCCTATCGTAACAAGTTGATGTTGTGGTGTTATTATTGTTTGGTTGTTAATACGTCTCTAGAATCGTGTTGTGATTATGTTCTAAGTTAGTTGTTGATTTCGTTGTTTCTCTGCTAGTCGTTCTGATGTTTTCAAACTCTTACTAGTTAAAACATTACGAACCAGGTTGAATTGTATCACCACATCTCCTTTATGTTATAGTAATGACTTTCTCAAGTGCAAACCTTTAGATTGCTTTGTTTCGAATCTGCTATTGGTTGTGATATAATTATGCAACTCTAAGTCATGTTAAATTGAGCTCCCATTTTGTTTTAATGCACTGAGAAATATCTTTATTCTGCAAACATTTTCCTTATCTCCAAAACATGTAAGTTTAAGTCTAAAACTGATATTTTCCAGTAAGTGTCTGGGGTTGCTGCTTATCATTTTGTTTTCTCCTAGCTATGACTCTGTTAATGGAATGATATTTATATCGGCTAAGGTTGAGCTGCTTTGTTTTCTCAATCAAAGGAGCAGATCCTAAAGAACACTTGTTTGACTTGAGATATGTGCGTTTTGGTTCCATTCTGTCTTGTTCTGATCTTGAGGCCCAATTAAGTATTTCTCTTAGGCAGTTTGCTCTTTGACACTGTCATGACTGCAACATCTCTGTTGTATGACACTGCTGTTGCTTAATTTATATTTCAGTAGAGTCACTGCTGTTGTATGCCTCAACATAGCCTCTAGAGAAATGAGTATAACAACAACATAAGGAAAACGATCAATTCTCAGTACTAGTGGTCCTTTTGCAGAATAATACCCTGCCACAGTACAAAGCTAGGTTCAACTCTGGCTGGTGCATATTGTTTGTGTCTGCAATGATTATATGAAAACAGATAAGAATGATAATTTGAGGTTGTTACATGGAATTCTCCTTACTGTTGTGCATCAGTTTTAACTCCCCATTGTTGTGTCCTGATTTTTGTGTGTCTCCATCAACATTATGTTTGAATCCATCATTAGTCATTCTAATGCTGCAGTAAAGTCATCTAATCTTGGATATTGTAGTTTGCCATTTCCTTGCTCTTGTTTGAGTAGACTAATTGTTTGGTTTTCATT
>JAOTQR010000002.1:15331895-15343038 GCA_025774065.1 Solanum ossicruentum
GGAATAAAAAATAAAAATTTAACATATTATTTTATTGATTTGCTATTGTTTTAGCATATGTAAAAATCGATAAATTGAACCAATAATATATAAAATCGAATCGACTGATCCACACCCCTACCCCCAAATGTTTAAAAAAAAAATTTTCCCCTACCAATAAAAAGTTAGTTTAATTTTTAGAAACTTAAAAAAATTTTACTCACCCTCACCCACCCCAACTTCTTCCAATAAAAAATTCATTTACATTATGAATGAGTCACTTTTACCCATATTTTACCTATATTTAAATGGGTAAATATGTGCTTTACCCATTTTCTATCCATCTTAAATGGGTTGGGTACCCAACTCATTTAAAATGGGTAAATCTAGATAATACCTTAATAATTTATCCATTTTGCCACTTCTAGTCTCTAGTAAGCTTATTGACAGATATCATATTAAAAGCCAATTGTGGTATACTTGACACAAGTGACAAGGTAATAAAGGAGGTTGGTTTAGCAGTTTCAGTTCCAACACTACTACAAGTTGATCTATCAGCTACAGTAATAGGATATGGTGCTTTGTGTGGTTGAAAACTTGAAAAGATATTAGGATTACCCATCATGTGATTTGTGGCACCTGAATCAATAATGATTCATCTATTCAAAGAGGTGCCAAGACATACTTTATCGGACTTAGCAAAAGCAATAACTGAAGTGGATTCAAAGAACTGAAGTAACAATCTAATATGGCTTATCGGTTCCTCTTTAGGTTCACAAAGAATTACGGAGTTTTATATAGGACTTTAGTTCAACTGTAAAATTTTATATAGAGTGGGATGTGTGGTAGGAGCACATCATAAGTTTGAATCTGTGAACCAAGTCTAATATTTAAGAAGGATAGAGAGGTGAGTACATTATCCACCAGTTGCAAAAACAATGGATTTCTCGGATTCCATAGATAATGATGAGTATATTGATACCTACCCTACTTTTTTGTATTTTTCTTTGTGTGGGGGTAAAGGATGAACAGATGATACCTTAGAAATATTGTTCATGAATTGGTTGATAGTATCAAATGTTGGCGCAATGACTGTAGATAACAAAGCCTCCGAGTCTTTGATATGAGAAACATTAAGATCTCTCTCTTTGCTCTTCTAGGAGTGTTGAAGAAAAAGGAAAGCTTTTACATGCTGGACCTATATGATACGCGGAAACAGAGTAATAAATGTGATGAACACTTGAGATTCCATTTTTGATGGGTAAATAATATATTGCATAAAAGATATATGCACTATAATCCTGAACAGTTGCAATTTGTGTAGAGCAAATATTGCGTCTAAAATATCATCTACATCTGGTACAAAAACTAGTTTGCACCAAAAAAGGTCGACAAGATGTATCTAAGCTTAAGGTTCTGTATGTTTCTTCTTTTGCCTTAAAAGATTCTGCTATTTCGAAGCTAAACAGACCACCAGATAACTTGAGGAACAGTGTTCCAAGTCTTTTGAGCTTTCCTGCACAGACCCTGCCTGGTCTAGCCCTTCAGGATCTCTGTAATGGATTTAGGCATGGTCCAAGACATATCAAAAAAAGTTGGGTAACTTCTTCAGATTTGTCTTCACATAATGGACATCTACTGCACAACTGAAAACCCCTGGGAGATTGTTCTGTGCGAGGCATGTCTCCCTAGCCACAATCCAGAAGAAGCAAGACACCTTTATAAATGCCTTGTACCATTTTTTTTCCATGGCCAAAACTCACGTTGTTGCTAAAATCCAGCATACTCTAACAGCTTCTAACTGATAAAATAACCTTGGAGTGACTCTTCCAACTGATAAGAGACATCGTCTCCATTTCCCAATCATTAATATTCCTTCTTAGACGCAAATTCCCACCTTGCGATGTGCATAAATCTGCAATTGACCCATTGTGACACGTTGTGGATTATCTGGAAATTTTGTTTACCATTTGTTGTGATTTACATCTAGAATAACACTCTGTGAAAAAAGTTAAAGGTTTTACCTGGACCTCTAATCTAAGTAGAGCTTGGTGAAACCAGAAGAGGAGGCTATTATGAAGTACGAATTGATGTCTTTGTTTTTCTTTTTGTTTTTCCTTAATTTATTAATGACTATTTATGTTATGGCATTATATTATTTGTGCCCTTTCTTACTTTTGCTTAGTTGTGCTTATTCCATTATCTGTTGTGCATACTTTAACCTTGTGATGCTTTTGCTGTTAACTTCAACAATGGAACTTACCATTGAAGGGAAGGTGATTTTAAGATTCTGTCATTTTCTTCTTTGCAAAAAAGAGTAGCTTAGAGCTTCTTCATTTAGGCAACAAAAAAGGTTATCTAGAGCTGTTCTTGATGCACAACAGTTCTGCCAAAGTCCCAAAATAAGATTTGGATTTGTTAAATGCTTGATTGGATTTATTTTATACCTATTGCTTGTTACTTTATGCCTTCTTTTATTACCAAGAAATGCCTGAGAGCCAATGTTCTATGGCATATGGCTCAGAACACGGTGGTTAATGGGCTTGCCCCGCCATCTTCGACATTTGTTGTTTTACTTGATGTAAAAAGAGAGAATCATATATATGTAGTGCTTTTGTTTCAATATTATTTTGAGCTAGTTAATATCTTAAGAGTTTGAGTTTTCATATAGTAAACAAATGTTTGATATCTTTATCATCTAGTCTATCTAAGCTTGCAAAACTTCTTGCAGATGAAGACAGGATGTGTTGCCCTTGTTTTGTGTTTGAACATCAGTGTTGATCCACCTGATGTAATAAGGATATCTCCTTGTGCTCGAATGCAGTGTTGGATTGGTATGCTAAACTTTCCTCTTTCTAAAAGAACAAGTGTTTCTTCTTTTTGTTAATACTTTTAGACAAAGTAAATATTTTATTTGACGTGATAGGATAATCTTTGATATGCAAGGGGTATACAAAAAATAAATAGGTTTATCACATCCTCTGCAAAGAACAGTGAAGCATCTATCCTAACTGGGACCGCATTGGTGCTCCAAAAATTGAGTAGACCCAAAAGACAACAAAAACTATTTGTACTAAACAAGTTTCCAAAAAATTAGTTGTCAAGAAAAAAAGAAGCGACAAATTTCCACCAAAACTTCCACGTGACTTCAACATTTTTGGCATGAAATTTCAGCATCTTTTGGGCTTGAACATTCAACTTTTTCTGGGCTCCCTTTTGAGGCTTCATGTGGTCTCAATCTTCTTCTTTTGGGCTTGAATTTGGATACTTCTTCTGTGGTAAACATTTTCTTGATTTCTCATTGAAAATCTGTCAATTTTAATCGAGGTATGCCAACATGGATGCTATCAACTTCTCTTGATTTTTGGTCCATCATGTCCATTCCCCAAGAGCAATATGGGCAATTCTCTCATTTCTTTCTTTTTGTTTCTGTAGATTCTGTTCTCTTTTTGAGTCATTGTTTGCACTTTTACTTACCGTTGGATTTCTTTAAACATATGGTTTCCCAGTGACAAAGTCCTATTCTCAATTCCTCTCTGCCAATTCTCACCCCCTCATTTGTTCTTTCATGATTTTATCATCCAATTTGGTAGTTTTCATGACCTTATGGGAATTGTTTCCTGCACCCTTAGAGTCCCTCACCCCTAGTTTTTACCTTTCCTTTTGTGAATAATAACCTTTACAGGTTCTTCAGAGCTCTTAATTCTTCCGATACCATTTGTTGATGGTTCTGTGCCATACTTGCGCAGTAGCTTATCTTTGGGAACCTTTGAAGTATTATGGAGTTTCGTATACTTGTTGCTGATGTTATCACTTCAGCAATGACAACATAATGTAGGAGAATATTTGATGATAGTACATCTTGTCTTGCTCTGTTGTTTTACTTGAATATATTTCGGTATCAGCTATCCCAGCTTTCATTGCAAGCAGTTCATAATCTCTTGGGGATATTGAATGAATTTGGTGGAGACTTTACCTCTTAGTTGCAATCAGCACTTTTCAAATTTTAGTGCTTGATCAGTCAACCAGCAATCACTTCGGTACTTTTATTCCATATGACAGATCCGCTTTCTATACCACCTCAAAGAGCCCTCGAAACTGTTGGGAGAAGATTGCACGAACAATATGAGAAGTGGCAACCTAAGGTAAAAAAAATGTTTTTGTGATAATAGATATTATGTGTGGACAAGGTCTAGGCTGTATTTTTGTGGCAAGTTTATCAGTAATTTAATTATAATGACTATATATCTGACTATATGTAGGCGCGCTACAAGATCTCCTTGGATCCTACTATTGATGAAGTCAGGAAACTTTGCACAACATGTCGAAAGTATGCCAAGTCAGAGCGAGTTCTTTTCCATTACAATGGACATGGTGTACCAAAACCATCACCCAATGATGAAATTTGGCTATTTAACAAGGTCCCCTTTCTTACTCAAATTGCTTTCACAGAGCTTTTGCAATATCTATTTTTTCTTATTGGACATTTGGTTTAGAGTTATACACGGTATATCCCATTGCGGATCAGTGACCTGGACTCTTGGTTAAAGACACCCTCAATCTATGTCTTTGACTGCTCAGCTGCTGGGATGATCATTAATGCCTTTATAGAGGTGCATATTTTATTATGGAGTACATGCTTAATGATGAGGTGATCTACCTATCTACTAAGCTTATTTTCTAATCAAGCAATTTGTGTAATGCAGCTCCAAAACTTGACAGCCTCTAATTCCTCTGGGCCTTCTACAAGAGATTGTATTCTGCTTGCTGCCTGTGAAGCACATGAGACGCTTCCTCAGATTGCAGAATTTCCTGCTGATGTTTTCACTTCCTGCCTCACAACGCCAATCAAAATGGCATTGAGATGGTACTTGCTGTCAGAAAAAGTTGTTTATACTTTCTGCTTTTCGTCCTGCTTTCTGCTAAACCTGTCCAATTCTGCAATGAGGTGAATTAGCAGCAATACTTACTATTGAGAAACTAGGAATACCATTTCAGTGGGTTTGGTCCCCGACTGATGGATACTGTGATTTTCTCTCTTTATGGTATTCCATAGTTTATCTGAAGCGTCATGCCTGTTTTGCATCTACTGACCATATTTATGGAAAGTTAGAATAGCTTTCTCACCAAAAGAATATTTGAAACAGGACAAGTTCCTTTGATTTCCCAAAGTTGTATGGCACCACATATTCCAGGAACCACATGGGTGTTGTCTGTTATGCTAACCATTGCTATACTATTAATATACTGTCTTAGGGGATTTCCACTTACTATGTCCGAGCGTACTCTTAGTTATTTGTGCTTACCTCAAGTGGGATGTTGTCAGAACTCTTAGATAAGCTGCTTCTTTCTTTCAACCGTCATGACCTATTTTTATTCATATGAATCTTTTCTGTTCTTTATTCTTGTTCTTTTTGACTTTTCAGTCAAATTTGCTATAACTAGTTTTTCTTTTTTCGTATCTTTTTTTGGGCTGTTAGGTTTTGCACAAGGTCATTGTTTTGTGAGTCACTTGACTATGCTCTGATAGATAGACTTCCTGGCCGCCAAACAGATCGAAAGACACCTCTTGGTGAATTGAATTGGATTTTTACTGCAGTAACTGATACAATTGCCTGGAATGTTCTACCACGTGGTAATGTGATAGAATAGTTAGATTCATGCAGTTTCTGTAATTCCTTTTTTTTCTGTGAACTCATCCTAATCTGTAAGTTTCAAAGGGCAGATCTATTTCAGAGATTGTTCAGGCAAGACCTATTAGTTGCTAGTTTATTCAGAAATTTTTTACTTGCTGAAAGAGTCATGCGATCTGCAAATTGTTCACCAATTTCATACCCAATGCTACCACCTACTCATCAGCACTACATGTGGTAACTACATAATACATTCAAGCTACGTAAATTCATGCTTTACCTTCTCCTCATTTGGGGCCTGTACCTGTTCCACAGGGATGCTTGGGACATGGCAGCAGAAATCTGCCTTTTGCAGCTTCCAACTTTGCTTGATGATCCGAGTGTAGAATTTCAGGTGGGAGAATGAGTTAGAGTCCCTTTGATTATTTAGTTCCTAAAGAAGTTGGCCTGTTTTTTAAAAAATATGGTCCATGTATTTTCTCTAGATTATAATTTCCCATCTTTTGATTTCTTCAGCCAAGCTCATTCTTCACCGACCAGTTGACAGCTTTTGAGCTTTGGCTTGACCATGGATCAGATGATAAAAAACCACCGGTACAGTTGCCTATTGTGCTACAGGTAAGAAATGTTGTGGTTCAAATCAAATGAAAGGCCATTCTTGCTGCTTCTTGCCATGAAAGGGTTGATTTAAATAATGCACTTTCCTCATTCCCACACTATTGTCAGTTTATTTCTTAATATGCTGAAAAGGTGGAGCGAAAACATTTTGGTGTTGGCATTTATTGTTCCTTTATGAAGCTTCAGTTGTTGATAGTTGACCTCTCTGCATTTGCTTAAATTTGTTTAGATTGGAGAAAATGTGTCTATTTATACCTATTGTGATTTTCTGTGCTCGAGCTGAGGGTCCTGTGGAAACAGTCTCTCAACCTCTATGAGGTAGAGGTAAGGTTTGTGTGTACTCTACCCTGCACAGATCCCACTTGTGGGATTCCGCTGGGTATGTTGTTGTATATCAATGCTAAAATTTGCAACAATAGAATGTTCTCAGAAATTAAAGAGATTTAAATACCAGAAAGTCATGTCATTATTGAGGAAGTGTTAGTCTCTCATCTTATATATTACTTAAAAGGCCATCAAATGTTGAGTGCTCCTCTCAGCACAATTGGGTCTTCATCTATTTCATGTTTTCCGTACCTGATTATTTGCTCGAGTAATCTTGCAATTTATGGCAGATTAGTGTTCCTTTTTTCAATTCTTGCATGACCCATATTCTTAATATTACAAAAGTAAATTACCACACGGCAAGTGATTGAAGTTTGAGGGAGAATCAGCAGAACCACTGGTTTAGTATTGTTAGTGCTCAGTCAAAACAATCATCTTATTTTCTACAAGAGGTTGCTTGAAGAGCAGTTGGTACTGTTCGTCGTGTGAGCTTCTTTATTTGAATTGTGAAGTATGTGTAGATTTAATTGGTGTTTTACCTAACCAAAAGCAAATACTGATTTACTTTGTTGTTAATCTGCTTGACTCCACAGAAGGACACAGAAACTGGAAAACCATAGTTTTCCTAAGATACAGGCCACTGTTAATTGTCTTTCTAATATTTTTCCTATTTATTAGGCTGTCTTTGCACTCTCGTGGGCTTTGTTATTGTGGTGCATTTTTCTCTTTGTATGGAATGATAACTAGGTTGTTCTTGTTTATTAGGTGTTACTTAGTCAATCACACCGGTTTCGAGCACTGGTTCTTCTCGGAAGATTTCTTGATATGGGACTTTGGGCTGTAGATCTGGTACTTATTGGTGGTGGTGCATTTCAAGCTTCTTGTTAATTAGGCTGGCTGTCTATAATCTTCTTTTCAAGTAATTCTCAAGACTAACAAATTTATCTCCAGGCCTTGTCTGTTGGAATATTTCCTTATGTTCTAAAGCTTTTGCAAACCACGACTCCAGACCTTAGGCAAATTCTTGTCTTCATTTGGACGAAGATCCTTGCCCATGATAAGGTACATGAATTGGTTTGTCTATCACCTGGGTTATTCTCATATTAAATTTCCCATGTTTCGGTTTTATCTATATTTATTTCTCATATTAATGTTTTGCAAATCTCTTTCTGAACCTATGTACCATCAATGAAAAATAATAGATACAGAAAAATGAATTGAGTGTGTAAGACAACTGGTGTGCTTCACATGGATTGCTTGCACAAAGCATGTTTAACTCTAGAAAACTTTTGGGGCTCTGCATGGAGTCAATGTTTTTTTGTGTAACATCAGAACAACTGTTTCTGCAGTGCCCCTATCTTGGCAGATCTGGGATTCTTCACTATCCCATTTGGTATTAACTGGGTGAAAATCTCGATGTGGTCTGCAGCTGAAAAATGAGCATAAAGAAGTAGCATAAGTCCACATGAAATGCTAGCGTTTAGTGTTTAGTATGGGAATATTTGGAAATAAATAAATTTTACATGTTGTGATGAAGAGTAGTTGATCTTTCTGCAAATATAAGAACTACGTCTCTCTTGTAAATTAGTTGGGTCTGGTCATGTGGATTCTCAATATTCATTAGTTGGGTCTGGTCATGTGGATTCGCAATATTCATTCCACTCCATTAGATCCATTTCAGTAAGATAATGACTTAACTGGTGGGGAAACACCACGCCTTGTAAGCATGCCAAAATGGCCGGTTAAGAAATGAACGTTGGGACGAACGCAATCTCAAACAACAAAAGCTAACTAATGGGGTGAGCATTTCCCAAAGACCATATAAGGAGAAACTTCAAACCCCAACCGTCCTCATGCCAAATCTATCAACTAGGGCGTAGAAAACTCAATATTGCAGGCAAATAATGAGTATGAGAAAACAGGAGTTTGAGAGAGAACTCCGCTTGATTATTCCCATAAGCTATTCGAGTTGATATAACTAAGTTTACATGTCCTAAAAAGGAAAGAAAATCAATACCTAATTAAAATTAGAGTAAATCATACTACCTTCTATATTTATGCACATGCTATAAATATTCCCTGAATTTTAATGCTCCCCCTCATGCCTTTACTGACATAGGTGGGGCCATATGACATGTTCCTTGTTGAAGTTAGCTTTTAGTTACTATAGTAATATTTTAGTAAATAAGTTGCTTATGTTTAGGATAATTTGAATTTTAAATTTCTATTATATAGTTTAGTTTGTTGAAATACTTTAGTTAGTTTTGAACTTGAAATTGTGCGGATTTTATATTTTATGTTAGCTATTTAAAGCCCTTCAATGCTTAATAAAATTATTGAAAGCTATTGAAAGCCATTTCAATCCATTGAGAGACCTTTTCGATCTTTTTGCTGTTCCATTCATTCTTTAAAAAAAAAAACCAATAGTGGCATCAGAGCCTCATTGATCTTACAAGATATGTGATTTTTCCAAAGAACTACAATATCATTTTTAACCCACCAGGGCTACGTTTGACCCGCAAGAGCTATTTTTCAACCCGTTTTAACCCATCAGGGCTATTTTCAACTCGTGCTTTTTTCAAAGCATAGGCTATTTTTAACTTGAAATGGCAAGCAACAATCTCTCCTTAAATGTCCCAAAAATTTTCACTGGCTAAATTTATCAAACTTGGTTAGTGATAATAAAATCTCATTTTGAGACCTATGTTTTAAGTGATATTGTGATAGAAAAAAAATCATCACAACAATTCTCAGCAAATCTTACCAATTTCCAAATAAAAGCACTTTCAAATCAGAGAAGATTGTTGATGATGTTTTTTGAGCACAAAATCAAAAGAAGAAAAAAGAAAGAAGAAGAAATTTTGTAATTTAAAAAACAACCAAAATAGGTCAACACCAACTACTAAAGCAGAAATTGAGAAGGAGCAGTTTTTTAATTTGTAGTAACTAAAACAAAGGAGGAGTGTTGAAATTAGCTTTTAGTTACTGTAGTAATTTTTTAGTCAAATAAGTTGCTTAAGTTTAGGATAATCTGAATTTTAAATTTCTGTTAGATAGTTTAGTTTGTTTGATATTTTAGTTAGTTTTGAATTTCAAATTATGCATATTTTGTGTTTTATGTTTGCTATTTAAAGCCCCTTAATGCTTCATAAAATTATTGAAAGCTATTGAAAGCCATTTCATCTATTGAGAGACCCTCTCAATCTTTTTGATGCCCCATTCATTCTTTTAAAAAACCAACATTCCTAGGTCATCCTCCACATTCAAAGTAACATCATAATCCATAGATAACAAGAAAATATGATAGACTTGCCCTCAATCATGAGGACTCACCAATCAATCTCCAAAGACTAATCCGAAGTAACCACAAGTGGAATGGGAGGGAGCATCTAACCCTATATTATAGCACAATGTAGGCAAAGGAGTATGCTTTAGTACTTTGAATGTACCAAGAATGTGAGTAATATGTCATATATAAGTAAACATGAGATGATATGGTACATGAGTCATGAGATGCAAAACTAATAATTAAGTAAAACACGAGAACTACTCATAATTAAAACATGTGGTCAATGCATCAAAACATAGTGAAAGCTTGAAAATTAATCATTTTGTGGGATATCAACCTCAACTGACAATAAGACTCTGCAAGCTATGATATGGAATCTGTCATAACTCATACATCGACAAGAGAGCTACTTCGCCAAGGTAGACTTCGTGAGAACCTTTAACATCATGAACTATATGTGGATCTACCAGCGGAGCCAATGAGGCAACCTATGGGGGCACATAGTTTTGGCCTAGAGATTGCTACTAGGATTCCCTTGGGAAGCAAACCTCCTTCTTCGGACCGAACCCCGCTCATGCTTTCTCAGTACTAAGTCGAATTCCAACAGAATAAAATTCATAAATCGATGAAACATATCATAACTTGAAATCATTAAGTCATCATCAAAACTAGAGTAGCTCAGTAAAAGCTTGGTGATCCAAACAATGTGAGAATTATCCTTGTCACACCTCAAATCTATGATTAGGTGAGAAAAATCCTTTCACCATCTTCCATTCATTCTTTAAGGGACTTCTCCTTAAATGATAATTGAATACTTTCATGAAACTTAGGTGAAGCCCTTGTACATGTATGATCATAGTTCATAGTAAGATTAAGGTAACTTGCATGGGTTTATTTCAAATCTTTAAAACATGTAATTTAGGAAAATCATGTATAATCATGAAGAATAATAACAATTGAAATCATAATTAAAGAGACCCATAGTGAAATTCATAAACCCTAGATTGTATTGTAGAAAATTTACTTCTAAGTCATCAAAATCATTCAATTGACCAAGTTCCGAGGGATGTCCTATGGAGGTGTTTAGAAGTAAAAGGTGTCCCAATGACATATATTAGGGTGATAAAGGACATGTGCAACGGAGCCAAAACTCGGGTAAGAACGGTGAGATGAGACTCATAGTATTTTCCTGTTGAAATGAGACTTCATCAAGGATCTGTGTTGAGCCCTTTTCTATTTGCCTTGGTGATGGATGAACTGACGCGATCTATCCAGGAGGAGGTTCCATGGTGTTTATTGT
>JAOTQR010000002.1:15345902-15367062 GCA_025774065.1 Solanum ossicruentum
ATAGGGATATGATGCCAATCAGATATTCTGTAAATATTCAGCTGCCTTGTATAGAGCTCCAAGCTCCTGTATATATTAACCTAATGCCATACCTCTCAAAATACAGTAAAAAAGAGAGAGTTTACCCGGAAGACGTAGGCACCACTTGCCGAACCTCGTAAATCATTTGTGTTCTTTTTTCTTTATTTTTCTCTACAGATACCCGTGATTGGAAAAAGTACGGAGGACCCTGGTCGGGTTTGGACATTTCCTCGATTATTGTGTCTGGGAGTTTTTTCAAAAGCATAAGTAACGCTGAGAATATTCATGGTATCACTTATGGGTGCATTTGAAGGTCTACCAGGGTCATTGTACATCTTGGACGACCTGTCATTTTTATCCTTTATGTATGTTACTTGTTCTGTTGAACGTGGTTACTACGATCTTGTTTAATCTTGGATGAACATCTTAATATTCACACTTCTAGCGTACTCATCTTGTGGATATGTTGGACCGTAGATGCTCAACAATCACTCCTATGTTACATTGATGGTTTCACAATTGTTGGATAAATTTTATTATTGCTTTGATATGTTCTTCGAATAGCAAAGCAATCCTGTCGTGATCTTCAATTCCAGCAATCTGGATTTGGGTAATATGTGTTACATTTTATAGTCGAAGGAGCTATTATCTTCAGACTATCCAGTTTACAACATTTTCTTGGTGCTGTTGCTATTATTAATACTACTTTCCAGAACAAAAACAACTCTCTAAGCAAATATAAGATATTTTAGCTATGTAAACCAACACATCTGAATAGCTCATGGATATCTGGTGGGTTCCCAACTCAAGTCTGCACGTTTTCTTCTTAATCTTCTTACTCTCCTTTTTCGTTCTTTTTTTTTTTGGTGATCTTGGATAGAACCCATTGGATGCTTGTTTCACTATGTTAATCACCAATAGGAAGTTAGTTCCCGACTTATTTCATTGTTTAAAGTTATTTTCTTTCGGTTACAAACAAATTAATAATGCATATTGTACTGTCCTAAGAAAAGCCTAACGGAAAACAGAACCTCCATGCCAGCTCCATCAACCAAGCACTAGCACCACTAGATTTACACATGTAGTTTGTGTGTCATGTTTTGTTAGGACGTTGAACTATCTTGAATGCTTTCTTATTCGTTATTCAGATGTTAACTGAATCTACTGATCTGGTTGTGGAATCTGTAATGTTGATAGAGTATCTTTCCTCCTCCATTCAATGCTTGTCACCAAGTTTTTTCTTTCTTTTGATCGATTATACTCTGTAAAAACCATGTAATGTTGAAGTGTTCAAGTTTCTTTCTTTTCTTTCAGAGTCTTCGTGTTGACATCTGTCTTAGATAACTATCTCATTTGGTTTGTGATTCTTGATTCACCTATATTGTTATGATCCTCTTTGTTTAATATTCATTAGATTACCCTTTTTCTGTGAGATGACAGTCTTGCCAGGTTGACCTTGTTAAGGATGGTGGGCATGCATATTTTATTAGATTTCTCGACAGCGTTGAGGCTTATCCAGAGCAAAGGGCAATGGCTGCATTTGTCTTGTCAGTAATTACTGATGGTCACAGGCGGGGTCAGGAGGCATGTATTGAAGTGGGGCTTATTGATGTCTGCTTGAAGTATCTTCAGGGATCAACCTATAATGATGTCCAAACTGAAGCACTGTTTATTCAATGGCTGTGCCTTTGTCTGGGAAAGCTCTGGGAGGATTTCACAGAGGCACAAGTACTAGGTTTGCAGGCAAATGCCCCAGCAATATTTTTGCCTTTACTTTCTCAATCACAGCCTGAGGTTTGTTGTTTAATTATATATCAAGTTGTTTATTATTACTATGGTTCTCCATTATTTGTTCATACTTAAACTAAAAGAGCAATTTATTTCAGGTACGAGCTGCATCTACTTTTGCGCTAAGTACTTTACTTGATGTTGGGTTTGATACATCTAACAAGGATGACATTGGGGAGGATGTAGACTCTGACGATGAGGAAAAAATTAGGGCAGAAGTCATAATGAAGAGCCTTTTAAGTGTTGTTTCTGATGCAAGCCCTTTGGTACGAGCTGAGGTTGCTGTTGGTATGTTTTTACTGAATGAATCCCACCCCTTGGAGACATTTCTTTCTGATGGATTTACTGCTGTTTGCTAACTTGCTTTCTGATTTGTCCCTTATTTTATCTTTCTTGGTGTAACAGGAGAAATATTGCAGGTTTCATTATTGTAGAAATTTGATGATAACTCTAAAACAGCCTGCCATCGCATTTCTTATATGATGAGGACACCTCCTGAACTAAATCTGGCCATACTATGAATTTTTTTTCCTTTCACTTTGAAGAGGCAGCCTTATGCTAAATGATATCATTATTTATAAGCATACCACTTGTTCGAAAACTTCGCAGTTGCTCTAAGGCAGGAGAAAGGAAAAGCAAAAAACAAAAATAAGTGGCACCCAAGGCTGTTGTTACCTAGCCAATGAAGTGGAAGGTGAACCATCAGGCCTCAGGTTCTTACCTCCACGGAGGTTTTTTTTTTTTTTAAAAAAACAACACTATCTCTTTCATGTGCCTAAGCTTGGTGGTTAGAATTACCCGGTACTTGTGATGGTGAGAGTTACCTGGTATCCACTAGAATAGTCAAGGTGCACACAAGCTGGTGCATAAATAAGTGTAGAATGGTGAAACTTTTCTCCGTGCTTGCTCTATTATTGTCCAAAAGAAATAAATATAATTTAGCTGCTATTGTTTCGTACATGTTTGCATTAGATATAATGCATGCCAATTGATATCTACTTCCTTAATAGCACGTCTAATTCTCTATTTTCTCCTCATTCCTCTCCTCTTCATCTTGTGCCTGATCTAGTCTTGTGGATACAATATATGACCTAGCTAGTTCATGTTGCTCTATTCTTGTAGCCTTGGCACGTTTTGCCTTTGGGCATAAGGAGCACCTGAAGTCGGTTGCAGCTGCATATTTGAAGAGTCAGTCTAATTCCATGCCCACTTTCTTGCTTTCTTCTGCAGTCAAGACTTCAGGTAGTGGCTATGCGAGCCCTACTTGTTATATTCCACATGGAAGTATAGTTTCATCTCGTAATGCTCCTTTATTGAGAGTGGAAAGTTACAGTCAGTCTATCTCTCATGATGATGGAGCCTCGACTAACAGCGCTGTTGCAACAACTGGCTTCATGCATGGATCTCCTTTATCTGATGGTTCTTCTCATCATTCTGATTCTGGAAGACTGGGTGATGCTGTTAGCAGTGATGTTGTTAATCGTATAAGACCCAGGCCACTTGACAACTCAATCTATACTAAGTGTGTGCAGGCCATGTGTGCCCTTGCAAAGGATCCATCACCTCGTGTTGCAGGTCTTGGCTGTAGAGTGCTTTCAATTATTGGGATTGACCAAGTGTTTACCAAGTCGGTCAAGTCAACTGTTGAATCCAGAAAATCTTCTGGCCCTCCTTTTGCTGGATTGAATCGATCATCTTCTTGGTTTGACATGAGTGGAGGTATATTTAGTACTCAAAGGAGACTAGGGAGTCAATATACTGTAGTTTCTCTACACCCATAATCCACTAAATAAGTATCAACCTTGATCTTCAAGTATTTCCCTCTGATACCATCTTTTACTTGAATCCTTGCAGGTGGGCATTTATCTGTTTCTTTTAGGACTCCTCCTGTTAGTCCCCCCAAGTCCAGTTATGTGACGGGACTGCGAAGAGTTTTTTCTTTAGACTTCAGGCATCACCTAAAGAAGTCTCAAGACTCAGGGTTAGCTGATCCCCTCATAACTTCTGGTGGATCTTCTAGAGCTTCAGAACGTAGTTCGCTTCCACAGTCAACCATTTACAATTGGAGTTGTGGCCACTTCTCAAAGCCACTTCTAACTGCAGCTGATGATAATGTGGACATCATTTCTAGGAGAGAAGAGAAGGAGAAGTTAGCTCTTGACCTCATTACTAAATGCCAGCACTGTTGTGAGTCTACTGGCTTATGGTTCTTTCCTTCTCCCACTGCCATATCCCATGTCTGTGTCGTCATTTATCTAAAATGCGTCTAATGCGGCCAATGCATACTTCTTTGTCTCAGCGGTGAACAGACTGCATAATCAGACTGCCAGTTGGGATACAAAGTTTGAGAGTGGTACCAGAACTGCTTTGCTGCAGCCCTTCTCACCAGTTGTGATTGCTTCAGATGAGAGTGAACAGATCAGGTAGAGGGATATTCACCTGAGTGAAGACATTTTCCATCGTTCCCTTTTCACTATCTTCTTGTGTAGAAGTGCGGGAAGGGTCGGTGCGTTCAAGTACTAGGTTAGTCATTGGAGCTATGTGTAATCTGTCATTTCAACCAACAAATGCTGCTTTGCTGGTAAGCAATCATCCTCAAGTGGAAAGCCTAAATGCAGGTCAATGTTAGGAAACATGTCCTGGAACTATGCCTGCTTTCTAAATAATCGCTATATCTTCTTGGAGCTTCAAGAATAGATGTCATTTATATTGAAGTCTTCTTTTGACATCACTCTTGTATGATGTTTGGATCAGGTGTTCTTGCTTGTTTTTGCTGTTCATTCTTAGTCTTCTCACCCTTTTTGCCGCATCACCTCAGAGTAACTTCTCAACTTTCTGTCCATTATGTTTGAGTTATTTGGTTTCTTTTACCGGTAAACTTTTTGTCCATTAGGCCTGATTCATTGAGCATCTTTTGCATGGTAAAGGAATGAATGATACAACAACAACAACAACATACCTCACATATTCCTACCTATGAGGTCTGGAGAGGGTGGGTTGTACGCAGACCTCCCCTACCTTTATGCAGTAGCAGTTGTTTCTAATAGACCCTAGGCTTAAGACAATCATTTTTTGGTAAAGGATTTGAAATAAATGCAAAAGTAAAAATCTATGATGAAAATATTGAAGAAACGGAAGTTCTGATGGTATAAATATTGAAGATACCCAAAGTAAAGGAAATAATAGTAGAGTGATAAAACTGAAGCATAAGATAATGCTAACATTGTGGTAATAGTATGACAAGGGAACAAATAGATGCTCCAAGACTATTACGACCACTATGAAAAGAGAAAATGCTCTACTGCTTACTAGCCATCTACCCTAATCTTCGACCTTCATGCTCTTTATCTAGGATCATTTCCTCAGTAAGCTAAAGATATTCATGTCTTGTCTAATCACCTCTTCCTAATTCTTTCTTGGTTTACCTCCATCTCTCTTCTAACCTATCTTTACCGACATTTGCATCTTGTCCACCTCCACAGCTACTCCGACCTTGCCACATATATCTTTGTTCCTAATTTTTTCTCTTCTAGTATGATGCGCATTTCCTAATTTTGTCTCTTCTAGTATGACACGCATTTCCTAATTTTGTCTCTTCTAGTATGACGCGCATTCATCTAAGCATTCTCATTTCTACTACCTTTATTGTCTGAACATGCGAGTTCCTGATTGGCTAATACTCTATCGTTAGCAACACAGTCGGTCTAACAATCACTTTGTAGAACTTACCTTTTAATCTCGATGACACATTCACATAGGACACACGACGTGAGCCTTTATTTCATCCACTTTGCTCCAATATGATGTGTGACATCTTCGTCATTCTACCATTCCCTTAGATTGTAGAAAAGTACAGGAAAGAATGATATTCTATTAAATTTATGCTTGTTAGAATATTTTGTGAATATTCTAGAACATATGAATATAGTAGGTAGCTTAATTTACTCCTATTGTAATTAGGTATTGATTTGTATTGATTTCTTTCCTTTTTAGGACATACGGATACAAGTATTCAAACTGCAATAGCTTGATGAAGTAATCATGTTGAGTTCCTCTCATTCTCTCTTCCACTTCACATGGAACAACCTAGTTAAAGCCAACAACATATAGGATTTTTTTAATGACAAGGGAAACTCGCAGCTTGGGTGCACACAGAGTAAAACCTCTGCTTCTATGCAATAGCTTGCAAACCACGCAGGAGAAGTAAACCACACTAGGTAAGTTCAGTGCAACAAGCTTGATCCAGAAAACAAACCCTTTGCTTTCTCTAGCAAAGGATTTCAAACTTGAGACCTCCGACGTGGAAGTCCTAAGTCCAAACTATTGGACCACCCTGAAGGGTTATAGGAAGAAAATTATTCGACGACCACTTGCAGTTGTCTGAAGATAGCTTCGTCTCCTTTAAGGAAAGAATTATTTTACAAAGAGTCAAAGACCGAGGACATGAAAAAATTATTGGATATTTCCATGCAGAAACAACAAAGATGATCCACTTATGTGTTCTAGTTGGGATAAATTGTGTTCTGGAAAAGTAAGAAACAAAATGTGGTTGCTAGATCTAGTGTAGAAATAAATTATCAGGGAATGTCAGTGGAATATATGAAGTCATAAGGATCAAGCAACTATTGAAGGATTTGGAGAGACTAAATAAATAGAACTTGTGTGTAATAATGAAGTTGCACTTCACATTGCATCGAATCCAGTGTTTTACAAGAGGGCCAAACACATAAAGATTGATTATCATTTGTCATATAGAAGATACTCTTAAGAGACATAGTCACAGGGATCATGTAGTCAAGCAATCAACTTGCAGACACATTCACCAAGTCCATAGCTGGTTCCAAACAACTTATAGATGTAGCAAGATTGTTACATGTAAATATATAATTTATGTTCACTAGCGTGATGGGGAGTCATCGAATCCTTGTGAATATTTTATCACTCCTGCTTAAGTGGTGAATACAAATTATATGTGCCAAGCTTGTGACATATATAACTTGTTCTAGAATTGGCTGGAACTTGGTGAACACATTTGTGATCTTGGTACGTATAATTTGCATGCACCAACTTGATGAGGAGTGTATGAATCGTTGTGAATATTACTACAAATATAGAAGCGGGAGCAAGAGGAGCTTAGGGTCGTCCTACTTAGGAGCGCATTTTCTCAGAATTTCAAAGGCTAATCAAGATATATGTATAGATTTATTAATTGTACATGCTTGATAAGTTTGCTGAAAGTGTAGGTCCCACCTCAAATGGCCATGCCACATGCTGCATTTGGCAGCCTTTTGAATTATCACGTCTGTAAAATGTGGATTTGCTGAAAACTTTTATTTCTCTCTATGCGTAGCTTTTGTTCACCTTTTCAATTTGTGCTTTTGTATGCATCTGTAGTTTATTAGATCTCTAGAAAATGGAGATTAAGGATGCATCTTTACCTTTAGGATAATTTGTGCATGATCGTGATGTTTTTAATCAGACAGTAATTTTCTTTCTCACATATCTGTTATAGCAGCAAAATAGGTAGTGTATTAAGTAATCTGTGATAAAAATTTGTTGACAGTTGCATCCAAGGGTGTGACCTAGTGGTCTCAATAAAGTGAGTTCAGAATCATGAGGTCTCAAGTTTAAATCCAAGTAGAGATAAAAATACTAGGTGATTTCTTCCGATTTGTCCTAGCCTTGGTGGATAGAATTACCTGATCCTTCTTGCTAGTTGGAGCTGTAGGTATCCCTAGAATTAGTTGAGGTGCATGGAAGTTGGCCCAAACACCATGATTATTAAAAAAAAAATTGTTGACAGTTTGGGGAAATGGTTAAAGAAAAACAAAACAACTAACACTACATTAATGCAGTATTACATGAATTAGACTATTATTTGGAATAATTCCTCTTTTCGGTGGTTTAAGATAGCAGAGTAATACTTCAATATTTTTTGATATTCTAAGGAAAAAATGCAGTCTTTATAATAATTTCTAGGGAGTCTGTTTTATAATCAGTTAGTCTTACTATATTGTTTACTGAGAAGGTCATTTTCTTTTATCCAAATTCGTAAATGGTCAGAGAAGACCATTTCGCCTCAACAGAATTTCAAGACAACAAAGGGTTGCGGGGCACCCTAGTGCAGGTTGTCGCACTGCTTGCCTAATGCGGGTCGTTGCACTAGGCTTGCCTAGTGTGGGTTACCTCTCCTGTGTGGTTCTCGAGCTATTGCATAGGAGCGGAGGTTTACCCTGTGCACACCCCAACGGTAGCGGCTATTGGTTCCCCTTATCATTAAAATAAAAAAAGAATTTCAAGACAACAAGTCAAAGAATTTAAACTATATACTGCCCCCAAACTAAATAGTCAATGAAATATTTGTTTGAGTATGATAAAAATATTTTAAATTGTGAAGTTTAAATGCCTATTTTATTTTAACTCTCGAAATATTCTTTTAGGTGTGCATCTTTTGAAACTCTTAAAGAAATTAATACAAACTACTTAATAAGAGATTTAGCAAATTATTAATAGTTAACCTTCCAATTATATTATTAAATACCTTTGAATTATATATCCACATGTTGTAGTAAGGTACAGAATAGTGTGATGCAACTATTCTTGTTGTTGACTATATATCATTATAGTAGACAATTTATGAACTATAAATCTCTAAGATGTACAACGTTCATAGCTATTGCAATGCACTTTTTCAAGAAATGGATTCTATAAATGATTATAAATGGGGTAATATTTTATTACAGTGGATAATCATGTGCTCAGCACGGGCTTTAACTTACCTGTAGGTAAATATAGTAGACCACTTAATTTACTCATATTTTAATTGGATATTGATTCCTTTTTAGGACATGTAACCATAGTTATTTATACCCCAATAGTTTGAGGGAATAATTAAGCCGAGTTCCTCTCATTTTCTTTTCCGATTCACAATTTCTTTATGCAGTTACAGAAATTCATGGTACTTGTATCTATGTGTATTACAGGGTCTGGAATTACAAGGAGGCTACCCTTCTTAACAGCTTCGACAACCATAATTACCCTGATAAAGGAATTTCGAAGATTTGCCTCGTGAATGAGCTTGATGAGAGCTTGCTCCTTGTTGCTTCAAGTAAACATTTGCTGCTACAGATGTTTCTTTATGAGTACTGATGGTGCACATGTTTAATCATTGATGCCTTAATTTTTAACGAAGTTCATTTATAAAAGGCAATGGCAACATACGGATTTGGAAAGAATATGCTGCAAGAGGTCAACAGAAATTAGTTTCTGCATTCTCTTCAATTCAGGGTCTCAGACCTGGTTCGCACAGTGTGAATGCTGTTGTGGATTGGCAGCAGCAGTCTGGATACCTGGTACATATTGTACAACATATTTAATACTAAGAAGTTAGTCAATGAATGGAAAGCAGTGTGATATTTCCATTTAGTTTTATGTTACTGTTTTCCTAAGTACATGCACCACTAGTAATCATCGTTATTTGTGTTAAAATCATGTCATTTTACTAATATTCCACCTAGGTGTCAAAAACTGTTTACGAAAGCTGGGAGTGGTTCAAGCCATGGCGTCCATTACAAGTGATCTCGTTGCATGAGTTTACTTTAAGTAGATATTTCACTCATTTTGCTTTTATGTCAATTTGACTTTTCGAAATTCGTCATCAGTTTGCATCAGGTGAGATTTCTTCTATCATGGCTTGGGATCTTCACAAAGAGCAGCTTGTAAACACTACTCCAACATATTCAGATTTCAGCATCTCAGCATTAGTGAGTTTTTTGACATTGATTTGAGAGTTTATAGTAAATTTCAGTAGTTCATTTACTAGCAAACAGTTTAGCATTGTTTAGTATTTGTTTCTATCATGTGCTCAGAATTTTGAGAAACGAATGAAGGCGATTTTAAACTTCGAGCAAATTGCAAAAGAACATGAAATATTGATGAATGAAATGGTCTCTGAAGACTCTCACACACACGTTGTATTTGTGTGCTTGTGTGGATGTATATGTCATCATGCTATCTCCTTCAAAAGTGTCAGCACCTCTTACTGTGCCATGTTTTAGACTGGCAAAATATTTAGTAGTATAATTAGTACTTTTGGGTGGATCATCAAGTAATATGTTGTAATTGGCTTAGATTCTCTATCTTGTTAAGCAGTTTAAGATGTTGAGAGTAGTAGTATCCTATCCCAAAAGAAAAAAAGAAGAAAAGGATGCTGGAAGCAGTGGATGAGTGTTGATGGGTTCAAAAGGCAAAAGCACAACAAGAATTAGAGGAGCTCATGCTAAAGTTAGGTCAAAGGGAAAATGAGTGTTCTATTCTTTTATTAAAAATGCCTTCAGAATAAGTAAACAGAATAATAAACCTAGAAATCACTAGGAACCCAAGGAAGCAGAAAAATTAGGTTGTTCATTTCTTACTTTGGTGGAAATATATCTCCTTAAATGTCCTCTTTTTTTTTTTTTTGCATGGGAATAACGAAAGAATTCTGAGGTTTATGCCATGTAAAAATCATGCAGAGTGTTAGAATTTTGTGAATAGTCTAGAATACTGTAAATACAATATATGACTTGAGTTGTTTTATAATTAATTATATATTAATGTTCTTTCATTTATGGGGCATTTAACATAGTTATTTATACCAATAATTTGAGGGAATAATCAAGTTATGTTCTATTTTCTCTCGTCTTCTCGCATGGTATCAAGGCGAGTTGAGAAAAGAAGTTGTGCATTTACCTACTCTACTACAAGAACGAGGACACGGTGAGACCAGACTCCAGGCAGTCTCACTGCCATCTGACCTCCCATGCACATACCAAAGCGAAGGTTTTCCAGTAGAGATCTAGTCTCACGCATGAAAGACCTAGAGAGTTCCTGACAAAGGTGTCCCTCTCAAGGGGCCACCTCTTCAGGCCAAGCCTACCAATCTAGATTCCACCACATTCCAAGGACTATTTGTACTTACTGGCAATGGTTTCCCGATTTTGGTGGCTGTCTTAGTTTTTATTCTTACGCCAGACTTTACTTTATTTTTCGACATTGCTAGCACTCTGATAACATCAACATCACCATATATTTCATGTCTCTCAGATCACATATATTTTTGTGTCAAAGCAATGATTTCAGTAACTTGATCCATGCTCGAGGAGACTGCTTCAGGCCTTGTAAGTGTCTTCGTAGCCTGCAACCATGTTATTACCAATCCCTTTCAATTGTTACCTTTGCTAATGGATCTCAGAGCATAGCGATTGGAGTTTTGTCAAGCCACTCCTTCCCTTTAACTCTGATAATGCTCTTCATGTCCTTAGTTTTTCTTTTATAATATATCTATCAATTGTTTGTGTAGTCCTCTGAGTTGTTCCATAACAGTCGTTAATGACTTTGTTGTCATAAAATACCGCAGCACAGGAAGGATGATTGGTGTAGATCGTGAGTCACATGGACTTTGTTACCTCACCTCTTTAGTTCTACTATAAGTTTTTGAGCCTTATACTTTCCATGTTTAGTCCATAGATGATGGGGACATCATAGTTTATCCAAACTACAGAAAATGATTACCAGTTTATCGAGATTGTCGATGTTAGATTGTGAGTCATGTCAACTAGAGAAAGCACACCTGAACTACATTTTCTTGCAGTCTTAATAATTTTGTACTCTTTTTCATTTGGTTCATGCTGATGTTTTGGATCTAGTAGAGTTGGTTCATCATTGGATTTCAAGTATTTTGTTAGTTTCATCAATGATTACTTAAAATGTACTTGGATTTTTTTATTGACATATCTTTGTGTCTTAAAAACTCTTAAAGTGGAATTACAAAATTAGTTTGGTGTTTTTATTTTCACTGCCCTCAGTGATAATGCACCTGAATGTTTACCATCTCAATTTCAACAGTTTGTCTTTCCTTGGAACTATTTAAAAACGTCCTGTCCTTACATTACACAACAAAATTGGATAACATAGAGGAAAAATAAGCATATTATTAAAAAGACTAATCACACCCTTCTTATACATGCACATGTCACATTTTGGGGATTAAGCTCCTAGTGGGAAAAATAACAGATTCTAAAACAAGAAATGGACCCTAGAGAGAGAGAGACTCTCTTACTTCTCTCTAGAATCCTGAAAATTCAACAAGATCCAGTACTATGAGATGCTATCGACACCAACTCTTATGCTAGATAGGGAATGCGGGAAACTGAAAGGAGATTGAAGTCTCATTTATTTATACTTAATGAAGGTTTTAATCTTAATTATTCAAATGATTTATCTCTTTGTTTTCAAGGTCTGAATCTTAATCGTACACATCGTAGGCATTAAGTATGTTTGTTTTTAAGGTCTGAATCTTAGTTATTCATATCTTAGATCATTAAGTGTGTTTTGTATTCTTATTTTATGACCACTTAATGCGTTTGAATAGGTATGAATGATTGGAATCTATAACAGAGTGTTAATGTCATTAAGGTATCCATTTAAGAATTTTTGCAAAGATGACAATTTATTGCTACTACATCCACTTTCACCCATCACCCACAACCACCATTTTAGCTATAATTACCACCACCATTAATCACCACCACCTACCATCCATAACCATCATCCTCAGCCCAACCACAACTCTTACGACCGTAATTCGCCAAAAACCAATGATCATCATTAGCCATTATTTGCAATCATCACCACCAATCACTATTACATCTACACTCACTATCAATAATTACCGTCATTAGTTAATACTCCCTTTGCCCCATTTTATGTGGCACCCTTTCCTTTTTGGTCCGTCTCAAAAAGAATGTCACCTTACTCTAATTGGAAATAATTTAACTTTAAAATCCCATTTTTACCCTTAATGAAATGATTTTCAGCTATACAAATATCTAAGAATGATTTAGACCACAAGTTTTAAAAGTCTTCGTTTTTTTCTTAAACACGGTGCTAAGTCAAACGATGCCACATAAAATGGGATGTCGGGAGTATTATATATTGTTAACCGACATTTTACCATTACTATCAATAATTACCATCATTAGTTACGGTTATATATCGTTGACCAATATCATCATTTGCCATTGTCATTAGTTATCAGTATCATTCCATAATTATTGGTCTTCAGTAACGACTACCACAGTTAATCACTAGTGCCAACTATTATACCATAAGATACTACCGAATCACCATCATTAGTAAACATCATCCCAAATCGGCATACACAATCACTATGTTTCGTCGTCACCACCACCAATTGCCAAATAAAAAAATAATATATTTTTATTGATATCATATTATATCGATTTAGTATTTTATTTAAATTTATATTTATTATTTTGAAGAAAGATAAATTTTATCCATTCAGATATTGACAAAACTATCAGTCTTGACCATTTGTTTCAATCTTAATGCAATTTTTCTCACACACCTTTTTTTCCCTCTTTCGTCGAGGAGGAATGAATAATCTTCCAAGTGCACAGAGACCTAAATTTCCATTAGATTCATTACTAAGCTTGCTTTGTTGCAGCAAGATGATAGGTCCCATCTTAATATCCAAATCTATATTCAGATTCAGACCTTTAAATCTTAGCACAACTTAATGTTAAGATGTGCATTCAAATTTAAACCTCATGCACTTCTTAATATTGGGACGCATCCCAGAGCAGAAAGAGTTTCTTTCAAAGTGTCCAGTGGGCACTGGGCAAGGTTTGCTAAGGCTTGGTTTGTGGACTCATGGATCAAAGTCTTGAGAGACTCGGCTTTCCCCTTTCGATTCCCTTGTGAAGGAGTTTACTTGAATGTTTAAAGGAAGAAGAGAGATGGACGATAATAACTTTCTTATCCTTCAGAAGTGGTCAGAGATAGTGGCCATGAAGTACCTTGGATAAAAGAAAGGACTGGTGTAGTGATCATTGTTGGATTGTGATTGCACTTGTGGTATAATGAGTTGTTCAGGAAGATTAGGGACACAACTGGAGGTTTTGTGGAGTCAGACTATTATCTGACTAATTTTTCTAGGGCTAGGATCGTGGTAAGGAAAAGGTGGAGGATCTCTGTCTGCGGTGCTGGAGGGGGGAGAGAGCTTCAGGTTCTGGTTAACACTAGAGTTTAGCCTTGAAATCATAAAGGGAGAAATGGGGGTGGAGGAGAGAGGGAGGATAGGTGGAGACAGAAGGATGGAAGGCTGGCAACACAAGCATTATGGTGATTTTGGTTGGCAGATGTCGGATAACATTATATATTCATCACAACAGAGCAGAAACAAATGACCAAGAGGGGTCTACTTTGAATTTGAAAGAGGTAGCATAAAATTTAAAAAGGGGACAGGTTGGATCTTCTCTTGGATTAGTGAACCGTCTTGGAAAAGAAGTTTGAACCGGTTCACCTTTCCCATTTGCCTTTCTGGTCAAAAGAAAGAAACATCGGAAATTCTAGGTCTTCTCCTGGCTTGACGAAAATCATCAAAGAGACATACTTCTGCCTGTAACTATCGAAAACAAACAGAAATCTTTTGTCGCTGCTCTTCTCTCAGCAGGTGAAGCAAACCTCCTAGATTCGTCGTGCAATTTCCGGCGACCTTCAAAGTTAGAAATCGAACTCCAGCAAGTTGATTTCAATAAAAAGATCGGGTGAATGACAGAGGACATCAGGTGGTGAGGGGTGTAAAAGGTATCATAAGTGAGAATGGGCTCTCAAGCGAAGCTTCTGGGCATCTTTTAAATATCTTTTTACCCCTCCATATGAGCTCTTACCCTTTTTGTTCCTTTGGTGACTCGAACTTTCAACCTTAAAGTTGGAAGTATGGGCATTTTCTTAATGCTGGAGATGTGGTTTCTTCTTCTAGGGTTGGGTATCTGATGTTGTGTCGCCTGAGAGTGAGATAGGCGATTGTGCTAGCTTTGAAGAATGTTTTGGGAAGTGTTCTTCGAAGGAATGGAGAAGAAGGTGATTGATCTGTTGAGTAGCATAGATCATGTGGTGAGGGGATGCATGTATAAGGGAATTAGAAGTGTTGGAGAGTGGAAGGCTCTCTATTGAGGCATAAAAGGTGGAGGAGGGATAGTGTATAAAGGAGAAACAAGGAAGTGGGCGGGGAAAATTAAGGAAGGGAGATAAAGGGGGAAGGTGATAAAAGGCATGTTTTGATGGATTATACTATTATATGTTGGAATGTGAGAGGGTGAATGACCTTAACAAAAAGGCCATTGTTACAGTAGGTTTAAGGGAATGGGGCCAGATACGATATGCATTTACGAAAGAAAATGGAGTGTGGCAGATAGTATTATTAGGAGGGACGAAGGTGGTTGAAATATAGCTATATTCCGACCCAGGGGGAGGGACCACTTATTCATTGGGATGACAAAAAGTTGGAGTATCTGGAAGTTAATAAGGGGAGTAGTTAGGGGGGCTGATTCAAAAAAACTAATGATAGTTTAGAGTGGGGTTCGGGGAGGGGGGGGGGAGCATATGGACTTCTAGGGCAGGGGTCAAAGGAGTTATTTTGGGAGGAGTTAGGTATTGGTTTTGAGTAAGTGGGGCATACTTTAGGTTGTTAGGGAAAGATTTTAATATTGTAAAATTTTCATAAAAGACTAGGTGTGTACGGTGGTGTCTAGGGCCATGGAGGAGTTTTGGAGATTATTAATAACCATTTTCCTATTGATTTTCGCCTTTGGCATGTACCTTTTTCACTTGGTCTAGATTGTAGGATTATTCTTCTAGATCAAGACCGAACATTTGTAGTATTTACTTCTTGGGAGGAATTGACACTCAATATGATCCAGGTTCTTTTCTATGACTGTTGCCCGGCCATTCACCTATCTTGTTGGATGGTAGTAGAGGAAGCCAAAGGAGATCTCCTTCTAGATTCAAAAATATATGGCTTAGTGTAGTAGAGTTTGGGGGATAGAGTGGCTAATAGTTGGGGTAACTATGTGGAGGGGAGGCCTTCTTATACGCTTGCCAAGAAATTGAAATTGCTTAAAGGGAACATAAAGTTGTGGGATGAAAGGTGTTAAAATTACCGGTTTTCAAAAAAATAAGGAGGTGTTTGGAGGGTGGAGGTGAAAATGAGGGAGGTTAAGATCGAAGTGTGGAATTTGGAGAAGGTAGAAGTGGGGAGGGAGTAAGAAGATAGAAAAGAGGAGAGGAATGACATGCTGAAAGGGAGCTGGAGCATTTGCCCTTGGTAGTTGGTTAGTAATAAAACTTAAGGGCGTTATGATCGAAGGAGGGGGATTCTAATTCAAAGATTCAAAATTCTTTCTCGGAGTTACAATTACAAATAGGAAAAGGAATTGCATAGTTGATAGAGGTTAATAGGGTGAGCCATATGGAGATAAGGAAATAGAAGGGTTAATTATGGATTTTTATGAACATTTGTTTAAAGATGAAATAAAGTGGAAGCCAAATTTAGGGGGTCTAGGGTTCAATCATATTGGAGGAGAGGAGAGAGAGTGGCTAGAGAGGACAATTGAAGAGAAGAAGGTGACAAGGCGGTAAATTATTGGACGGGTGACAAAGCTTTGGGCATTGGTGGTATCTCTTTAGCTCTCTTTTCAGCATTGCTGGAACACGGTCAAAAGTGATGTGATGAATAGCATTGATGAGTTTCAAAAGAGGGGTATTCAAAAAAAGTATGAACGCTTTGTTCATTGTCATCGTTGCTAAATAGTAGGGAGCTACGAGTAGCTATAAGATCATCTCTAAGGCACATTCCATTAGACTTGAGAAGGTGCTAGATAAGGTTGTTTTTTCACAAAACGTTTGAGGGTAGACAGATTGGATGCAACATTGGTGGCAAAATAACTGGTGGATGTGAGGAGAAAGCGAGGACTGCTAGGTATGCTATGCAAACTTGATCTTGAAAAGGCATATGATCATGTAAATTTGAATTTCTTAGATTTCATCATGTTTTAAATGAGACTTGGGGAGAAGTGGATTAATTTTTACACCTCTTTGGTGAGATTGGTAAAAATGGAAATCCTTACGTTTTTTTTTTTTTTGAGAATTAGAAATCCTTGCGGTTTTTTGGGAGTTCAAGGGAGTTGAGACATGGGAATCCTATATCACTATTGTTGTTTATTTTAGTTATGGAAGATTTGAGTAGAGTGATTGATAAAGTTGTCATACTATGTTACTTGAAAGGACTCAGTGCTGCAATCAGAGGTGTAGGGGTACTATCAGCCACTCATTTGTTGTTCGTGGATGATAGCTCAGTCTTTTGTGATGCAATTGCGACGAAATTGGATTAGTTAGGCCAGGTTCTTATTTGGTTCCAAACAGTGTCAGGTCTTATTACCCAAGTGTGAGATAATACCATTGGGGGAGGTAAATAATAGTGTCGCTCGCTTGAGTTTTGAATAGTAAAGTTGGGGCTTTTTCAGCGACCTATGTTGGAGTACCGTTAGGTGCTTCAAACAAGGATATTTTGGTGTGGAATCCGGTCCGTCAGAGGGTAGAAAAGAGATTAGCTGGGCAGCAAAAAAGATACTTGTCCACGGTTGATAGAAAGTGCTTATTAAGAGCACCTTATCAAGCATCCTACGTCATGTCTTTGTTTCATGCTCCAATTTCAGTAATTGAAAAGTTGGAAAAGATCTAGAGAAATTTCTTATGGAATGCAGCGGATAAAGCAAGGAAATTTCACTGTTGCTATGGGAGTCTATCATATCTCCTAAAAAATGTGGAGGTCTTGAAATTAAAGACCTAAAAGGTCTTTAATAGAGATTTATTGGACATATGGATGTGGAGGTTCCGGATGGAGGTACAACAAGCTTTACGGAGGAGAGTAATAGTTGATAAAGATGGGAGTATAGAGGGGGTTGGAGAACTAACATTATCGATTTGCCTTTCAAGTGTGGTTTATAAGAAATATCATGAATGGATGGGATTATTTTTGGAAATTTCTCATTCAAGGTCGGAGATGGAACGAGAGTACATTTTGGGGGACAGAGATTATGTGGGAGGTACTTTGGGGATGCATTAATCACATCTTGTTTTATGGATAATCATATGCCTTCCTCAATCATCCAGAATCGAGTCTACACTTCGTTATGTTTCTCTGTCACCTTTGTTCTCTCCTCCACCCGTGCCTCTATGCGCTTGTTCCTTAACTTCGCTCTTGGAAAAGACAAATGAGTCTCATGCTTTAAATGTGTATTTTCTTGGTTATTTGAAGGTATAGAAAGGATCTCGGGTGCTACTCACACAATCTCCAGTGATACTCTATTATGCCAACGTGACTTGTTTTGAAAGTCAACTCTACTGTGCACTCTCTTCTTTTGAGCACCTCAACATTCATAAGGTTGCCATTTTCCTCTTTTGGGTAGTCCACCATTGTCTATCCTTCCAGTCCACCTGCAACAACACCATTACCGGCTCACCTATCATCATCATCTGTGGTTCTCATCCCGTCCAAATTTCACGCCCAACACATTTCTTTTCCTGCTATGGACTTGTCTCCACAAAGTTTTCATGTTGCCACTGTAAAGGTATTCGTTCTACTCCTAACCCTAGTCTTACCTATAATTGTTTGTAATATCATCCCTTCTCACCAACTCATTATGCCTTTGTGTCGTTGATATCATTTGTTTTTGTTCCTATGATTACGTGGGAAGATATTTCTTATCCAGACTGATGACAAACTATAATTGGAGATGTCTACTTTACACTATTGATATTTGGGAGCTTGTTCATCTACCTCCAGAAATTTGGATAAGTCTTGTGTTGGTTGTCATTGGTATACACAATAAAGGTTAATCCCCCTGGATAGTATCGGGTAATTGCATAATTAGTTTCCAAGGTTTTACCCAGATTTTAGGACTCGAGTATGGTGGCTACTTTTCTTCTATGTGAAGATTACTTTAGTCCGTCTCTTTTTAGATGTGGTGCTTTGTCATTAGATTACAAGTTGGATATTAGAAATGTCTTTCTTAACTGGGATATCCCAAATGACGTATAAAATGGAGCAAACATTGAGTTTTGTTGTTTCCCCTAGTAACATGTGTGAAAGCTAAGATGATCATTTATGACTGAAGCACTCCTCGAGCAACAAGAATTTGGCGTGATCACAATGAAGTTGATCATTTTGTGTTTTAAAGTCACTCCACTCCAAGTGTAGACATGCATTTGGTGGCTTATGTTAATGATATAGTCATCACTGGTAATGATGAAGAGATAATTAACAAACTGAAGCGCGTTACCCTTTTTTAGCAGTTTCTAACTAGACCGATTAGTCAATTCCAATTAGGAATTGTCATTTCACAAAGAATATTTTATTAATATTCTTGTGAAGACGGAGATGATAGACTATAGCCCTATTGATACTTCAATGAATTCAAGTGTTAAGCTTCAGTCTGTCTCTTTTTAGATGTGGTGGTTCGTCATTGGACTTATGAGTTGGATATTAGGGATGTCTTTTTTCTCTGGAATATACCAAATGATGTATAAAAGAACAACCATCGAATTTTGTTGCTTCCCCCTAGTAACATTTGTGCAAGCTAGGATGATCATTTTATGAGTGAAGCAGTCTCCTCAATCATGGTTTGGAAATACTATGCGTTTATTGAAGAATTTGGCATGATTCACTGTGAAGTTGATCGTTTTGTATTTTATAGTCTCTCCGCTCTAAGTATATGCATGTATTTGGTGGCTCACGTTGATATAGTCATACAGGTAATGATGAAGAGAGAATTATCAAATTGAAGCACATCACCTTTTTTAGCAGTTTCTGACTAGGTCAATTAGGCACTTCTTGGGCATTGAAGTCACTCAATTCCAATTAGGAATTGTCTCTCACAGAGGGTATTTTCTTGATATTCTTGAGAAGATGGAGATGACAGGCTATATCTATGTTGATACTCCCATGTATCCAAATGTTAAGCTTCTGTCAGGTCAGGTGTCACTCAGTGATCCTAGATAATATAGGATTTGTTAGGCAAGTTGAATTCTCTCACCGTGGTTCAATCTGTCATTGCATTCCTATTGGTATTATAAGGCAGCTTTTTGAGCTCTCCTTGTGGCAATCATTGGAATGCAATTATTTGTAGCCTTCGATACATTATTTGCTCATGAGAGATGACTACTTTATGAAAATCAAGCACATGAGCAATTGTTCGATATGCACATGTGGATTGTGCAAGGTCATCCTATGACAAACAATCTACATTTGGATATTGTGTACTAGTCTGGCGAAATTTGGTCTTGGAAAATTACGAAGCATAATGTAATTGCAAGACTGAGTGCAAAAGTAGAATATCTGGCTGTGGCAGTGACTATGTATGAATTCATATGTAACAAGCAACTACTGAGAATATTTAAATTTGGATCTTTCCAAATCTGAGATTAGCTTTGGGAGCAAAGCACATACAACAATATATCCAATATAGTCCCATACATGGGGTCTGGGAAGGTTGGGTTCTAGTAGACCTTACCCTTACATTTATGGGGCTGGAGAGTGTTTTCAATAGACACTCGGTTCAAGAAAATCATTCTTCAGAACAAGTTTGAAAGAAACTTAAAAGTAAGTTATAATGAAAATATGGCATGAGTTATGGAAAGAAGTGAAAAGAAATTGACAAGATATAAAAGCTAGTATCTTTTTTTTTTTTTTTTAAAAATGAAATCTTAAAAGCTAATATCGTTCTCTTGGTAACAAGGTGATCCTGTTGAGCAGTGTGCTGGATTTGATCTTGGTTTACATAATATCTTTATTCCCTTTACCTGGTAAGTGGAAAAGAGAATTGAATGAAAGTTTATTTGGCAAGGAAATAAGGAAGCCATATGTTTTCATTTGTGAATGGAAGGCTCTCACATTCAGCTTGAGAGTGGTTTGGCATCAAGAATATTAGATTGCACAACAAAATTTTGTTATGGAAGTTACTATGAAGATACAGTTGCGAAAGAACAAGCTTTGTTGAGGCAAATGGTCAAACCTTAAATGTGGACAAGAGGATCAGTGGTGTACCAAAATAGTGAAATACTGACATCTCCTTTTGGAGTGAATTTTGAGAACTATTGGATCACAGAGGCGTAGTTTCTTTAGCTACATCAATTTTCAGCATTGGCAATGGCAGAATAGTGTCATTTTGGAGTTATACTGGACTTGGGCATGGTCCTCTAATAGATCTGTTTCTTGACTCATCTAATTTGGTGTAAACTCCTGACCCTAATACTAAAGAAAAGGGGACAACAAGGATGGAATTTTAATTTCTAAAGACTACTAAACGAATGGTAAATAGATAGTATAAGGTACAATATTGTTGAAAGTAATGCCTCAAAAGCTGGAGATTAGATATATCTCAAAATACATCTTAAAAGTAGGATAAGTTCAAATAATGCAGCTGAAAAGTTGTGCAGAATTAGAAGTCTG
>JAOTQR010000002.1:15397762-15408036 GCA_025774065.1 Solanum ossicruentum
CCAACTCGAAAAAAATCGAAGTTGAAAAAATCGCATTTATTGGTTTGGTTTGGTTTATATATTAAAAAAACCGCATTTAATGATTTGATTTGGTTTTTAAAAAATTCGCACCAATCCACACCATGTACACCCCTAGAAGATGGAGTACCTTCAACTAAATGGGAATATATGATAAGAGTCGCATATATTCTCACTGGAGCAGAATTATTTCCATTGATGAGAAGTTCATGTTGAGAATGTGTTACAATGACAATTCAAAAAATTATGATAGTACAATGAATAATTTTGGGTGCAAGCATGTTGTTTTATTCTGCAAGTCAAACACATAATTATTTTTTTTTTATTATGTGATATATTGGATAATTATTTTATTTCAATCCCAATTTTTAAACTAATATCTCATTCTTAATATAAAGATAAATATAACACTATAATTTTGAAATAAAAATAAATTATCTCATAATTTTGTTTCAATCGAATATAAAATAAATCTATTCTAAAAATTAATTATTAGGCTCTTGCTGAAAATAAAGGTTGTTCTTCAATTTCAGTGGGGACAGATAAAAATAAAAATACAAAAGAAAAGAAAGTATCGTACCGTCCGTCTGCACTTGAATATGTCCTTCCTCACATATTTTCTCCACCGAATGAAATATTACTTTTATTATGTCTCTGTGGGGCCCAAAAGTGACTGACCTAAAATGCCTTCGTCAATCCTTCCATCTTTTTTCTGTCCTTTCCCGTACGGCATTTTCACTAACACCTCATTTGACATTTCTACACTTTTACTTTGATTAATAAATATTAATATACAAACATTTCATTTACTTACCAATTCTTTTTTTTTATTGACTAAATAAATATTATTATGTTTCATCCGCACTTACTTAGAAATCTTCAATTTGAGTTCGGCATATGAAAAAATTGAGAGCGTCACACTCAAATGTATCCTGCAGGATATGAATTGCTATGAATTAGAAAAGCAAATCTATAAATATATTATTTTATAATACATGACAATAATGTGATATGTTTTATTAAAGACGATATTACTTTTCATATACATATTTTTTTTCATTCAAATACAAGTAATCTCACTACGTTTTAATATACATTTTGAATTCTTCTCTTCTCATTTATTATGGTAATAACAATCCGTCTTAGTATAGCTTCAAAGTGGAGTCTAAAAATGATAAAATATATATAAATTTTATTCTTATTTTAAAGATGTTATTTATAAGAATCTTTCAATTTTAAAAGTAATTCAAAACAGATTTGAAGGGCAAGATTATGATCATTGATATAAACGAATAACAAGACAATGTAAGGGAGAAATAAAATATGATTAGAAAGTTTGGTTTAATAATATAGGGTAGGTATTATATTATTTATCAAAGTCTCCATTCTCCAAACTAAGAGGGCACTTTAGGTCTTTCAAGTAAAATAAGTTGGGTGTTCTAGAAAATGGAGAAGACCAACGAGGACAATTAAGTAATTAAGACGTACATCTTTTTCTTCTTCCCACTCGGTTCCTTCTCACCTAGGCCAGAATTTTTCTGTTAACGGTTGCTTCTTAATTTTCCATCTTCTTATGTGATCAAATTCACAAATGGACTACAAATTACATCTCCAGTTGCAAATTTTCCCCTAAAAAAATCCCATTATTATCAAGAATATCCAAATCTAAGCTGCAATATTACCATAAATCTCCAATCATTGTACCAAATGATCCCTGAAGTATCAGTCCTGGGAACAATGAAGAAGCAAAAGCTAGTTTCAGAGTCCCATTTCAACCCCTTTGATCTTCTTTCTGAAGAAATCGTATTTTCAGTTCTTGATTGTCTTAGTGACAACCCATTTGACAAGAAATCATTTTCTCTTGTTTGCAAATCCTTTTATGCTATTGAATCTCACCATAGGAAAACCTTGAAACCCTTTAGATCAGAACACTTGACAAAGATTCTTAGCAGATACCCACAAGTTACGGATCTGGATCTTTCCCTTTGTCCTAGAATTACAGACGGTTCACTGACAACTATAGCTAATTTCTGCAAGGATATGTTGAGGTCAATCAATCTTTCTAAGTCTAAGTTTTTTACCCATGTGGGGTTGTCGAATTTGGTGATGAAATGTGGCAATTTGGTTGAAATTGATTTGTCAAATGCTACTGAGTTGAAGGATGTGGGTGCTTCTGTATTAGCTGAGGCAAAGAATTTGGAGAGGTTGTGGTTGGTGAGGTGTAAGTCTATAACAGATATTGGACTTGGGTGTATTGCTGTTGGCTGCAGGAAGCTGAGATTGCTTAGCCTGAGATGGTGTTTGGGTGTTGGTGATCTTGGTGTGGGTTTGATTGCAGTTAAGTGTAAGGAGATTCGTAGTTTGGATCTTTCTTACCTCCCGGTAATCGAACTTTTCTTCCTTATAAATTTTGATTTTTCCAGTTTTTCTTTTGTGTTGTATCTTCTTTGGGATTGTGAGTTTGTTTAGGGAAGCTGAGGTTGCTATTTGTTTCTGTTTTTCATGGTAAGTTTGTTTGTTAGTCTAATATAGTTCATTTGAACAGTTGCGGAGCGAGGATTTGTATTAAGTGGGTTCAAAATCTGAAGAATTAGACATATGAACTAGTCGAAGGAGGTTGATATCTATTATATTACATAAAAACATATTTTTATCATATATAAAAATAGTATAAATGTTTGCCGAAGGGGGTTTGAATGGACACCCTAACCAAAGGGTAGCTCCGCCCTTGCATTCTTTTTTGAACATGTTTAGACAGTATGCTTGTTCAGTTTGTTTGTCTAATATTGTTTATTTGAACATGTTTAAACAATATGCTCGCGATTGGTTGGTGTTCAGTTCTCTTAGTTTGTTTATCTAATATGGTTCATTTGAACATGTTTAGACAATATGGTCATCGATTGGTTGGTGTTCAGTTTATATAATTTGCTAATGTTCTTACATTGTCTTAGTTAAATTTGTCCCTTGTATTTTCTACTTGGTGGATATACAAGTACTGAAAACTGTGTCGGCTTATGCACTTTGCACATCTCTTGCAATTGTCATGCTTCTGGTCTTGAGTTTGTCGAAAAGAAAACTTAGAGCAGAGTTCTCTACATTCTGATGCATTTTCAGATTAATAGTTGAATGTTCTGTTATTATACTCATCATGGGTGACTTTAAAGTTATTGTAGGTTTTATGGTGTAGAGCATCTATCCATATTCTCTCGATACCTGCTCACTAGTGAGAGACCTACCGAAATTTCTTTGTGCTTTCTAGCAGCTTGCTGATTTGTCTGATGTCCAAGTCTCAAGTACATTTGATGACCATCACAACATGCTCCTTTTTTTATCACTTAATATGTGAAAGTTGTTGATGTGATCTTTAAGTCTTTTCTTGACTTGACTTGGATATGAGCTTAAATGGAGGGACATAGACAGTGAAAATTCATATAGCTGGCCCCAACTAGCTCGAGATTAAGGCGTGGTAGTAGTTGTTGGTGTTGTAGTTTCCCTCAGCTTTGGTTCAGAACTTAAATTCCAGGCTTACCAAGTTTCCAGTGACTGGCTGTATTTATTAAGTCGTTTAATGTAATCTGTTTCTGTGTTCTGTTATTACATCTTATCTCTTTTTGTTTTTTCATTTTTTTGTCTAGGCTTTCTTTAATGATCATACAATAATGTGTTGATCTTATTATTATACAGATCACTAATGAATGCTTATCATCGATCTCAAAACTGCAATATCTTGAAGACTTGGTTCTAGAAGGCTGTTATGGAATTGATGATGACAGCCTTGCATCCCTCGAGCAAGGCTGCAAGTCACTGGAGGTATGTACGTTAGAAGAGTCTGTTTAACAGACTTTAGTTCTCATATTTGCTTCTCCTTGAGAAAAAATGAACAGTAAATTGTCTCCAAAAAATATAAAACATTGAAAATGATATTGATGTATGAGATTGCCAGAAGCCCTGGGGCTAGCTCAATTGGCAAAGGTTGAGGGATTTGAGACCCATGTCAAGCGTACTAAGTCTTATATTTACGTGGAGAAGGTGGAGCGAGCCCATCATCCCTGAGTCTGAAGGCCTCGGTTGGTCCTAATGGTTGTCTCCTAATGGATTTCGCGGTCATAAAAAAAAATTGCCCAAAAAACTGTCAAATTGTTCTAGCTTCAAGCACTATTTCTTTTAGATGTACAGATATATCTTTTTTCCCCCTAATTGCCTAGTCAATGATTGGAGATGTACTGTGCCAGTGCCACTATAAGTACTCTGAGATAGTTAAAGAACGCGGTAACATAGATTTTACGCACTCAGAATTCTACCTAATTGTCAGATGTCCCAAATAAGTGGACTATTGTGCAAGTCAAGTGTTGCCTTGCAAATATCATGCCTTTTTCTCCTTTTGTTCGTCTTAAATAACTTTTTCTTTACAAGGAACTATTGACTAATGTCAGTGTATGTATGTGGGCTCTTTTCAGAAACTTGATATGTCGAGCTGTCAGAATGTTAGTCATGTGGGTTTGTCATCTCTCACCAGCTGCGCTGGATGCTTGCGGCAACTAATATTATCATATGGTTCTCCTGTAAGGCTTAACAGACCTGAGCATCTTTCAGTAGTATGAGTTTGATTTGATTGTTGATTTAGGATTACTGGTATTTCAGATTACACCAGCTGTCGCAGATAGCTTGCAGAAGCTTTCCAGGTTGCAGTCCATCAAATTAGATGGTTGCCAAGTTACATGCTCTGGACTGAAGGCTATTGGAAATTGGTGCATTTCACTTAAAGAACTGAGTTTAAGTAAATGTTTGGGAGTGACAGATGAAGGTCTCTGCTCCCTCGTAACAAAGCACGGAGACTTGAGGAAGCTTGACATTACTTGTTGCCGCAAGATTACTCACGTATCGATTTCCCATATAACAAGTTCCTGTGCCTCCCTTACTTCTCTCAGGATGGAGTCTTGTACTCTAGTCCCAAGAGAAGCTTTTGTTCTGATTGGACAGCGTTGCCAATACCTTGAAGAGCTTGACCTTACAGACAATGAAATCGATGATGAAGGTCACCCCTTTACCTCAAAGGTCTCAGGCTTCTGTTGTAATTTCAAAGTTCCACCTTTTATATCTGACCGTGTCCTACATTTGCAGGCTTGAAGACCATTTCTAAGTGTGCCAGACTTTCCAGCTTAAAGCTGGGGATCTGTCTGAACATAACTGATCAGGGTCTTATCCACATTGGCATGTGCTGCTCAAATCTTAAGGAGCTTGACTTATATAGGTATGTATTTCACAGTTCATGAGCCGTTATTTAAGATGGCGCAACTATTTATCTTGTGCGGCTTTTTGACATTCTTTTTGTTTTATGTGATGGATTGGCTGAACTCTCACTTTTAACTATGGAGTACAAGAGATTGAGTGTGCTGATTACTGGGTTATTCTTCTTGACAGGTCTGCTGGAATTTCTGACTCGGGAATATTAGCAATTTCTCGCGGTTGTATTGGCCTTGAAATGATCAATATTGCCTATTGCAATCGCATTACTGATGGCTCGTTCATATCTATATCAAAGTGTTCAAAGTTGAATACACTTGAAAGTCGAGGTTGTCCTCTTGTCACATCTTTAGGTCTTGCAGCTATTGCTGTGGGATGTAAGCGGCTTACGACACTAGACATCAAAAATTGCCACAACATTGATGATGCCGGAATGATTCCACTTGCTCACTTCTCGACAAACCTCAAACAGGTGACTACAGTTTCTCTTTCATTGATATTGATGAACTGGAGCATTGACATCTAATATGAGCTGGCGATATGTAAATGCACAGATAAATTTATCCTACACTTCAGTGACGGACGTGGGCCTGTTGTCTCTTGCCAGCATCAGTGGTCTACAGAACATGACAATCCTGCACCTCAAGGGTTTATCCCCTGGTGGACTAGGAGCTGCACTGTTGGCTTGTGGCGGACTTACTAAAGTTAAGCTGCAGACATCATTTAAATCATTGCTACCACAACCTTTTCTTGAACATTTAGAAGCCCGGGGTTGTGTCTTTCAGTGGAGAGACAAACCTTTTCAGGTATCTTTCTCATATTTATTCTTACCAACTTTATGTGAGGTACTTTTGAGGTTGTCGAGATATACCGTTATGTGAATCAATTGCATATTTTAGCTAAGACGACATAGTTGTTAATTTATTATTTGATCTAGAGGATCAGTGCAGTTTCAGAGCCTTTGTTGTTTGGCACTTAATTGAGACAACAAAAATGGTGTTGCAGTGTTGATTATCTTTGTTGTAATGATGATAATCCCCTTTTTGCTTGATCTAATCATTTATTATCATACTCTTTATCGGTTAAACGCAGGCTGAAGTAGATCCAATAGACTGGAAAATTCAGCTGGACAATTTAGAGTGAAGATTTGAGCCCTCAGTTTGAGCCATTTATGTGAGCGTCCTGAAATGGATCATCGCCCCAGAGCCTCTGGAGTCGTTACTTCATCTGTTAGCAGTTCATCAGGCAAGGTGCATTCTTTATGGCTATGTTGCACCGACTCTTCAACCAAAAGTAGTGTATTTTTGGAGATTCTGACACGGGTGCTGCATCAAAAAATGAGGAGTCCATGCAAATTAGGTTTATGTAGACTGTTTTTCCTGTTTAGTGTCTGCAACTTTTTCTCTAAATACTCCTTAAATTCCAAGAACAGGGAAACTCAATGTCCATTCGGCATTGCTCCCAATTTTGTCAAAAATGTTATGAGATGGATTAAACAGATCAAAAAAAGTCTATGTTTATGTTCTTGCAATCAATAGCTGGGCTTGTGAATGTTTATTGCTCTTGACTACTGTGCTTTCGTGTGTGATAACTTAAAGTTTGCTCTCGATCAAAAACAGTTATTCAACGCAAGTAGTTGTGATTGTACCTCCTACGTTCAACTCTCTTGACTACTGTGATTTCGTGTGTGATAACTTCAAGTTTACTCTTAAGTAGCTGTGGTTGTACCTACTATCTTCAACTCTTTGAGCATTTCAATCTTTAGTGTCACTTGATGCCATTAAGAAGATGGAACGTCATAGGTTTCTTATAGACTTGGTTAACCCCTTGGTGTTATAAAGAGGTTTGACCGCGTTGGCACAACATGAATCAACTAACTTCCATCAGACGTGTATCAAAACTTTGCACTCTGAATTTCAACACATATGTTTAACTTCAACCAGAATATGAAAGTTTCAGTAGCTTTGATACATATGTACATGATCAAAACAGACAAAAAAGAATTAACAACAGATGTACATGGGCAGAATAAAGTTGATCAAAGAATCATCGGACTTGGAATATCTTAAAGAAGTCATCAAATATAGGATTTATTTGAGAGCTTATGTCCAGAAATAAGAGATGACACTGCCAGAGCAAAGAATGCCAAGAACTCCATGCTAATTGCTGCTACTGAAGAATCTGTGAATATGTTGTCATTATTTTCTCTCATCCTATTTGTCAGTGGCACAGCAGATGATGCAGCTGATAATAACAAGTATGCTACTACCTGCAATTCCCCACAAAAAGTAAGAATTCGATCTATTTCATGCCTCATGATTGATTCCCCATCAAAAATGCGCCTTCAAGGCTTTGGTTTCAGAGGTGAGAGTGCAATCAAGAATACTGTTTATTCAATACAAACTTCAGGCTCACTTACAAATCAAGCTAGTAAGGCCAATATCAGAGCATGGAGACCATTAGCATGAGAATCAAGTAAAGACATAAGCAGACCAAAGAAAAGAAGCAAGGCGAATGCAACCGTGTGAGTCGAGCACATATCACGGACAAAAACCTAGTATTTAACTTGAGAAAAATAGAGGGACATACACATTACCTACCGAGATCAGCTAACATATACAAGAATAATATATCTAATGTAATTCCATAAGTGAGGCCTACGAAAGGTGGTGTGTATGCAGCCTTACCTCTACCTTGTAAAGGTAAAGAGACTATTTACAATAGACCCTCAACTCTGATCATCTGGCATTTCTTGGTATTTCATCAAGCTCTTCCCTTTTTCACAAATCTTGTTTTACTACTCACCATGTCTATAGAATTCAATTGTTCATATCAATGGGGAGTCACCAACCTGATCACCAGCGAAGCCAATTAAAGCTAATCTGTGCCGCGAAAAAGATTCCTTGCCAGTTGAAAGTTCATGAATTTGTCTCAGAACTTGCAATCCTGTATATAATGAAGACAGAATTGCAATAGCCAACACATACCTGTTATGGTCACATCCCAAAATTCCAATTCAATTTTCAAGACTAGAACATCTCCAACAAAAACAATAACTACTCCCTTAGTCCCAAATAAAAACAAAAAGTACTTGGTGGATATAGGTAAGTAGCAGATATTAGTTGAGGTGCACAAAAGCTGACTCGATCCTGTTAGAAAAAAGTAAGACTCAAATTGGTATGCCTATTTATATGGAATTGATGAGTGGTTTACCTGTATTCTTCATATCTATCAAAATCTTTCCAGTCACCATGAGTATTGGTGGCCATGACAATGAAAGCAATCAAAGAGAAGATTAAGGCAAGACCGTGCAAAATTAAAGAACCCCTTTTCACCAAATCTTCTCTCTTCCATCTCCTCACTATTTCGGAGACACTGGTGCTCTCCCGATTTCCGGCTGCCGGAGGTGGAGGTGGAGTTGGTTCAGGCAAAGCATCAGGCACCTTATGGGCATTTTCATCACTCATTTTATCCTCAAAATTAATTATTGGGCTGATAAACCAAATAGATTAGGAATTGGGAACTTATAATTAGTGCAAGAAGAAGAAACAAGGAAAACTTTTAACGAGACAACAAACAACTAGAACTAATCTGTTTTCTTTGCTGTATATGACAGCTCAGTTTTATTGTCATCTTAAAACTATTTCCAAATGAGAAATTGAATACTTGTCACCCCATGGGGCCCATTTGACGAATTTTTTCATATCTAAAAAAACTTAACGTGTTTTTTTTTTCTTGATTACATTCTCACTATTCATTTAGACTTATTCTTTACAATTTTGAGATATTTAACAATACTTATTTATTTTATAAAATTAAAAGATAATTTTACGCTAAGTTTTTAATTTACTCTTATCATTAATTATAATTATTTTTCTATTATATTTTTTAAGATTTTATATTTATTATATTCAAAGGGTGATTTAATAAAATTACTCATATCTTTTACTACTTATTTCTTAATTCCTATACCAAGTCAATAGATGACAAGTAAAGAAGAACGAAGAGAGTAATTATAAACAAGTATAATTTTATGTGAAAAATCTTAATAGTTTATTTGATTGACTATTCGAACTTCCATCTTATTGGTGAAGATTCGATTTCACGCATTGTAATCTCCCTTCCTATTTTTTCTTCCCGACCCCTAATTTTTTTAAAAATGTAATCTTATGTTTATGCTGCTAAAAAGTTCTTTTTACACCTAAATGTTAGTAAATCCACCTCATATTTCAATTTTGATTAGATTAAATTAATTTAATATTTAAAAGAATATATTTCCTTTTCTTTTTGGTTTGTCTCAAAATAATGTAATTTTTACTTAAATTGAAAACAATTTACCTTTAAAATTTTCTTTTACCCTTTAATGAAATGATTCTCAACCACACAAATATTTAAGAATAATTTTAGACCACAAATTTTAAAAGTCTTCCTTTTTTTCTTAAACATCTTGCCAAGTCAAAGAGTGCCACATAAACTGGAACGAAGGGGAGTAATTATAATTTTTATTATATTAATAATAAAATTTATATTAAAATACTAATTAAAATTAATTTAATTAGAGTTTTGAAAATGAAAGGTGACAAGTATTTTGAAATGACAAAGGTAGTATATATATATGCATCTGATGTTTGCTTATCATCTTTCAACTTTTGAGTACGTGCTATTGTTTGTAATTGATTATTACGTAATATATTTGTTCATATTCAATATACTAAAATTAAAGAGGATATAATTATTATTGGCTACAAATTAAATGATTAGGGGTCCACAAAGAGCTGAGAAAAGCTTAAATATTGGTGTTTCCAGATAATTCCAGTTGTCTGTGTGGGGTCTCCCTGAGTTAACTGAAATTCCAAGTCATCTAATTGTCCATTGCTTATGGATAAGTATTATTTTCGAATATCCAAGATGAAGGGTTTCCTTTAAAGCAAAACCCCTGTCTATGTTGGATGAATCATATATATATATATATATATATATATATATATATATATATATATATATATGACGTT
>JAOTQR010000002.1:15433221-15447746 GCA_025774065.1 Solanum ossicruentum
TATTATTATTATTATTATTATTATTATTATTATTATTATTATTATTATTATTATTATTATTATTATTATTATTAGTACCTAGGTTACTTTTATAGGCCAAAATGGAAAAATTGTTCAATCGATCAAAAATAATTCCTAATTTGTCTGTCATTACAACATCAATAACATACAAGAGTAACTGTTTTTGCATGTTCAATATTTTCTGTGGAGGTTAATAACAATATCTACATATGTTTTTTTCGCCTTATTATGGAATTATTTTTGTTAGGAAATACTATTCGAAGACCTAAGAAGAAAAAGAAAGATTGAGGAAGAAGAAGTTCTTCCTAGAGAGAGGGCAAAGAAAATTCGTGAAGAGAGAGAAAGTTGCTTTCGTGGTAAGCCCAATGTTGCTATGGAGTTTACCCAATGGATAAACTCCAAAGCGATAGGATACATATATCAATTATATCCAGACAATTATATCAAATATATTTATACACAGAGATTGCTTGGATTTCTGGATGGGAGGATTTCTGGATGGGAGATTTCTGGTTGCGTAACAAATGAAATGACCCTCCTATTTATACAACTTCCTAAGGACCGTAGCCGTTGCTACAATGCCATTTCTAGCCGTTGCTATAGTGCCATTTCTGGCCATTGCTACAGTGCTATTTCTAGTCGTTACTACAGTACCCTGACCGTTGCTACAATGTTCTGAGCCTTCCGGGGCTCGTCGGACACGTTTCTGAACATAGTACATCGATACAATATCAGGCTCCACAACCTAACAATTTTTTCTTTAGTAACAATCTCGTTCGTTTCAATAATCTTTTTGGCTTTTATAGGGATAAACTTTGATCAATTATAATAACCTTTGAAAAAAGAAGGGCAAGTCTGGCGCACTAAAGCTCCCACTATGTTGTTCCATACATGTAATCTGCATACCGACTCTCGAAAAGAGTCTATTCTATTTGCCTATTGAAGTTTTGACGTTCTCATTCTAGTCATTATACGTGGAACTTCAGTGGTAGGCATTGGTTTAAAAGTTCTTTTTTTCCAAAGAATTTTGATCGTAGCTCTAAGGAAGACGCGTAGAAACTAGAAAAAAGAAGTGTTGAAATGCATATCATATTTGGAGATAATATTAGTCTTCATTTTCACAAAACAAAAGAAGGCACAATGGGATCAAGAAGATGAAACAAATTACGACAATTTGATCAAAAGTCGAACTTTTAATGTCACAATTGGAATACTTCATTTACTATTTTCTATGATTATATGCTAACAAATATCTTAGATGAGTCCAGTATCGATATTATGGTTTGTTCGTATAGATCCTTCTTTCTTCACTTCCTCGAGGATATTTACCTACTTTCTTTTTGCCAATTATCGTGGTGTTCAGACCAACTTGCGTGCATATTAAATCTAATTCAAAATCAAAATAGACCACTCTGGGAACTGTAAGTGATGCCCTATTGAAACAGAAAATAATTTGTAGTTGTTACAGAAATCTAATTCAGAACTAAAATATTTTGCCATTGAAATGGTCGAGTTCTAGAGCTAGATTTCAGCCGTGCAAAGAAATCATTCGGTGTAAGTAAGATGGTACTGCAGATGGTTGAGGTAAGTATGCTTCTTGAAGTGGTTCGTTGAAGTTCATAAGGCAAAGATTATAGTATTTGTTCGAATGTGCAGTTCAAGAACTTCTGAGTGGATGATCAGGCCATCGACAAGAATAGTCTTTCACATCCTTGAATTCAACTCTCGATTCTGAAGATCTAAAACCAGAATGGACTGATGTAGCAGTCATTAATAGACGCCCTGAGCAATAGTATCCATCTCGGTGATATACCAAACTTTCAGAATTCGTATTCTCAAGTTGACAGCAGATATGAGCAGAAGCAACTGCAGTCTGCAGGTTAAATCGCTCAACAAAAAAGTGTTTATAAGCACAAATTAGACATTTGATTGTTACAGCAACCGGAGATGTCAGTAATCAGGTATAAGCACAGGTTTCAGATGACATCAGGTATAGGTTTAAGTTTTAAATGCCGGTAATCAGGTATAAGTTTAAGTTTCAGATGTCGGTAATCAGGTAATAAGTTTCAGATGCTGGTAATCAGGTATAAGTTTAAGTTCTGGATGACAGTAATCAGGTATTAAGCTTGTTTCAGATGTCTCGGTATAAAGTTTCAGATGCCGGTGATTAGGAATAGGTTTAAGTTTCAGATGCCGGTAATCAGGTATAGGTTTAAGTTTTAGATTATAGTAATCAGGTATTAAGCTTGTTTCAGATGTCGATAATCAGGTATAGAGTTTCAGATGCCAGTAATGAAGTATAAGTTTATGTTTCAGATGCCAGTAATTGGGTATAACCTATGTCAAAGCTTCAATCTCACTTCAGAACCTGAAGACTCTGTCCTTGGTGACAAAGGATTTTACTCATCTCCAGAAGGAGCCAATGCACTTCCGAGAATTTCATATGGGAACACAAAACCACACTCCATTTGTTGCTTTGCCACAACTTCAAGTTGCTCCGTTTTGGCTTGCACGATCTCGCTCAGTTGTTGAAGCTCATGAACTCTGAGTTATTTGATCGAAATTTTTAGCATCCTTTCAATGTTGATATGCTTCGTCTTTCTTTCCAACCTCTACTTTGAGGAAGTAGAAAGTTAAATTGGTCTAGCGACGTTTTTGAGATGAGAAATAAGGACATGAATATTTGTTCACCTTTTGGATCAAGCAGTTGAATCAATTGGAAGACCAAGACATCTCCTTCAACATTGCAGGTCAAAGCAATAACATCCAGCTCAGTAATATACCGCGCGACCTTCAAAATAAATCTAAGATATAAAAGCAGCCATATCCGATGACCACCACTAGTGCATTCACAGGCAAAATGACCGTCCTCACCACAGTTGTAGCAACTCACGCTGCCTACGGGAACCTCCTGAAGCAGGAGTGATCACATCAACTGCCTTAGTACAGCCATCACTGCAGGAGTCAACCTTGAACTCAACGGCCTCACCATTCAGATACACTATACCAGATTGGTGAACGAAGAGGTCATCATTGAACCACTTGACGGTTCCCTTAGCCTCTGTCCATTCTCACTCACAAACAGAAACACTAAAAAACCTTTGTGTGTTCCCTTTGGACAAGGAAATGTGTTGCTGAGATAAGAAAAAAGGACATGAATATTTGTTCACCTTTTGGATCAAGCAGTAGCCCCACGTGTCTGCATAGGTGAAAATCTGATGTTTTCCTCCTTTGTTATTTCCTTGTCTTCACATAGAATTCAGGCTAATGCACAAGAAGAAATTAAACTGTTAAAAGTAGACATTTGATGTTGGACAAGATCTTTGCAATGGGCGGTGGAAATGGGATTGAATGCTTTTCAAAAGTTGAAATGTATGATCCTCAAGTAGGTCGATGGATTCCTTCACGATCCATGTGGCAGAAGGTTGATTATATTCCTTATGTTTCAGATGGTAGTAATCAAGTGTTAAGTTTCAGATGTCAGTAATCAGGTGTTAAGTTTCAGATGGCACTAATGTCAGTAATCAGGTGTTAAGTTTCAGATGTCACTAATCACGTGTTAAGTTTCAGATGCCAGTAATCAGGTGTTAAGTTTCAGATGCCAGTAATTGTTGGGATGTGCAAACTCTTCCCTCCCATATTGGTAGTGGTAGGTCAAAATGACCAACTTAAATAGGTTGAATTCAATCCATTAGTATGAGACCTTTCGGGAGATGTCCAAAAACAAATCTATGAGGGCTTGACCCAAAGTGGACAATATTATACTAATGCGGGGTTAGGGTGCGGGTGCACGCGATCCCTACAGTAATCAGGGAAATGGTCCGACTATGGTAACAACATGACAGTTTCTTTTCAATAAGCACTTTAAAGGTGTTACCTTAAATTTGCAGCACTGAATCAATTGGAAGACTAAGACATCTACTTCCAAAAAACAAACATAGCTCTTTTATCGTCGTGTGTTTTTCAAAAACAGAGGTATCCTTTCCTATGCCAGCTTTATTGGTTCGTCTCTCTTTTTTCGTCTACTATCAAAGACAATCTGGCCTATTCTGGCTTCATCAACTTGTGCTTGATCATACGCAACCTGAATCCTGTTTTCATACTGATTAACATTTTGCAACTTAGACTTCTTGCAATGGCATTTGGTGACTGGTTCTTCGTTGTATAGACATCAAACAAATGCAAGTCGAAAATCAAAGCGCGAGACTGATAATCCAGTCGAAGTAATCGATATTAAATGTGGTTCGAGCAACGCAAATATATTTAGAGAGGATTTCATCTCACCTGTACTGACATTGATATAAGCAAGTGGAAATGCTCTTTATTTCTCAATTTCAAGTGTCCTTAAATAGATAAAAGCTACTAATAACTGAATACGTTTACTACTCCTAATTATTCTGATCTAAAACGACTCCACTAATCCTCCTAAAAAAAAGCAACAAACAAACCACTACCTTACAAGTTGTTTAAAATAATAATCGCCATATCATATTATACGAAAAGTGAAAAGATCCATAGTTGAGAGTTGGATTACACAAATGTCGTAATCATATTAAAAATGATCATTTTGTCCTAATGACTTAATTAATAGTTTAACACTATTCATCTAACTACTTACATTTTGGCAACTAAAACGTTTGTTTTCTATTAGTTGGATAATTAATTTAGTTGCTCTAATGTACTGAACAAGGAGTACTATTTCTGCTTGGAATAATTATTCTAGATTGTTAGTGTGCAACCTTTTAAAATTATCACTTATAGTATCAAACTTTTCATATTAAATAAATAATGTCGCGATTAAAGATTTTTAATTATTTTTTTGAATTAACTATCTATTCTCATTCAGTATTTCTAGCACTAGTAGTTCATATACTTTCTTTTTATAAAGTAGTATTGATCAAGTTATTTGAAATAAAATTTTTCAAAAAGTGCATTCCATCAAAATGAAAAAAGAAAAAGAAACTAACTAGGGCATTGTATAAAACACATTTCGTGAATGCAATTTATGAACAAATTTAATATTTTCAAAGATACATATAGCAACCAGAAACAGACGATTTTAGTAGTTTTTCACCCACGATTTGTGGCACTGCACGGAGATCCGGGCCAACTTTCTTGAAAAATTACACCAAACCATCAGTAATGAGCCCAGTAGGAGGCCCAGGTGGCCCACGGAGCCGCAGGATGCATGGTAGGATGTTATGGGTCAAGCAATCAGAAACAGACAATTTTGATAGTTTTTCGCCCACGATTTGTGGCACTGCCCGGAGATCCGGGCCAACTTTCTCGAAAAATAACACCGACTTGTCTGTTACTACCCCAACAAGAGGCCTAGGTGGCCCAACAGCGTCGCAGGATACTTGGTAGGATTTTATGGGTCAAGCAACAGGAAACACGCAATTTTGGTAGTTTTTATGGGTATTAGCGCACAGTTTGTGGCGCTATTCGGGAATTCGAGCCAACTTTCCCAAAAAATTACATTGACCCATTTATAACAAGTTTGGCAAGAGGACCAGCTAGCCCGACGGCACCGCAGGGCGCCTGGTAGGATATTATGGGCCACAATAAGAAATAAGTGATTTCAGTAGTTTTTTGTGGATATTAGCCCATGGTCTGTGGCGCTGCCTAGGGGTCCGGGCTAACTTTCCTGAAAAATTACACCGACCCATCTGTAACAAGCCCGAAAAGAGCCCCAAGTGGCTCGACGGTGCCACAGGACGCCTGGTAGGATTTTATGGGCCAAGCAACAGGAAACAAACAATTTTGACAGTTTTCATAGGTATTAGCCCACGATTTGTGGTGCTTCCTGAGGATCTGGCCAACTTTTTTCAAAAAATTACACCAACTCATCTGTAACGTGCCCAACAAGATCTTTGAGATCTTTCACTTGAGAGATTCTCAGTTCAATCAACTTGATCACCTTTCATGTATATCTTTAAAAAAACTACTCTTTCAATAATACTAAACTCATAATTACTCGTATAATCCTCAAACCCCTATGCAAAAAACATTAACTTATCACAAATAACTACTATCACACTTCGTGGTGGCCCAATAATTTAGGTTTGGAACTTTCATATTTGAGGTCTCAAGTTAAAAATTCTTTGCTAGTAAAACCAAACAGGTATGCTTTCTAGGCCGAGCTCATCGCATCACGCTTCCTAGTATAGGTTAATCTTATATGTGATTTGCAAATTATTATATAAGAGCCAGGTTCACCTTTCCACGTCCAAGCCACTGCGAATTTCATTTGTCATGAATAATAAACCGTAAAAATCTCTTCTTTATTGAGGAAGAGCTCAAAATATTTTTGTGCACAAAATGGGTAGCGACAGGAAGAGGAAGGAAGAGAAGAGGAAGCATAAGAGAAATTCCCCTTCTTCTTCACCAGGTACTTCTCTTTTGCTTATTCTCCCAAACTCCAACTGATAATTTCATGTGTATTTGTCTTTTTAAACAGATGACGTGAGAAGCAAGCGGCGTAAGATCAAAGGAGATGAAGAATCCAGGAAGGACAAATCTACAAAGGATAAAGGAAAACCCCATAAATCGAAACGCCGTTCTAGTGAAGGTAAAGTTGAGAAATTTACTGATTTTTTAGCATGGAAATTTAGGGGTTTTGTAATTTTGTTTTGTAAATCAATTGGTATGAACTATTAAGGGTTTGGGACTTTGAAATTGAAATGGTAAGTATTTTGCTGCTCCACAATCCTTTTTCTTTCTTTTTCAGTTTGATTGATTGCAAGTATAAGATCTTTCATTCGTTAAGCAACTAACAGAGAAATTTAGGGGAAAACACATACAAAAAAGGAAAAAAGAAACAAAAGGGGAACTTCTTGCAAGCGGTTTTATTGGTATTATGAGAGGTTTTGATTGACTAACCTGTTTTGGTAGGGATGAGGATGTTGAGTTGGAAGTGAGGATATACAGGAGTAATAAGATTAGGAACATATATATTTGGGAAAAGGTAGGAGTGGCCTCTGTGGAGGATAAGATGAGGAAAGTAAGGTTGGCTAAAGTGAGCTTGAGGAGGTGCGGGATGGAGGTAGGCTAGAGAAGTATTGGGATGAGGTGATTAGGCAAGATATGACACAACTTCAACTTGTTGAGGATATGATCCTTGATAAGAAGGTGTGGAGGTCGAAATTTAGGATGGAGGGTTAGGAGGTACTCGGGCGTAGTTCCTTTACTCTTGGTTACCATATTATTATCTTATTGTTTTTGGTTGCTGCTACTGCAACTTTTTTATTGTTCTTTGCGCTAAGGGTTAATCGGAAACAACACATCTACCTTCTCAAGATAAGGGTACGGTTTGGGTACACTCTATCCTCCCCAAACTCCACTGTGGGCATTACACTAGGTTTGTTGTTGTATGAGAAAATAGTTAGGGGTAACGTGGGGTTATTTTGTTTCACTTTTTGTTATGGGTGTTAGTTAATTTTCCATTTTGTACTGAATGGCAGGATTAGCTCCCATATAGAATGTGGGATAAGCTAATCCCCATGGGGTATCCCAACCCCCGAGATATTCTTGTGTATACCATCCTGATAACCATACGACTGCATAGAGCTTTGTTTGCTTTGGTAATGATGGGTACTTCCTAAGCCACCTTCTTGGAAACCAAGTTCTCTATTCCCATCTTCCATTTAGAATGATGCAAAGTGCAATCAATGTACCGATGTGTGCTAGGATATCTTACACTAATAACTGAAAAGGGCTTTGATTTCCGTGCACACTTTATTTAAATAGAAGTCAGGTCCCTGCAGTAGTGTGCTGGAAAGACTAATTGCCCCCGCGATAGAGTTTTGACTTGTCAGTGATGATCTCATAATTTTAGTCGATTTCTTCCGATGAAGACAAGTGTCTTAGACTGGATCGCTGGTTCTACTTGATATTATTAAACTCTGTTCTTGGTATTGTTAGGTCTCCCTTCATTGTTTTGTGCAAGTCATGCTGATGTCGTGGGTAGCTTTATAGATCTATTTTATATGATTATCGTAGCAAGTGTGGATTTCTGATTTTATGTTATTATGTACATGTCTACATATGGACGTGTGTACCCTAAAATTGAATGGTTTCCCTGTATGTTACTGGTTTGGTGCTTGAAGCTATGCTAGACACACTGACACACTGATATTGCTTCAGAGAAGGAGTCGGGCGAAAAGCACAAAAGCAAGAGCCGCAAACATAAGGATAAGTCGGTGAGTATTTCTTGTTTAACACCTGCGTCTTTCTTTCATTTCGAGAAGAGGTTTCTCAAGCTATTCCATTTACCGCCGATAAAACTCCAAGTAGTTTATCCTACTTCCTCTCTGGATTACTCTGTATTATGTACTGTATGTTGAATGTCATCCACACTATTGGAGCTATAAATGCTTGAAAAATTGTTAGACCGTGTGCATTTGCAGTGACTATTTCCCCTCTCGGTCCTTCCTGTAACTTTCTTTATGAAAATAAGTAGGGACATCTATCTCCACGATTGACCTTTTGCATGGTTTTGCTTTACCATCTCTTTCTCAGAAAATCAAGTTTGAAGAGCTATCAAAGGATGATTATTTCTCCAAGAACAATGAATTTGCTACTTGGCTAAAAGATAAGAAGAAATTGTTCTTCTCAGATCTTTCATCTGAGACTGCACGTAATTTATTTTCCGACTTTGTCAAAGAATGGAACAAGGGAAAGCTCGACATCCAATACTATGAGGGGATCTCAACAGCGCCACGGTCATCCCATGCTTGGAATATTAAAAAGTAGCAGAATTCCATGTTTCTTCTACTTAAGGAGCAGTAGCGGTGACTCTATCCCAGTTGTCCCATGGTTACACCTTAGGCGCCTTTTTTAATCTTTGGTAAGACTGCCATCTCTCTGTTGTACGACTAACATGACGTAGTATAGTTGAGGTTTATCTTGTGTCAGTTACTTTAGCGAGCATCGTTTTCTGTCTGAAAATTTCTGCTTGTTGATTCTGAATGCATAGAAGCCCTTTCGTTCCGTCTGTTGTTTCATAACATGGATAGTTTTACACCAGAAGATTGGGATTAACTAAGATGAACCAGAAAGAAGGAAGTATTGCTTGCTATTTTTCATTTGGCATAATACATAAACATTCAAAATTTGACTTCAACATGCAAATAAGCACTCTAACTATGAGAGTGCACGTTGAAATGAATCAGCTTAGTTTCAACTGACAGCTTAACACTCCAACTCGTCCCTCTAGTTTCTACACGTCTTCCTCTGAGCTATCGTCAATATTCTTAATAGGACCTTTAAACCAATGCCTACCACTGAAGTTCCATGTAGAAATGACTAGAATAAGAACACCTCCAACAGCAATAGGAGTGTAATTGAGAGTTTGATCTGTAACAGGGTAGGAAACTGGCAAAGAGAACAGCACAGAAATGAGCGCGACCCATAGTACTGATATCCAACCTATAATGGTGCTGTATCTTCCCAAGTTAAAGCGCCCTTTTGTGAATGACTTTCGACCTAGAGTCAACCTTAACAAGACTGGTATAGCATAAGCAACGTAAAGCCCAATCGTTGCTATTGATGTCATCGCTTGAAATGCTACCAAGCTTCCAAGAGACTTCATACAAAAACAAAGTTCTGTTAGCAATGGAATGTGACAGAAACAAACCTTTGGTATTTCGTTGTAGTCTTGCAGAGTTATGAGAATGTGTACCGTTAATGCCATACAAAATGCTACAAATGCAGACATCCAGACTGCATTTATAGGAACATCCTGCTTGTTCACTTTCTGCAGCTGTGACGAAAATGGCATTGCTCCGTCTCTGGAGAATGCATAAGCAATCCTACGAAAAAAACAACAAATGCAAACATAAACCCTTAAAGGATCGTGGACTTGGTCATTCTCAGTGAGTTCATAAGAAGTGATCCTGGTTTCTTTTTACCTTGAGTTGCTAGTTAGTGAGCTCATACCAGCAAAGAACACGGCAAGACCAATTATACCTAAGCAAATCACCGCGCCAATGCTACTACCATATCTACTCATGAATGCTTCATAAAAGATCTGAGCAACGGCGTGACCACCTGAGTCATTATTTTCACTCAAGAGATTCGGAATATCCTTAACTGCAAATGTTATACCAAGTACATAAGCCCATCCTGCGATAACTGCAATGCCAATGGCACTTACAATTCCTGATGGCCCGTTCTTATCTGCGTCTTTCGTTTCCTCTGACTACGGAAACATCAATAGAGAACAACAAAATGAAAATTTACGTGAATTGCTTTGATACAGGAAAACTTACGTGGGGAGGGGAAGGGAACTGTGGAGTTAATGGTCAAAAACAAACCTAAACTATCTCCTTTTTTTCAAGAGTTTCATGACCCGACCTATCAAGTGTGCGAGTTTTCTACCTGAATTATAACCGACTTTTTTTTGTTGTCAAAACACACCTCAACTATTAGTTATTCCATTTTGTTACCAGAAATTTCACCATTGTTCAGGTAGGAAAATAGAGCAATTGGTGTTTTTTGATAAATAGTTGGTGATAGTTCATGTAGAAAACTCGCACAACTGAACATCACTATGAGCAGTAGATATTTGATGTGTGTTTTGATAAATAGTTGGTGATAGTTCAAGTAGGAAACTCGCACAGCTAAACATCAGTATCGTCCAGGTAGGAAAAGCGAGACCGTTGGTGATAGTTCAAGTAGGAAACTCGCAAGTTCAGATATGAAACTTGCAAAATCTTGAGGTAATTTAGGTGTGTTTATGACCCTTCACTCACAGTTAAAATTGACTCACCATATATGCAGAAGCATCGTAACCTGTCAACGTATACTGGCTCATAAGAAGTCCGAGGACGAAGATATAGAAGTTATTGCTGATTCCATCCTGATTCTCTGTATTGAAGTTGGTAAACACAAATTCTGTACTGGCTCTTTCAGTTGCAACTGCTGGAATCACAATCATGAGAAAGCAACCTGCAATCGTCAATCATCAACTCAGAGCTGAATGAAGACGCAGCAAGGCTATTCTGCCACTTACAATACTCCATCGCGTATTTAAGTAGCAAGGAGTTGTGTATTATATACCGAAAAAGTTGGCTGCAGCGCCTACTTGTCCAAGGAACGACAGCAGTGAGATAGGAAGACTGTTTAATATTGCGTGTATTAAAAGAAATACGCCATGGAGAGCCATGACTACGTATTTAGAGATTAAATATCCGCCACCATTTTTGCCGCCAGTGCCAAGGAGGATCATCACCTGAACCAACTGTGCAAGGGAAAAGTCTATACTACTTGTGAGAGCCCACTGCGATCAGATTTTCGCGATATTTATTAGAGTTGTCGTTAGATACTAGTTATGAACTGTGAATGTTAACATGACTAATTCTTCAAGATACCTGACCAACAATGTTGAACCTGCAAATGAGACGAACGAAAAGTTTAGCTAACTTAGCATAATAGTATCACGTTTTTTAACGTTTCATGAACTATCAGGTGTTTGTGTTTCCTACAGAACTATCATCAATTGTTATCAAATCACAGCTTGAGATAGTGACCACGTAATTTGCCTATAAGATTTTGTCCACATGGAAGCTGAGTCATTAATTTCGAGGTGTGTTTGATTGAGAGTTGACGACAATTCAGGTAGGAAACGCAAACATCATGTAGAAAACTCACAAAAACGAGATACTTTTAACAAATCGGTTAACCATAGTCTGAAATACAGAAAATGTTGATTGGCTTACCAAATCATGTATCGAATCATTAAAAAGATGCAACAGAAGACAGAAACAAATTCACTATCCATTTTAAGTTAAGCAATATGTGAAGTAACTTCTGATATAACAAGTAAAAGAACATAGAATTCCAGAGCAACTCGTCCTTTAGAATGGGCATTTTGCACTCTATTGATCAAAAACTTATATATTATCATACTTACGCCATGTTAAATTGTATAATCATCTCATCTAAAAGTTTAAATTATTACAGAAACGAGTTGACTCTTACAAGAACTTAAGAGTCAGAGAAAACAAAATAAAACATGATTATAGCACTCGAGAACGAGGAAGAAATGGCATGAAACAGAGTAAAGACTCAACAACAACATTACCCCTATGCCTCAAAGGCTCCCGCCCATTACGGGGTAAGGGGGGTCGGATGTACGCAGCCTGACTCGACGAGTAAAAAAGAGAAAAATTAGTTACCAGCCAGTGATCCAAGAAGCGAAAGGTCCCCAGCTCGGACCAGCAAGCTTAGCGCTCCAATAATACAGACCTCCAGAAGTCGGATAAGCAGAACATATTTCAGCCATTGACAACCCAATTAACAAGGTGAAAGTACCAGCAATTGGCCATCCATAAATGTATGATACAGGGCCACCAAAGTTCAACCCGGTGCCCATCAGTCCGTTTAATCCAGTAAGCACCGATACAATAGAAAATGAAATCGCGAAATTTGATATCATCCTGCAATTCAACAACAACAACAACAACAACGCTTTATCAGAAAAAGGGTCAAATTTGCTCCTGTACTACTGGAAATTGAACTACTTCGACCTCTGTTAAATTTTTCATCTATTGTTATCCTTACCATCCTGTCACAAGCTATAGCTGATAGCAAAGGCTCAACCCGAGCCACCCCTGTCCACTCATGAGCCTTGCTATAGGCAGAATGTTAGTATTACCCAACAAATGTCTCATTTTTGTCATTGACCCCCAACGGAGCTCCAACCTGAGTGTAATTTTGATAGTGGTTGAAATTTAAGGGATAAATTTGGCTCTGATACCACTTGTTAGGATCAAATGTTTATCATAATCCCAAAAGTTATACCTAGCTAATAGCAAAGTTGCAACTTTATTTCTCAACTAAGACCACCAAGCAAGCGTCGTGTTCAATCATGACTCCAACCTAAACCACTCCAGCTCCCTCATGTTCAAATTTGACCTTTTTTCCTCTATAGCTATTACTACAGTACCATAATCCCAAGCAAGTTGGAGTCAACTATACGAATTCCTCATGGACCTCATCGTCTTTCCATTTAACCTCATCTTCGAACCAATATAGTACCAAACAAAAAGTACTAGAAGATTTAACGAAAATACTCCTAGAAAACATGCTAACATAACCAAAAACATGTTTTCAACTAACAGATATCACATATATATCGCGTAAACAATCAAGAATGTACATTCAAAATGCAAGGTACTCACGAGAGATCGCGATTGAGTTCTTGTTTGTATCCTAACTCCTGAAGACGAGCGTTATCTGAATCAATTACACGAGCATGATGAAAATCAACTATACCATCTGCATCTGCTACGCGAATATTACTCATAGTTTTCGATCAAATAATTTCTTGTCCTTCTTCAACTTCAGGAATTTAGAGGAATGAATGTTGTAGCCATTTTGGCTTTTCACATGTATATAAAGACTTAATAAAACAGGGAAATTTTTTCAAATATTTGAAAAGTGAAATGACTTATTTAGTGAGAAATTGTTACATGGTATTGTCATGACATATATACTTACGTACAGCTGGTATGAATAAGTAATTGAAAACGCCAGCCCCGTCTTATTATGATATATCTAGATAACTTTCCCTTAAAATTATGAGTTCAAGAATAATATTCGTTGAAAATCTTGAAACGTGATAAAAACAACTAAATAGACGAGAGCGTGTTGCTCCCCTGGTTAACACCCTCCACCTCCAATCTTCAAGTTGCGGATGCAAAAAAAAAATGCAGGAGTTCTTTAAAGAAAAAAATCATAAACGTGTCATTTAACTTGACCTTAATTGGATCTGTACCCTCTAACGTAACTTTGGGTGTGCACAAATAGCACTTAAATTTGTATAAAGTTGAATATACAGATACTCATTTTATATGACAAATACGAATTAGTTTGAATGTATCTCACGTCAATTATTATTGAAATAATAATAAATATATATGTGGCTTGGGACATCTACTGTACAATTGGTCTATATTTAGATAGGTCTATCTATTTCATCTGCTGGTCATTTATGTATCATTCAATTTATTGATTTAATTTATTCTTACTCATATATTGCCTCACTTTGTTATTTATCTATGATTTGCTTACGTCGCTTAAGAATATCGAATCAAAATCAACAATGACTATCATATGCGATCTATTTTCGTTCTCTTTCCTGCTCAGGATGATCATGAATTTCGTCGAGCTTCTCATAGAAATACGCAAACGTATCGCCCACTTCCTAGTAGGGCATGCTAACGAGATCTCATGAGAGCTTTTCAAGGCATATATCAAGTTAGACCCCTCGGGAGCCGGAAGCATCAGAGTAGGGAGTTTCAGCGGCAGACGAGGAGGCATTGGGTATGTTTGGATTCACTACAGGTGGCCTGACTTTGTCCGTGTCAACAAACAATTCGAAACACTTCGACTTTTTCAAAACAGATCCGAGTCAAATAGGACTGTTGAAAATAAAATTAAAATAAACTTGATTTGTAATAATAATTTGGGTTTAAGAAAATATTTAGAATGTATTTTTC
>JAOTQR010000002.1:15447846-15460576 GCA_025774065.1 Solanum ossicruentum
ATACCATGTTATTGATAAGACATGGATAGAATAACTTATGTATTATTTAATAGTTACACATGTATAAAAACAATAACATTAGAAGCTAACCAAGGAAAGAAATAAATAGTAAAACCTAAAGATATGATATCTATCTATATAAGGAAAGAAATAAATAAGAAATCCTCAAGATCTAATGTCTATCTATATCTTTGTACAATGTCAAGAAAAAGATATGCATATATATTTGTAATACTTTTGAAGGTTCAGATACGTGTCTGTCCGTATTGTCAACCACTGTTTGAAGATATCTTTAAAACAATAATCTTGGATAACTATCACTATCAGTATCACTTTTGGTTTGAGCTAGATTTTGTTGGATCTAGTAAATTGATCTCCCAACTCTCATCTCTTGCATATGCTCCGAGTAGTACACCACACTATCCAGCACCCCCAAGAAGTATAATCCAAGTTTCATCGATGAATTATAAGACAGTTGAAAAATATATCTTTTAAACCATCAGACTTGGATAATAAGTCATCTAGTTCTATTGATTCTCAAGATGCATCGGATGAGAAGGATTTTACATACATGAAACTTAAAGAATTACCTCTTAAGCATGAATGGCCAGTGCTCCCTACAAAAATGCATGCAGAGAAAAACACCAATGCAAGGATGAGTAATAATAATAATGTAAGCATTAGTCATGCAGGTTTTCTAAAACCACAATCTTTCGGAGAAGAGAAGAAAGAAGAAGCCACTTGTGACTCAACTGGTTATCCTCTTTTTATAGCTCAGGTTCTTCATATTCTTGTACTATTTGCTGATTCTTGTTAACCACGACAGCATCTCTGTTATTACAGCTGCTGGAGGAAGTGAAATAACTGAAAGCTTTTAAGGAACAACACACCTAAAAAATGAGTGGCCTGGAGAAGAAGCTGGTAAACCTTTTCTCTATATAATCTCGGTCTTATGGTGACATGTCTATTCTATGCTCAAACCACTTCCTCATTGGTCTATGGATAAGAGTATATTAGATACTCAAATATTTATGTTGGAACGAATATGAATGGTAGAGAGATCAAGTTGGAATAAGTTTTTAATAGTACATGAGTCATTAAATGGTAGATTCTCCAGTTTGTTATTCTAGTACTATTAATACTCTGACAATATTGATAATTACCCTTTAAGAATTGAATTAGTTTTTCCCATAAAGATCCATCGGATCTATCAGTGTTATAACACACGAGTCATTACTTGGTAGATACTCGAGCATGTTACTACTACTACTATTGTTACTCTTTGACAATGTTGATGATGACTCTTTAAGAATTGAACTAGTTTTTTCATTACTTGAAGGGTCATCATCAACATTGTCAAAGAGTAATAATAGTAGTGGTAGTAACATGCTCAAGTATTTATCAAGTAATGACTCGTGTGTTATAGTGTTGATAGATCCGATGGATCCTTAGAGGGGAAAACTAATTCAATTCTTGGATCATCATCAACATTGTCAAAGTGTATTAATAGTATTAGTAATAATGAGAGTAAGAATCGACCATTTAATGACTCATGTTATTAAAAATTCATTTCAATAATTAAAAATATATTAGTGATAATTGATTCTTTATATTGTGTCTTGTTCTTTGTCTATCTGATTTAATGATTTTTGTTTTCTCCATTGTTAAGTACATGGATTTTTTGGTAATAAACAAACTAAGTCAAGGACCAGGTAGACGATTGGGCTGATTTGCTGAAGCTGGCCATGGGATACAACCTATAAAGCTACTGTGGTTGGTAAAATGTCTATAAGAAGTGTACTGAAGGACCAATAGTAAATCCACAACAGTATAAAAGGAGCTTTTCAATGGAATAAACACAAGTTTTTCAAGCATTACTAAGATTGAATATTCTTCTGTTGAAAAGTTCTTCCTTGGCTCCTTGTGCAAGAAGATACAATTGTTTCAAACAAGGGACCTAATAGAAAATGCCTATAGTTCTCTAGTTTGATAGTTGTTGTGTCATGTTCTAAAATGTAAGATCACACCTAAGCTATAAAGGTATGTGATCAGTGTTGATTATTATTGTGTTGAGTTTTGTATGCCCTGTAGATAGTGTGATATTTATACTCTGACAATATTGATAATTACCCTTTAAGAATTGAACTAGTTTTTCCCCGTAAGGATCCATCGGATCTATCAGTGTTATAACACATGAGTCATTACTTGGTAGATACTCGAGCATGTTACTACTACTATTATTACTCTTTGACACTGTTGATGATGACTCTTTAAGAATTGAACTAGTTTTTTCATTACTTGAAGGTTCATCATCAACATTGTCAAAGAGTAATAATAGTAGTGGTAGTAACATGCTCAAGTATGACTCGTGTGTTATAGTGCTGATAGATCCGATGGATCCTTAGGGGGAAAAAACTAATTCAATTCTTGAAGGGTCATCATCGACATTGTCAAAGCGTATTAATAGTACTAGTAATAACGAGCATAAGAATCTACCATTTAATGACTCATGTTATTAAAAATTCATTTCAATAATTAAAAATGTATCAGTGATATATGATGCTTTATATTGTATTTGTTCTCTATCTATCTGATTTAATGGTTTTTATTTTCTCCATTGTTAAGTAAATGGATTTTTTGGTAATAAACAAACTAAGTCAAGGACTAGGAAGACCATTGGGCTGATTTGTTGAAGCTGGTCATGGGATACAACTTGTAAAGTTGCGGTGGTTGGTGAGATGCTCATCAGAAGTGTACTGAAGGACCAGTGGTCCATGCAGTATATCCACAACAGTATAAAAGGAGCTTGTCTAAAGGAATAAACACAAGTTTTTCAAGCATTACTAAGATTGGACATTCTTCTGCTGAAAAGTTCTTCCTTGGCTCCTTGTGCAAAAAGATACAGATGTTTCAGACAAGGGACCTGACAGAAGATGGCTAAAGTTCTCTAGTTTGATAATTGTTGTGTCATGTTCTAAAGTGTAAGATCACACCTAAGCTATAAAGGTATGTGATCAGTGTTGATTATTGTTATGTTGAGTTTTTCATTCCTTGTAGACAGTGTGATACTCTAAAGACTTGGTTGTGTTTTAGTCCAACTGCATAATGGTTGTGGTTTTTGACTAACATAGGTTTTTGTGTGCTCATTTCTTGTGCTTATGGTACAAGTTGTTTTGGAGGGAAAGTAGAGAAATAGCAGGTGCATTGTATTTCTTTACTATGCTCATTAGTGGATTTGGTTTAGATAAATTCTACGGTGACAGGTCGTGGTTGTTCCTCCCTTGGGCAGGGAGTTTTTCCACGTAAATATCCTAGTGCTTTTGTCTTCTGTCATTTACTTTCTTTAAGTTTTAGCTTACTGTATTTCAAGGGAACAGATATTCTATTAGGTTAGTAGCGCATGAACTCATCAAGTAGTATCAGAGTAGAGATCTATATCAGGTTCACACCTTGAGATTTACAATGGCTGCTTCACTTAACTTGGAAGAAGGACAATCTTCCACAAGGCCACCAAGATTCAACGAAAAGTTCTTGGATGGTGGAAAGGTTGTGTGCATGACTTTTTGATAGCTGAGGACAGTGAACTATGGGACATTATTCTAGATAGTCCATATGTTCCAATGATTGATGTGAAAGAAGCTGAAACAACCAAGTCAGTTCCCAAGACTAGGCAACAATACAATGAGTCTGACAGGAAGATAATAGAGAAAAATTACAAAGAAAAAGAAACTAATTGTGTGTGGGATAGAAGTCGAGGAATACAACCGGATCTCTGCTTGTGAATCAACTAAGGAGATCTGGAACTGTTTGAAGAATGCTCATGAAGGAACTAAACAAGTGATCGAGTCCAAGGTGGACATGCTGACTTCTTAGCATGATGACTTTATCATGCATGCTGAGACCAGGTTCTCAGAATGAATAACCAATGAGCTCAAGTGCTTGGGAGAACCTGTTAGTCAGATCAAACAAGTAATAAAGATTCTTAGAGTGCTTCCCAAGTCATGGGAGAGAAAATTAGATGATATCACTGAATCGACGGACCTGAAGACTCCAAAAATGGATGTTCTCATTGGCATACTTTGTACTCATGAGGTGAATAAGAAACATGATGCAACCAAGAGAGAAGGGAAGAAATACAAAATTTTAGCTCTGAACAAAGTGATGAGGAGATTGATGGTGTGGATATGGCATATCTCACCAAGAAGTTCAAGAAGTTTGTCTGAAAAAGTCATGATATGACAAAGAAGGGAAATGTTAGTAGGTATCATCATGGAAATGCTGACTTATGTCATGATTGTAGTAAACCAGGACACATTATTAGAGAGTGTCCTCATGGAAAAGGTGATCACAAGGATGGACAATAAACTGGAAAAGATAGAAGAAAGGACTAGGTTCTACACAAGTACAAGAAAAAGGATGCCGCTGACATGATCATGATAAAAACACTAGGATTTGGGAAATTTCTCAAGTGGATCTGAAGATGAAGAACAACTTGAAGATTCATCTATGCTTACAGTAAAGGATGATGATAAAGTCTATGATGGATTGTTTTCCTTTATAGCCCAATCGGATGATGAAGAAGAAGATGAGGAGGAGGTAACCTTGCTAGACCTTAAAGATAACCTAGATCTTTATTCTACTAGAAATCTGAAAAAACTAGCATGCATTCTCATTGACTCAATCTATGAATTAATTCTAAGAAGGACATGTTAAACAATAGTTTAGATGGGCCTTAGGATGAAAAAACTATTCTGACTACCCAAGTGTCTGATCTTGAAGTTAGTGGTAGCCCTAGAAACAGATAAGAATAATCTATTAAAACTGATGAAATCTAATGATTGTCTACTGCTAAGTTAAAAAAGAAAATAACTTAAAATGAACATGCATTGGAGGAGAAACTCAAGGAGGCTGAATTGAAGTTGAATTTAGCCTTAGAAAGAAACAATGTGATGGAAAGGGACCTGATAAAAGCTAAAGAAGATTAGAATAAATATATGAAGTGGACTGCATCTTCCAAGCTTCTGACAGATATGTCCAGTAGCTGGGGTCCTGAAAAAATAGTATTAGGCTATGTCAATAAAATTGACCCTCCTACAATCCCTACAGCAAATATGTTTCTGTTAATGACAATCTTTTGTGAAATTGCATTGTGGAAGAAAAGATCATCTTAAAGAAAGTTGTGAAGCTCCCAAAAGAACTCTGAACAAATAGAAGTTTATGTACTCAGAAAAGAAGAATGTAAAGGAAGGGCCAGGTCCTAAGCCTAAACTGAGGAACAGACCTCTGCCCAGTTGGACCACGTAGTTTGTAATTAGGCTCTATCTACTTATTGAGAGCTCAGATTAAAATGGGTTCCCAAAACTAACATGTGATCGCTTGCAAGAAAAGTCAAGAGGAAGCAGTCAATACTGGTATACGGACAGAGGATGCTCAAAGCACATGAATGGAAGGACTAAAAATTTCCTCACATTGAATGAGTTTGAAGGAGGCAGTGTCTTTTTTGGTGGTCAGGAGGGCTATATTATGGGCATTGGAAAGATTGGAAAGTGTTTTGTGAAAGCTATTGAAGATATGTACTATATATTGAAGATATGTACTATGTTGAAGGATTAAAGTACAGTCTTCTTAGTGTATCTCAAATCTGTTACAAAGGGAATGAAGTTAAGTTTCTATTAGACAAGTACACAGTTACAAACTTTTCTACAAATGAGATGGTGCTAACAGCTATGAGGTGTAGAAATATGTAGGTGGCAGACCTGAGAACAACAAAAGAGGATAATCTGACATGTCTAAAATCCCAAGATGATTCTTGTAACTTGTGGCATAGGAGAGTCAGTTATGTGATTCCCTCTTTGCTGAACAAGCTGGTATCCAAGGACCTAGTTCGTGGCTTGCCAAAGATGAACTTTAGAAATTCTAAAGTGTTTGTTGCATGTACTCAAGGAAAGCAGACTAAAAGATCATTCAAACCCAAACATGACGTAAGTACCTCTAGACCTATTGAGCTTATTCATACTGATCTATATGGTCCAGTAAAGGTTCAAAGAAGGGTGAAAAAAGGTACATTATGGTGGTGGTTGATGATTACTCAAGATATACTTAGGTAAGGTTCCTGAGATCCAAGGATGAGACAGTTGAGCTATTGATCAACCTCATCAAACAAATTCAGAATTAGTTTAGGTCTAACCATGCGACTAAATTTGGTAATTCTACACAAGATGGTTTTTGTGCAGAGCACAGAATTCACCATAGTTTTTCAGCTCTAAGGACTCCTTAGCAAAATAGAGTTGTGGAGAGGAAAAATAGAACTCTGGTGAAAATAAGAAGGACCATGTTGATTGATTTCGGATTGACAAAGAACTTCTAAGCTGAGACTGTTAACACTACCTATTATGTCACAAACAAGTCTCTAAAAAGGTCTCTCAAGAACAAGACTCCCTACGAACTCTTTTTTGGGAGGAAGCCTAATATCAATCACTTGAGGGACTTTGGTTATAAATGCTTTGTGCTTAAAAATGGCAAGGAGGAAGTTTGAAAAATTGAATCTAAAAGTGATGAGGGTGTTTTTGTTGGATACTCTACAAACAGCAAGGCTTATAGAGTATTCAACAAAAGAACCCTCTGCATTGAAGAGAGTCGGCATGTCATATTTGATGAGTCAGAAGAAATAAAGAGTATCAATAATGGTGAAGATTCAGACCTAGATGAGATACTCCAACTCCAACAGGACAGTCTGATACATGATCTTTCAACTAATAAAGTTGTACAAACTACGGAGAGAAAAAATGATTGTGATGAAAAAGGAGAGTCTTCAGAAGGACCAGGTGCTTCTACAAGGGACTCAGAGGTAGATGATGTTGATCATAATGATGATGCTGATGCTACTCAACAAGATGACACAAATAACCCTGATATCTCAAGAAGTCAGGGTCAATATGCTACAAGGACATCCAAATGGAAATATCAATCATCTCATCCTATGGATAATTTAGTCTCTCCTTTGGACTCTGGAATTCAGACCAGATCCAAGACTAGAAATTTGATGTCATGTTATACCTTCATATCCTCCATAGAACCAAAAAAATATCAAAGAAGCTCCCAATGATATTAATTTGGCAAACTCTATACAGGAGGAACTGCTCTAGTTTGAGAGAAGCAACGTATGACATCTAGCTCCCAGGCCTTCAGATAGAATTGTGGTAGGGAACAGATTGGTGTTCAGGAATAAGATGAATGAAAATGGCGTCATCACCAGGAACATATCCAAATTGGTGGTACAGGGATTTAATCAAGAAGAAGGGATAGATTACGATAAGACCTTTGCTCCAGTTGTCAGAATAGAAAGCAATCAGAATTCTAATTGCCTTTGCCACTTATATGGAATTCAAACTTTTCCAAATGGATGTTAAGAGTGTCTTTCTGAATGGCTACCTTAAAGAGGAGGTATATAAAAGCAGCTACCAGGTTTTGAAAATGTTGAATATCCAGATCATGTCATGAAACTAGATAAGGCTCTTTATGGGTTGAAGTAGGCTCTAAGGGCCTGATATGAGAGCTTGTCTAGATTTCTTCTCAGTCATGGATGTAAGAGAGGAAAAATCGAAAACAGCCTATTCTTGAAGACCAGGGGGAAAATTTGCTGATTGTACAAGTGTATGTTGATGATATCATCTTTGGGGCTACTACAAACTCTCTATGCCAAGAGTTTGTAGACCAGATGAGAAGTGAATTTGAGATGATCATGATGGGTGAGCTTAGCTTCTTTCTTGGATTATAGATTAAGAAGTCTCATGGCGGTACTTTTATCAGTCAAGAAAAGTACATCACAGACCTTCTTAAGAAGTATAGTTGATAGATGCTAAGCCAATTGACACTCCAATGGGGACAAGTACCAAACTGGATGCTGATGAAGCTGGTAACTTGGTGAATGCAACCATGTACAGAGGAATTATTGGGTCACTATTATACTTGACTGCCAATAGACCTGATATAGTCTCTAGTGTTAGCATGCATGTGTGCTAGATTTCAATCATGTCCAAAGGAATCACACTTGAAGCATGCTAAAAGGATTCTCAGATATGTTAAAGGATTAGAATGCTTAACTCTTTACTATCCTGCTAGTGACTATTTTGATCTACTAGTATATGAAATGCTGACTTTGTAGGGTACCTGGTTGACGAAAAGAGCACCTCTGGCATGACATTTTCTTGGGTCTTCACTGATCTCACGGGGGACAAAGAAGCAGAATTCAGTGGCACTATCTACTATATAGGCTGAGTATGCAGTTGTTGCTACTTTTGTGGATCAAGCAACAACTAGAAGATTTTGGAGTACTAACAGACACTATTCCCCTTATGTGTGATAATACAAGTGCATTGAATATGGCTAAAAATCAAGTTCATCATAAAAGAACAAATCACATTGATGTTAGACGTCACTTTCTCAGGGAACAGGTGGAGAAAGGAAATATTTGCATGAAGTTTTGCAGTACAGAGGATCAAATTGTTGACATCTTCACTGAGCCACTCTACGGGGACCAGTTTGAAAGAAATAGGCTAAGGCAAGGACTGATCAAGCAAAAGCATGAAGGGTCAAAATGATTGTTATTTTCTCCTACACTCTTGGATAAGAAGGTCTAAATAGGTATTTGAGAAATTATTCACGATCACTTAAATGCCATCTTGTGCTTTGAAGGTTAGAAAAAATTAACAATTCCATAGGACTTGAAGATTGCAACTGGATAAGGTTCACTCAAGGACCTGACTCACTACCAGATTAGTATTCTGTTCATTATCTCTTACCCATTAATGTGGATGCCCAGGACCTGTCGTGTTGATTCAGCTTTTATGAAGCGACGTTATTTCGTGTCATTCTCTAAAGCGTCGCAACCAATCAGGGACCAGATGCTTCTTTCCCCTCTTTTTTTAAAATGGTTTCATCCGTCATTTTGATTCAGTAGTCTCTTAAAAGTCATCAAGCATTGTACCTATATTTTCTTTTATTCTTTCATTTTCTTCAAACGTCCCTTTGTGTTCTTCACCATGTCTGCTAGTCCAAAACAACTTTCCTCTCAAATGGGTGTGGAAGATGAACCAATACCCTCTCCTAATAATAATATACCACAATCCACACCTCTACATTCTCCAGTAAACCCGGATGAACTTCATCCTCTAATTCAAGGTCTCACACCATCCTCTTCAACTCTTCACATTTCTTCTGAGTCTGCACCTGTAGGGTTAGAATCACCCAATTCTTTACCTGATTTGAACCCCATAAAACCTCTTTCCGGTGTTGCTGAGGAATAGGGTACCTCATCTCCACTGGGACATACCTACTCCTCACTATCTGAGAGACACTTTGAGGGGGATTTTATAGAGGATAAGTAGAATGAATCCAATATATTTGCTGAGGGACCAGAATGGGTTGCTAAAATTTTGTTAGGTCTAAAGGATGGAGGCCAAAGTGTGAGGAGGAACCAACTTCCCCTGTTCTCAATTTGGCACTAGGTAAGTCTGTTTATGATCAAACACCAGTGAGTGAGGTTAGGCCAGTAAATGTTGCTGAGGAAGAAGAAAAGGATGAAGATGATAAGGATGACAGTAGACTATTGTTATGGAAGGTGAAAAAGCCTGACGTCCCTTCTACTACTGCTCCTACAAGGGACCAAGTCGGAAAGGATAAAGGAAAAGAAAAAGTGAGTGAGAGAACTATTGTGGTTGCTAGAAGCTACACTACCAGGTGGACTAAAAAGAATTTATTGAGTGACGCAATGACTACAAACAGGCAGAAGCATGTGTATAAGAAAAGGCAGAGAAAAACCACTATTATTGAAAATGACATACCTGAGTATCAGGTTGTCAACATTTAAGAGGAAAAGAAGATTGATTGGACAGAGTCAGAGGAAAAGTTAGAAGATCTGAGTGAGGGACCTGAAAAGGCTAATGACTCGAAGTTTCAAAAAAAGGACGTTGTCAAGGGAAAAAGGAGTGACCCTGTTTCTAGTAAGGGACCAGGTTCACAAATAAAATAGCGAAAAACATAAAAGTTTCTCACTTGGGACCAGAGAATCAGTTTGCTTCAAAATCAAAATTGTTAAATGGGAGTGTTTGAGCCTGCGACCAAGAATAGCCCAGGTATGCGTGAGCTAGTGGATGCTGTGGAATTTCAAGGATAGGGGAACTTGTTCGAGTGGCCAGTGCCATTTCTACATGAATGGGAGGTGAGAGAGTTTTACATGAATATCAAGATTCAGGAAGATGGGGAATTTATAACAAATGTTAGGGATATATCCTTCAAAGTAGATGAGGATAGTCTGAGTGAAATCCTGCAGGTGAAGAAGGCAGGGATCAGAATTTTAGTTGATGAATCTGTCTCAAAAAGTATTTTAGAAGAGGCTGGGAAGTTGAAAAATTTAAAGCCCTCAACCGTCTCTAAGAAGCTGCTCAAGGGGAAATATTAGTTGTATTTCGAATTAGTCAACAGAGTTTTATTACCAAGGACTGAGAAGAGAACCACAACCATAATGGCAGACCTGTATCTGATGGAAAAATTAAGCACCATGGTAGAAATAAATCTACCAGCAATGATAATGGAACACATGACTAAGGTGTTTAATATAGTAGAAGGGAAGCATGGTCTGACTTATGGCTTTCTACTCAACTGGGTGTTTTGACTATTATGGGGTAGAATTGAGTTGGGGAATCATAGGGACCATAAAGCAGTCTTTTCCCATAACACTCTAATGGAATCTGAGTATGGGGACTTCATGGTAGGGGCCAAGAAATCACATATGTCTGATCTAGTGTATCAGAATGTATCCTTAAGGGGACAAGTGACGGATCTGACTGCAGCCTTAGCCAAGAAGGATGCTTAACTCACTTTGCTAAATGCTGAGTTGGGTAAAGGCTCTGGAGGAGGACCAAGTTCTTCTGAAGTGATACAGCTAAAAGAGGAGAATGCACAACTGACCAAGGAGGTCAAGTCACTTACCCAGTAGTTGTTGGAGGCACACAGGGACCATAGTGCAAGCTTGTCTAAGCTAATTCATCCTCTTGCTCCCAAGTCCTCTAGTTCCTAGACTTCCTTGCGTTTGTACCCTCCTTGTTTGTACTTGTATCTAGTCCTTACAGTTTAAAGCCTTTGTTTGTATGGTCTTTGCTTGGTCCTGGGTAGTTCATGTTTTTGTTGTTAATAGTTGTGGATGGAATGATACCTGCAATGATAATGGTTTCTTTTGTGAATATCTTGTTTAATTCCTATTCTTTATTTTCTATGCTTTTGATTATATTATGCTTACTCAAGTACCTGGTATTTATTAATTGTGATCTTCTCTTGATTTACTATTTTTCTTTTAATGATACCAAAAGGGGGAAGATATGATCATATTCAGGGGAAATATTATATTCAGGGAGAATATCAAGTATAGGGGAGCATAAGTTTAGGGGGAACAGGTGGATCAATTGGGCATAGTTTGTCATCATCAAAAAGGGGGAAATTGTTAAGTACATTTATGTTTTGATGTTTTGATGATTAACAAACTAAGTCAAGGACTAGGTAGACCATTAGGTTGATTTGCTGAATCTGGTCGTGGGATACAACTTGTAAAGTTGCGGTGGTTGGTGAAATGTCTATCAAAAGTGTACCGAAAGACCAGTGGTCCATGCAGTGTATCCGCAGCAGTATAAAAGGAGCTTGTCCAAGGAATAAACACAAATTTTTCAAGCATTACTAAGATTGAATATTCTTCTGCTAAAAAGTTCTTCCTTGGCTCCTTGTGCAAAAAAATACAGTTGTTTCAGACAAGGGACCTGACAGAAAATGGCTATAGTTCTCTAGTTTGATAGTTGTTGTGTCATATTCTAAAGTGTAAGATCACACCTAAGCTATAAAGGTACGTGATCAGTGTTGATTATTGTTATATTGAATTTTTTATGCCTTGTAGACAGTGTGATAGTCTAAAGGCTTGGTTGTGTTTTAGTCTAACTGCATAAGGGTTGTGGGTTTAGACTAAAATAGGTTTTTGGGTTCTCATTTCTTGTGCTTGTGATACAAGTTGTTTTGGAGGGAAAGTAGAGAAATAGTAGTTGTGTTGTATTTCTTTACTTTGCTCATTAGTGGTTTGGCTTTGGTAAATCATCTGGTGATAGGTTGTGGTTGTCCCTCCGTTGAGCAAGAAGTCACACGATCTAGTGTATAATGAGGGAATGATCCTAGCAAGAGATTATGATGGTAATTCGTGGTTATCGGCTTTGGACTTGTACTTTTTAAATGATATTTAAAGTCACTTAAGCCAATGAGTTCATTTCGATCATATTTCGCAATTGCAAGTCTGAGCAGAGAAGTTTATGTATTTGGTGGCAAATTTTGAAAAGTGTGGTACAACTCAGGTAATGCGAGTAGTCCCTCCCTTTACATGCCCTCCTCCCCCCCTCTCTTTTCTCTTAAGTTGCTGTTACTTATGCCACGCTATTCTTGTGAAGCTGAATCATATAACCCAGCCGATAATAAGTGGACTGTGCATCCTTGTTTGAGTAAGAGAGTTAGTAACTTATCTGGAGCTACTTTGAAGGACAAGATCTTTGCGATGATTGGTGGAAATGGATATATATGATCCCCGTTGTGGGACATGGATGATGGGGGAACCAATGAACTATTCAAGAATGTTTTCAGCTGCTGCTGTTCTAAAGGAGTCCATTTATGTAATTGGAGGGGCTGAATCTGATAATGAGGT
>JAOTQR010000002.1:15505060-15515158 GCA_025774065.1 Solanum ossicruentum
TATTTTGGCAATTGAATATTTCGATCATGTTTTAATTTCGATCATGAAAAAAGAGACATTTTAAAATTTTCATGTGACCTATCCAAACTATATCTTTTAAAAATAAAAAATAATTTTTTATATAAAATTTATTTAAATAATAAGTTTATATTGATATTGAATCAAACTATAAATTTATTCTAATTTATTTATTTATTTCGGACAAATTTTTTTTAAAGTAATTAATTTTTATAATGTTAACAACTTGAAGGGTATTAAAGATATATTTAATTAAAAAAGTGTTTTACATTGTCAAACACATCAACAACTTTTTTTTTAGCTATAACATTTTTATCCAAACACATAATTACTTATTTTTCAAATAAATTTTATCACTATTAAAGTACTTACAATGACCTATTTGATTCACAAGTGTAATCATAAAGTTATATTAAATTTTTTAAAATAAAAAAATTAGTTATTTAAAATTGAAAAATATATTAGAGATAAAGGTATTTAAAATAATATTAAATTAAATATTTAGGATAGACATTGCTTTTTGAAAATATAACAATTGATAAATATATGTTCTTACCTAATATAAATAATTGATACATATTTTTCAAATTATTATATTATAATTAAATTTTATTTATAAATATTAAAACTACAAGATTTCTAAGAACATCATAAAATACATGTTTGACAAAATAATTAATAATATAAATATAATATCAAAAGATTATTAAAACATTAATAAAAGTATAATCTAAAAGTCTTCCTAAAAAACACAAATAGCATGTGATTTGAAATATTAAATCAATACTACTTAAAAAAACGAAATTGAAAATATAATATAAAATCTAAATTCAATCTAAAATTTTATTTCAAAATGTAAAAGATAGTGTTGGGTTGCAGATAGTATACCGTAAAAGTTGAGGTATTAGGTTCTGTATGTAAACATTTATTACACTTGTTGGAAATTGATCACCTCTTTTTCTACTCTCATCATTTCTAAGCACTCAATATGAGTAGGTAAAAAGAAACTGCTCCACCAAAAATATGATGAAGCGGATGGGATTATTTCTTTTAATTAGAGGTCTCGAGTTTAAGTTTTGAGAATGAAAAAATTTTTGATAGAAAATATCTTTCCTCAAAAAGGGTTTTACGCAACATAAATTAAAAAATAATCGAGCTTCGATGTGAACATCAAATATCGAATAGAAAACAAAAAAAATTGCTCTGCAAGTCACAGAAACTCACACAAAATATTAATTAATCTTATAACCTAACCACTTGCAGATGCTATCAGAGAAATTTTTTTGGCATTCTTTAATTATTTTTTTAAGATATAAAAAATGGACACATTTATAAAAAAAATAAATCAAATTATAGTAAATGTTTTAATTAGTGGTAACAAGCATGTATACAAGGCATTTTAGTATCTTTTTCAATTCTTATTGTTGCAACAGTTGGCCACAAAAATTTGGACAAAATTGTCCACAATATCAAGATACCTATCCATATTATAAATTTATTTTTTTATGATATTCTTTTCCTTTACCTTAAAAGTTGAATATGTTATTCAATTATGTTTTCAATTAATTTTAAAATGATTAATGAGATTAATTATTGGTGATTGTATAGTCAAATTGAGAAAGGATTGACAAAGTTTACTAATTTTTTTGTGAAAATAAATATATGTCAATTTTATTAATTCCAAATATATTTATTTTGTGTATTATATGGAAGATAAATATAAACAATTTAAATATATTTTTTTCTGCTAACGTAAGTGAAAATTTAATTTAATTTTTGTACTTATTATTATTAAAATAAAATTCACATAAGGGTACTTTTGATCCCTTTTTTAAAGTTTAGAGATAAAATCGAAATATGTCGTTGTCTTCTTCTTTTTCTTCTTCTTCTTTTAATCATTTAATCTAAAAACTTATTAGCTAATATACGTTCATTTGATTAAAATATATTCTTATTTTTGTGACATTTTTATTAATTTAATTTTTATATTAATGTTCATATATAATTCTTTTTTCTAAAAAAATGTACAAACATTTTTTGAAACCTCCGAAGAGAATATAAAAATAGAGTAACAATAAAGAGTATTATAGACAATGATAATTAGTCAAATAATAACTTATTAATAATTGTAAAATAATTTTTGAACTATATTAATGAGGAATGACGTAACATGAAACTTAATTAATTTTTTAATTGAATGCTTTTTAATTTTAAAAAGAATTTGAAGAAAAGTAGCCAAAATCGACCCAAAATACTGAGCCCAAAATCGGCCCAGCTATTAAGCTCAAAATTAGCCCAAGCTATTAGGCCTTTTTTCGCATCCTTTCCTTTTCTTTTTCATTTTTCCTTTACAGCGTTGATATTTTTTTTTTAAACAAACTTATTTTCTTATTTTTTTTACTGCATTTTTTAAATAAAAAGATATTTTAGAAAAAAAACTTTTTCTAATGATTTTTACTGTGCAGATGTAATCTTTTGATATTGTTTAAATACTTATGTGATGTATATCTATTTTACGGATATTGTGTAAATTATGTATAAAATTATATCAATACTATATAAATAGTTATGTAATGTATCAACATTATATAAAATATGTATTAGCATGCATTAAATAATTATATAAATATTATGTAAATATGTATCGATATTATATAAATAAATATGTAATGTATCGATATTATATAAATAAATATGTAATGTATCGATATTCTATAAATGTTGCATAATCATGTATCGATATAGTATAAATATTTATGTAATGTATTAATACTAATATTTATTTGACTATCATGCATACCCATCTTAATAAATAAAAGATTAAATAAATAATAATAAAACGACAAATATTTTTTGCCACAAAAGAAGTGAAAGCATTATAAAAGCAACAATTAAAAAGCAGCACCCCCCCAAAAAATCAAAACAATGATTTTTTAAAAAATTTAAATAGCACAACAAAAAATAACATATAATGAAAGTTTTTTGGTTTTTAATTAATGGGAAAGAAAATGGCCAAAGTAATATTGAGGATTCCAGCAATCAAAATGACAAATGCAAATTGGTAATAGCCGAGAAGCTATTTGCTGTAGCAACATGGCTGAAAGGCCATTTTAAGTGTAAAAAATAACTATTTTTTGTGTAAATAATTTTTTTTCAATAATCTATTGGTGTAATTATCCCTATATACTATATTTAGAAAATATTTACTATTTATATGTCGCATCCCGGGAGGATACCTTGGCGTAACTGCCACTCAGAGACTATTACTAGTCCCTAAGCGAACCACCTAATCTTATCGCACTCGTTCAATGAATTCATTCGCGAAAAATATTCAAGAATATTCTAGCTATCGATGAGCTATTAGACTCATCATCAACATCCATCATATGAAACAAGATAAAGGAAACAAACTTAGTTTAAAAGTAGAACAATAGGGGGAAAGAAACTCCAACATCAAACGTTATCCATCTACGTCCAAGACGGTACCATGTCAGGTCATGACTATCACAATCAAAGTAAAATGACTCAATAAAGCTAAAGAAATAATCATCCTTCTAATGCGGGGGAGAACTAACCACGATTTGAAATCAAGAAGCTCTGAACCTCAACGATTAGGCTGCTGACGTCCTCTGTTTAGCGAATCTGCATTATAAAACGATGCAGCGCCAAAGACGCGTTAGTACGTGGAATGTATTGTATGTAAAACGGCCTAAAGTAATAATATAGACTATAAATATGAAATAGCATCAGCTCAACAATCACTCAACCTCAATTCAAGATAAGGAATAAAACTCTATCACATCACCCTCAATTAAGACTCATACTATCACATCAACATCAGAGTACTATCATTAGGGGATCTATTTGGGAGTTTCTCGGACCTACACCTATCACTTATGAGCCGGTGATGGTACAACGAAGCGAAGTCGTTGTGGTATCCGCCCAGTACCTTGCCGGGGTAAAAGAGCGTACATCGGTGGGTTTATAATAACATCAAGTCCTCTTTTAGGACTAAGGAAACATCTGTTCTCACGGTCCAATCCTCTTCTACGCTGGCCACATAGTTAATGAGTACGAATGAGACTCACTCTTACTCATTTTCGGTGCTCAATACTCCTCCCAGGACTCAACATGCTCATAAACATCAAACATCAAAGTTTTCTCATCGTTTAGTCTCTTTTGGACAAAACATCATCTCATATCATCATCTCTCAACTCAGGAATATTATGATCATTCTTCAAAACTCAGGTGTGACCTCTTAAAGACTCTAAAGGACTCACACTCCATCAATTTCAGCAACATTATCATCAGTATTCACTTAGATCAAGACCCAGACCACATCAATCATTTATAAATACGACATCTGAGCTCTAGACATCAACCCCTATCTTCATTCATGGATTCTTTAACAATTAAACATGCATAGTATACACAATAACTCAATAAATCAGTTGAATACATAATTAAAGTTATGATGATCATCTACTTATGAAAATACATGTAGAATAATAGTAATTCTCAAGATAGCATTCAAGAAATCATAACATAAACCCATCATCTATCAACTATCAACCTAATTCAATCATGGGGGCACATAGAAGAATAATCTCATGTTCTGTATAACCTTTACATACCCGAGATTGAAGAATTCTCAACTTTCTTCACGAATTTGGACTTGGACTTTGAAACCCTCGACTCTTTCTTCTTCTTCTCTCAGAATTCCCATTGAAACCTTAGGAAAATAATAGGTTCTGAACTCTCAATCGCTAATAAACAACCTTTAAAACACGCTTTAGGATTTAGGATAGGGTGGGGAATGGCCAAAAGGCCCTTCCTGAATTAAAAGAAAAAAAATTTTAAAATCTGTACACTGGTCTACGACGCGCCAGGGCGCGAACCAATGTATTTCGTGAAATTTTTCGAAATTCAATTCCCGTCGAAAATTAGAAAAAATACTAATTGTGTCTCCGCGTCGCGCCAGGGGCACGGACAAACACTATGTTCGCATTAATTAGCGAAAATTATTTTTCAACTCGGTTGCTCTTAAATCGGGTCGATACCATTTTTCCACTCGATTTTCTATGCTGCTAGCAAATTCGATCTCGAATTTTCTATTGGAGCTTTGGAAGATGCGTTGTATGCACAATACATTATAGGGCGTTTCGGTAATTTTATGTGGTGTTACATTATAACTATATAGTTTTAATACACAATGCAAATTTTTAATCAAAATATAAATTTAATATATATTAAGATACTTATAATACATGTTTACTGCATGCAAAATCACTTTTATACACAGTATAATTCATTTATATTAAATATATAAATTTTTTTAAATATATATTGTAGTTTTTTCATCAATACATTTATAATACATGGATAATTCAATTTTAATACATGATATAATTGCTATAAATGTTAAATATTTTTCAAATATGGAATATCTAGATAATAAATAAAAAGTTTATTTAAAAACAATAAATATTTTATAAAAGGGATTCAAAAAAGTAATTATTCCGTTTTATTTTGGAAACTTACACAAATCTCATACTTTTTAGAGCTAATTCCAACTAATACCATTTTATTTCAAAATTACCAAAAATCTCTTCTTTTTGATACAAAAAACGAAATCAGTGATACACATCGAAAAAGTAGGCAGATTAAAGAATTTTAATTATAATAGATAGAGAACTAGAGCTTGTAATTTGTATCAATAAGTGTTACAGTTTTGTATCATTTAATGAGTTTTTATAATTTTTTTAAAAAATCAAAATTACATGAAATTATTTAAACATAAATTGTCTATTTATATAATTTTTGCTTTTATGATTTTTACCATGGACTTCATTTAGCCAAAAATGGGCCTTTGCGGGATGAGCTTGTCCAGGTACGTAGCGTAACTTTGGGCTGATTTGTATGAATATCAAAGGAAAATTACAAAGGGTAAATTACTTAAATAATACTCTCTCCGTTTTTTATTATTTAAATTTTTAAGATTTTTTTCAAGATTCAAAATATTTCAATTATTTAAAATTCAAAATAAATGTTTTAAATTCTTTTCATATTTTCTCTTTTATTTATTGAACTTTTATATATTCTAAGATATAAATTACACTACGTATTTATAATTTTACAAAGGACAATAGTGAAAAGTATTGTGTAAATTTTATTTTTGAATGTTTTTCCTAATATGTGTGTATTACTTCACAAATTCAATTATTTTGAGACGAAGAAAGTATATTATATGACATTGATTACAAGTTTTAATACATATTTTACTTTTACAACAAAAAACTATATTTTCTTTACCCAAAATAACAAAAACAGGAATAAAACTTTCTCTTTCTTCCTCTTCGTCTCCCTCTCTCTTTTCTTTTTATCCTGGTCGTCCCTTTCTTCTTCTTTTTTTTTTTTAGTTATACTGGGCGCCTCTTTCTTTCTCTTTTTTTTTCTTTTTTAAAAATAACACATAATCAATTATTCTAATTTAATATTTAATTTTTAATTCTGATAGATTCTAATGTATTGCTTGAATGTTTGAAATTAAGGTATACAATTTTTTTTTTACTTCGTTAATAAAAATATAAATATAAATGACAATAGTAATACATTTTAAATTTAATATATTATATGTATTATAGGTATATTTGAGTGCACGCGTTAAATATATAATTATAATATTTTTAATATAATAATATATTTTAGCATTATAAATAAGAGAAAAAATAAATAACAATTACAATACATTTGAAATTCAATATATTATACATATTATAAGCATGTTAACGTATGTGGTATATATATAATAAGAATATTTTTTTAATACAATTGTATTATACATATTATATTGGCATGTTATTGGTCTATGCTAAGAACTCATTAATTGATAATTGGAGAGATGTGATGACCATGGCATTTTCCACAGCCAGATGGAGCCAAAAATTTACTATTTTTTGACTTTGGGGTATGATGGAATAAAGTAAAATGGCTCTTTAAACTGTCTGCGCTTCTTTCAATTGTAAAGTAGCAGTTAGTCAATGCAACTTTCAACGCTGATCATGGGTCATCCGGAAATAGTCGATCTATGTTTTAATCATAGGGGTTAGGTTGCATACATCCGATCCCCCCTTATCCCGCAATATGCGGGAGCCTTTGAGGCAATGGGGTGATGTTGTTGTTGTTGTTGATGACCATGGCACCAACGGCCAAGGCAATAGTTTCATCGTCATTGCGGAGACTTTATTTAAGGAAAAGAAGGAAGAAAGTTGTAATTTGTTGATAAATATATGATACATATCATAATAAAAAAAAGTATCATAAAATTGGGTAATATTTGATATATAATGTATTATTTATGTAAAAAAATTAATTAATTTTCTAAAATGACCTAATTCTGATAAAAGTCAGAATGTAATTGATATATTAGTTACGATTTATTACTATTTAATCGTGGCTAAATAATGGTATTTTAAAATAAAATTTTATTGTTTATATTTTTTTTGTTGGTTTGTTTTATATTTTTTTGAATTGTTTCACTTATGTGAATATTTCTAACGTTATGTAATTTTTTTAATATTTTATTTATTTATTTATTAATATGAGAATGCATGATAGTCAAATACATATAATACACGATTATATATATATATTTATACAATATTAATATATTACATATACACTAAATACTTATTTGTACATAATATATACATATGTATTTACCATAAGATATTAATACTTTTTATACTTGGTTTATACAATATTGATATATTACATATACACTAAATAAATATTTATACAATATTGATATACTACATATAACATATACACTGCATAACTATTTATACAAATATCAATACATTATTACATAATTATTTTACATCATATATATACATGTTATTACACTACTTAACTATTTGATAAATTTATTTTTAAAAAATTAATTATTTAGCAATGGTCAAATTGTAGCTAATAAAAAATAAAAGTATGGCTAATAAAAAGTAAAAATAATGATATTCAGCCATGGGTTAACCTTCTCGTGGCTAAGTAGAAATAAGTCGTGCCTAAATTGTGAATTTGGCTATATTTCATCTGATAATTTTTTTTTCTATATCTTTTTGTAAACTAATAACTATTAGATACATATTTAAAATTATTCCTATAATTTTTTTGATGTTAATATTTAAATTTTGACATTGAATTATTTCAAAAATACAAATAAAAGGATTAACCTAATAGCTGCCTATCAATTCATTTACAATGATCTGTAACATAGGTATATACTCATGTAACATAAAAATATTTTGAGGCTTATGATGATCATGAAGTTGAGTTTTCGAAATAGTATTAAAAAAATACTTCAAATTATTACTATTTGATTCGGACATGTTCTAAAAAATTGAGGTATTTCGAATAGTTTGTTGACACAGACAAAGTCAGGAAAAATCTATAAAATTATTTCAATATTGAACCTTGGACATGTAAGAGTTTCGAATCGAATCTCTTTAGAAAGAAGATCTTTTGTCTCATGCTATCCTGCTTCAGTTCCCTTACGAAACTTTCGTTATTAGGTTAGCCATATACTTCATATGTTTCTAGCGATTCACATGGCATCATCAAATGATACAAATTTTGAATAAGAATCTAAACCGCACTAGAACATCCTTGTTGACGATCCTTTACTTCGACAACATCTAGGGTCAAGAATCTTCCTCCCAAAATAACAAAAATATAGAAAATCATCACTCCAACACTTAATCTATTTTTGTTATGTCATCTATTGGTTGCCGCTTCTTTACAACATATGCTAATTGCTACTCCTCCATACCATCTGCTGGTTACTGCTCTTCTATAGTAGCTGCTGGTTGTTGCTTCTCTGTTGCTGTTGCTGTCTTCTTCTTGACACTCATGAGTGCTTTTAGAAATTAGTCTCCTCCTCCTTTGTTGTGGGACTGCCACAATAACTGAGGGATTGACATCAGCAGCAGCCTCAACAGTGACATGTTCAATAAGATTTGCTAATTTTTGTTGTGATTAATCCTTTCTTCATATATAACTAGCCCCCCTTTTCAAGTTCTCGTAGGAACATCAGGTCTAGAATTTTTTTTTGTTTATATCGAGTCATTGATGTAAAAATTTGTCATAAAATAAAGACAATCTATTAATTTTTTTCAGCAAATCCCAAGATTTCAACAGATACATAATTTCAGTAACCATTTCATCTATTATAGCAAATTCTGAGATTTTTAGCAAATACACATTTTTCAAACTTGATACAAAAATAACAATGAAGAATATCCCTACATGAACATGTATTCTTTTTTAATAAAAAAGTACAACAACAATCAATAACAACCTATTTAAGAGCACATTATTACATGAATGAAAGACTTTCAAAGGAGCTGTTATAAAAACTTCAGCAACTGCTTCACTGACTATTTTAAAAAGTTTAGCAATCCCAACAACAATAATATTTTTCTCAACACCAATATTTTTCTCACAAAGAGTACAACAATAATACTCATAGAAGTTGTTGTCAATATTTCAACAAATGATGTAAATACTTTAAAATCTTCCAACCAACCCAATATTTTTCTCATAAAGGATACAACAACAAAGTCAAACAACAACAACACCCACATATCCAGAAATCTATCTTCAAAGAGTATAACAATACATCAAAAAACAACAAGAAGAACAACCTTATCCAAATAGAAACTAGGGCATGCAATACATTTTTCTCACAAAAAGCATAACAAAAAAATTAAAGAAAATAACCATAGCACTTGTTGTAAGTACTTCAAAAATTGTTGTCAATACATTAAAATCAGTAACCAATCATACTCGAAATCATTCAACCAACCAAACATTTTTCTCACAAAGAGTAAAACAACATCAACCACATCATACCAAAAAATTTCATCTTCAAAGAGTACAACAACAAATAAAAGAAGACCAACAAGAACAATTCTACCCAGAGCTTACCTAGACAATTGTTTATCAGTCGCAGCTTTGGCTGATCTTTCACATCAGAAAAGATTTTCTGGTTCAAGAAGCTTGTAGGAGGGGAAGTTGGTGCA
>JAOTQR010000002.1:15531756-15542745 GCA_025774065.1 Solanum ossicruentum
GTAATCCAGGTCTTGACCACTGGAAAACTGCAAAGAAAGTCTTAAGATATCTTCAAGGGACAAAAGACTACATGCTTATGCATAAACGATCAGATAACTTGGAAGTCATTGGCGACTCTGATTCAGACTTCGCTGGTTGTGTTGATTCACGAAAATCAACTTCTGGATACATTTTTATGTTAGCTGGTGGAACTATATCTTGGAGAAGTGCCAAACATGGTCATTACTTCCACAATGGAGGCCGAGTTCATTTCTTGTTTTGAGGCTACCCACATGCTGGATGGTTAAAGAGTTTCATTTATGGGCTTAGAATGGTCTACTCTATAGCTACGCCATTAAAATTACATTGTGACAATTCAGCTGCTTTTTTATGGCTAAGAATAACAAAAGTGGTAGTCGAAGCAAGCATATCGACATCAAATATCTAGCCATAAATAGAACATGTTAAAGATAAGAAAGTGGTCATTGAACACGTCAGTACTAAAGCAATGTTAGTTGATCCTTTAACTAAAGGCATGCCACCGCATGAATTTAAGGATCATGTAGTCACAATGGGACTTAGTCAATGTCCTACTTTGTAACATTTCATTGTAACTATAAATGTTCATGAAACTCTATTTAATATGATAATTCTTGTTAATTGTGTGCACATTTAGTTTTACTTTTAGAATTATCACTAATATAATAAACATTGAGTTTCTTCATTAATTTATGTGGGCTAAGATTTAGAAGCATAGTATATTGTGATATATGGAAGATACTACTCGCCTTCAGAGGAACTGTTGCCATGATTCATGTATTATGTTTCACTAATGGGATTACAATGACAGACCAAGTGAGAGAATGTTGGAACATTGACCACATTCCATGGATAGTGGTCCATAACTTCCATAACCTCCATGGATGTGGTATGTAACTTCCATAGAAGTTGCAACTACCACTACATCCACTACCCATGGAAGTTATATAACTATCCACTACTTTACAACTTCCCCACTACTCCACTACTCAACTTCCCACTAACTTCCTACTAACCACTAACTTCCCCACTACTATTCTTGATGGTAGAATAGCCGCTATAAATAGGGGTACATCTGGTTAAAAGTTTCTAAGCACAAATCTCTTTCTTATTTCACACTATCTTGAGTGAGGTTTGAGTGTTTAGAAGACTTACATGAAAGTGAAAAACAAACGACGACAATTCTGACTACATCGTCAATAATGACTGAAGGTATATCGATCTACTATTCTGCTATGCTATTATTGCTATATGTTTATTTACATGCATCTCTTAATTATCTGATAACCTCATCTTCTTTTCTTATTATTTCAGAAAAAATAAAAGATTGTTTTTTGAAATATTGATTCTAACAAAGGTAATTTCATATTTATGATTCAAATTTGAGATCTTTAACTAAGGATGAAGGGTGTTTATCACTCCAAGCAATCCTCGTTGATCGCTAGCTCTTATCATTGTAAAATATATTCTTGGTCATTTTGATATAAGAATACTGCAACTTAATTAGAAGTATATTTCTTGTGCAGTTTTTAAAATATTTACACTTTTATACAAATTGAAAAAATTAATTGACTGAATTTAAAAGTTAATCCAACAAACCTGTTTGATAAACAAAGAATATCCAAACAAAATTGAGATGGACGAATTATAACTCAAGAGCTTATTTATTGTTATTTTTTAAAAGACTTATTGTTATTTTTCAAAAGACTGGAGTTTTCTTTCTGTTTCAAAATAGTTTACATTTTATTTCTCAAAAGCTAAATTGACTGATTTTTAGAGTTATGTTATAAAATTAAATTAATTTAATGTTTCAAAGTTAAAAACTTGGATGATATATGGAAAGTATTATAAGTTATAACTTTTTGACATATTACTCTGATGAAATGAATGTATTTTAAAATATTAATTGTAATTTATATTATTTTTTAAAATTATAATAAATATTTTGAAACAAAGTGAGTAGTTTCTCTTTTGGAATCTTCCGTGCAATAAATCAAAGAGGTTTAATGGATTAATGTCTTAATTTCGTAGCCTCCGCTGAAAAGCCGCTATCAGCGAACTAAATTAAAGAGCCCAAACCTAGAGTAGCTAGGTGGATAAAAAGATGAAAAGGGATCCTAAGATAGCAGCATCTAATTAAGGTTGATGGTAGATTTTAAATCAATATAAAATGATATTTATTTATTTATCGAGTTAAAGAATAAAAAGTTAACGGTTAGAAGTTATCTAAACTATGTAAGTTAATATTTAAATTTTGTATCTAAACTATAGAGGATTTGTATTTGAAATATCTCGCATAACACACTAAGTAGACCAAATATTTATTTACCAACCTTTCTAATTATATTTGGCCATAAAATTTTCGTCCACCCAGCATATATTACAATTCTATTAATTAGCTGACACGTTATATGTATTAAGATGTAATGAGAATAAAATGCTCAAAACACCTCTTAATTAGTAATGTAGAGAATATATTTTTAAGGACGTATAAAAGAGAAACAAGACGTAAAGAGTAATATTACCTTAGAAAATTGAGTAGTAGATTTTGATGATTGTGGCGTGAAGACATTGATTAATAATAAGTGGACAAGAAGATATTCATGGGGATCACGAATTAAAAATAGTACGTCAACTTGCATATACAAGTTGCATATATCTATTCAAACTGCCAGAAGATAACTAGAAAGATGATCAGCCACTTGCATTTATCTATATATACATCTCTGTCTTCTTTTACCTTTTTTTCTTATAAAACAGTACGTGCGTAAACAATTCTGATATGACAATTGAATATTTTGCAACTTGCTCGTTTTTCTTTTATTGATTGATTCATATTACTTATTATAATACTGTATATTATATTATATGTCACCTAATTGGCCTCCCTTTCCCTAAAGTCCCCTCCAACTTGCCTCTTTTATTCTCATCAACTTGTGTCAATAATTTATAGCCATGTACTATATTAGTTCTAGGTTCTATATATATGTATATGCGTAATTCTATCAGTGGCGAAGTCAATATTTTCATTAAGGGTGTTCATACTTTTAAAACACAAATGAATAGTTCTTGTATCGAGAATATTCAACAATTGATATATATATCAAAACATCTATATATAAACTATATATTTAAAAAAATAAATATAGCTCCGCTCCTGACTGCTATATTTCCAATTAGATTAAGTCGTGAAAAGAAATGTTATTGGTTGCTATAAAGAGTGACGCGTAATATGACTTACATGCTATAATCATTTCTACCTTGCCTAATGTATCAAAGAAAAAAATCAAATTATTTGACGATGAATTGAAGGAGAAATGATTTAACGAAAATAATGTCTGATACTTCCCCGTTCGAATTTATTTGTCAAATTTTGACTTGACATACCTATTAAGAAAATAATTATTGGTATAGTGAGAGTTTATCATTTTATCTCTATAAGTTGATGGAGTCTCAAACGTATTTACTTGCAATATTTCTCAAAAAGATTAACTCAATATTCCTCGCTTTGTCCATTTCATGTGATACTCTTTGACTTGGTACAATATTTAAGAAAACAAGAAAGACTTTTAAAACATATGATCTAAAATGGTTCTTCAATATTTTATGGTTGAGAATAATTTTTATTAAGGTAAAAAATAAATTTTAAAATTAAATTATTTCTAATTAGAGTAAAAATTTTTTGAGACGGACTAAAATGAAAATAAATGTATAAAATGGAAATAATTGAGAGTATAATAGAATTTTTTTTATCCCATCTTGATTTATGAAAAATCACAAGTAATAGTAGAAAAATTAGGAAATATTTGAAAAGTAAATCTGAACCGAAAAAGTATGTACTTTCATGGTTTCTGCAAATTATCTCATGAGGTTATTAATGAGAATAGTGCAAGCCAGTAAAGCACTGTGATTTGCTTAAACCTATGCCTAAACAAAAGAATTAATGATAATTAAGTAACTAATGAAATTAACTAATTAGGGTTCTATATACACTGTACTTGATGTTATCTATTAATTATGCCCATAACCTGTCATTAACCTTAATTTAACTGCTTCACTGCATATCTTCTCGCTGTTCATTCAGTTTTTTTTAATCCTAGATACTCTCTCTGTTTATTTTTACTTGTCACTATTTATCTTTTTGAGATTAATTTGAATAAATTTCAAAGCTAAATTGAAGAAACTATATTTAATATTTACAATTTGAAATTTAGATGGTTGAAAACTATACGAAAAATGTTATAAGTTACAATTCTTCTCATACAAATATGATGAAAAAATACATTTAAAAATATTGTTCTAAGTTCATATAGTTTAAACTCGACAAATGAAATAATAACAAGTAAAAATAAACGAACAGAATAATATTTACCGCATAATTACGTTATTAAATTTATCCTTAAAACTATCAAGCAAAATCAGAACCGTTTAGCCTCCTCGTCATTCTTATAATTTGCATACACTAAAAGGGTTATAAAATTAATTGATAATCAAAACATTGCTAAATAATATATACTCCTAATATTTCATTGCACTAATATCAATAATTTCTTTAATGCATCCTTTCTTGGACTAATTTATAGAGATAATCAATTGAAATTTATAGTATTGCTCAAGTTTCTATCACAAATAAACTAACATGGAAACAAAATTAAAGGACCTATCAATTAATCAAAAAAAAAAGAAATTAATTCCAAAACAAGTTGCAAACCATGAACTTTATAAACATTAGCTAAAAAGGTGCAACGATCCTTCAAATCATCGTACCCTAAAAAACCAACATGGATCATCGGATCATAATATCATCAATCAATCTCGATTTGTTTCATGTAGCCTTTCTTGTACTCGAACTCTCCGCGATCTGCGCTAACGATTGAAGGTTACATTTCACAATAGTATCAACAAAAACACACGTCTCCTCTCTAGTATTACCCTTTGGTACATCCACAACGTATGATTCTACCACTATCGTCCCCTTCCCTAAAGGATCAGGGTGCAAAGTAGTAACAGACTTATAATTCGCGAGTCGGTGGTTCCCACCGATTACGCTAAAACTAATGACGTGGCGCTCTTCATCAAGTATTTCCAGTCTCTCCGTGCTGTTCACAGCTGGCAGTCCGGAGATGACTCGGACTTCACGAAGAGTGCCAACGTTACCGTCGCCGTCGATGAGGTGGCAGCTCTTGACGAAGTGTTTGTACGCTTGAGGGTTGTCGAATCGGCGGACGACGGCCCATACGGTGGATACCGGGGCTGAGATCCGCTGGATCGCGGCGGAGCAGCATTGATTGGGTCCGACTAGATGCGCGTGGTATTTGACGACGGAATCTGGTACTTGCGCGGTGCATGGTATTGGTGTGTGGCGCTGTAGTGATTGCTGCTTACAGTTAGAAGTATTATTGGAGTTGATTCTTTGAAGTAAAATAGATGAGTCTTGAGGATTTGGAATCATCCTTTTTTTGAGAGAGAGAGATTTAATCAATTTACAAATTATAGTGGTAGCAAGCAAATATGAGAGATTTTGTTGTATTCTTTTTCTAGTGAGTGATATAGTTTTGTATAGAAATATATAGAGGAGGGAGAGAGAGATTGGACTTTGAAAGGAAGAAAGAGGCAATAGGTTTCATGTGAGGATGATAAAAATAGGAAGCTAGTTGCTTCTAGTCAACTTGCCAAAACAACCCTAATCATATTCTTTCCGTCTATTTTTACTTATTTTTTTATCGATTTAATAAAAAATTAAAAAATAATAAATGATAAAGATAATTTTATTAAATTACTTTTTAAATATAATAAATATAAGACCTTAAAAATGAATAGAAAAATAAATATAATTAATAATAAAATAAATTAAAATTCCAATATAAATTTATCTCTCTATTTTATAAAGTAAATAAATATTATTGAATACTGGATAAAGTAGAAACGGATGAAATGAGTACCCCCTTTTCTTTTTCTTTTTTTGTTTTCTGCATTTCTACTTTTCTTTTGGGAGTTAACCAAATGAAAAAGTTACTTACATGTACCAAATTAAATAATTGATCATATGAGTTGCAAATTCTAGTAAAAACTAGATACATGAGGCTGTGTCAGCAATGTCGCAATATATGCTACTTCATATGTGTTAATTTATGTGAGAAATTTGGGGAATCATCTAAAGATTATTTCTTTTAAAATATTTAAATTATTAATTATTTTAATATTCTTTTACATAGTTTTTAAATGGAGTAACATATTAGTTCTTATGTCCTTATTTATGTGGCTCAAATAGAATTTGAAGAGTCAATCAATATTTTTAAATTTGTTTTACAAATATTCTGAGTTATTAATTATTATAATTTATAGTAATTTTTTAAAGTCACTCAGATAATACATGTTACTATCTTTATCCTTATTAATTCAAAAAAATGACTTTGGATTTCGAAAATTCAATTTAATACTTAATTAATTTAAGTACAAATCAAATTCCCGAAATTTGAAAAGTCGCCACCTAATTTTAAGGATAATTAGGAAACCAATAAATATTCCATCAATCTCGGATGGAGCCCAAGATTCACTATTTTTTGACTTTGGGATATGATGGAATAAAGCAAAATGCTCTTTACACTGTCTGCACTTCTTTCAATTGTGAACCAGCAGTTAGTCAATGCAACTTTCGACGCTCATCGTGGGTCATCCGAAAACAGTCGCGACGCTCATCATGGGTCATCCGAAACAGTCGCGACGCTCATCATGGGTCATCCGAAAACAGTCGCGCTATGTTTTTAAACATAGGGGTCAGGCTGCGTACATCCAACCCCACTTACCCCGCAATGGGCGGGAGCCTTTGAGTCACTTGGTAATGTTATTGTTAGGAAACCAATAAATATTTTCAAAGAACTAACAGAATTTTTTAAAAAAAATATACCAAAGGAAGGGTTCGTGTTCAATTTCCACTTTGAAAATAACTTAATCACTCAAAATAGTCGCTAACATGCGGTTAACTGACGATTAGGAAATTGACTAACTTTTTAAAGATTTGTATGACTTTAAAAAAATTGACTAGTTAAAAAATTGACTAATTTTGAAAAAATTGGCTAAATTTAAAAGACATGATTAAGTTTCAAAATGTTGACTAAACTTGAAAGAAATTAACTACTTTTGAAAGAATTGATTAAACTTGAAAGAATTTGACTAAATCTGAAAGAATTTGATTGAATTTGAAAGAACTTGACTAAATTTGAAAGAAATTGACTAAATTTGACAGAATTGACTAAACTTGAAAGAATTTAGCAAAACTTCATTAAATTTGAAAGAAATTGACTAAATTTGAAAGAATTTGACTAAACTTGAACATGTTGACTAATTTCGCAAAAAAAATGATTAAGCTTAAAATTAACTAACACTTCAAACCCCAAAAATAAATTGCACGGATGACCTCAACACTTAAAAATCATTAATAATGAAAATTGGCATAAATAGAGACAATATTGGGGAAACAATTAGATTAATAATAAATAATAATATAAACAGTGAATTAATGTTAGTGTTAAGACAAAACATCAAATATCACAACAAATAATATAGACAATAATAAAATAAATTGGGCTTTGGCAGACCCAATTTCCTTCAGCCTGTTTTAATTCTAGATTTTGGGCCTATTAGGCCCATCAATAACTGCCTAGTGGGGCTTTGGTCTATATCTCCATGTATATCTGTGGTATATATTCTGTATACGGGTATATATCGGTGTATATATACGCTGATTTTTTTTAACCCCTCAAAAAACTGTATACCAATTCCTGGGCCACACATGTTACTTCCCCGATAAATGGGCTTGTGGCCCATATCCATGATATACACTTAAGTAAGCAGTCCCATCTGTACCACAACTCATGTTGGTACATATGTTGTATTTCTTATTCATTAGTGAAAGCATATTCGTGCTTCTTGCTATTAGAAAGGAATTAATGAATCTTCCAAATGATTAATATTAAATAATAAATTAAGATACATTTTTTATGAAAAAATAAATTCTCATAACAAAATAATTTGATTTAATTATGAACTAATCCAATTGTTTACTCCTTTTTCTACTCACCCATCAACCTAAGTCTTGTATGATTCAACCAAAACCATTGAAGATATGTCTCCTCAATTTTTGTTCATACATATATATGGAGTCATTGTCCAAGACTTTTTATAACCAAAGGTGTCATATGTGGGCCTCAACCAAACCAATTTTCTGATTTTATTATGACGTCCTTGATGGTGCTTTTTACTCAATTTTGTTTAGATTGGTCTCCATGAAGATTACCATTTACCAACATGCTTAACAAGTTGTTATCTGATGATCTAAGGTCCAAAAGTTTCATTGGAAGACATTATGTAGATTGTATATCATCAATCAAGTTAATATTCAGGGGTCTCATGGTTTAAGGGAAGCTAATCATATACAAAAACTATTTGGCTTAGAGTGCGACTTGTTTAAACATGTAAACATATGCCATCTCAGCGTAAATTTAACCCCCAAAAGCTAGCTAATAAGGGAAGGATTTGTCCAAATCTATACAGCAAACCGTCAGTCTATTTCTAAACTAATGTGAGACTAGAACCCATTCTTATATCACCCTTCACTCCAAAAGCATAATTTGAATTTGGATTGGAGGTCCAAATCGGACGGACCTGATTATGATATCACATAAAAATATGATATTTGTATCTAACTTAACTCTAAAAATTAGTTCACCGGGAAGATTGACCAAGTTCGTATAAGAAAACCATCAATCTATTCCTCAACCAATGTGGGGCTTTGACCCACTCTATACAAAACAATGGTATTATCTACCAAGCTTTACAAGAAAAATGTAAATTTACATATAAAATAACTTTTGGGTAATCACTTTAATTTAGACTTTAAAATTTCGTTGAAGAATTCATAATGGTTGACAGGAGTTCCGTGTAGAACTGTCTCATTTTTTTCAAGGGGTGCAAAGACTGGGTCAATGAGTTTTAAACTAGCAATAACCATTTTGTACCAAGTTCATTATTAGCCATAAAACTGGCTGAATTATTTTATATTCCCTCGTCTAAATTAATTTGAATAAATTAACTATGTTTGCTGGAGTATTTTAGAAATCATGATGCAAACTGGGTAATGGGTTACATCCAACCCCTGGCCTATACAACTCCCATAGATGCTAAATGTGAGGGCTTAGAACTTCGCTAAAACTTTCGTGCGCAAGTGACGAGTGTCACACTGGATTTAAAACTTTGAAGAAGGGTCTGCAAATAGCCATAAACCACTAATTGACCCTGCTATAAATCAACACAAATGAAAGAGAGGTAATTCGAGTGCTGCACTCAAGTAGTTTAAAATATGATGCTTTAATTTGTGATTGCAGGTGCTTGATAAACAAGTGAGGCAGAATGGAGTTGGGACACGTTTTTAGAGAATAAAACAAAGTGGCGGATGAGCTTGCGAAGGAAGGAGCAAGAAGGTTAAGCTATGGTGTTACTGCTTTTTCTGCCGCACCTTCAGTGTTTGTAATTAAGCAATTGCAAGCGGACACCATTGGTACTAGTTATATTCCTAATATAAACTCTTAATATATATGTTAATTTCCCTAGGTCGGGATGTGGCCCAAACTAATCAGGAGATGGCACACGCTAGTGGCCAAAATTCCATCTTCTTTTTGGGATAAGTTTACTAAATCATCCTTTGAATATAATAAACACAATGTCTTAAAAATTTAATAATACAATAACTATAATTAATGATAAGGGTAAACTAAAAACTTAGTATAAAATTATCTTTTGATTTCATAAAGTGGACAAATATTATTGGACATCTCAAAATAGTATAGTGAACAAGTAAATATAGATAAGGGAGTAATAATAACAATAATAGTATGTAATATTATTTTAATATTTTTAAATTATAATTTAGTTTAAAAATTTATAAAAAAAATATATGAATAAAAATGTAGATTGACTCGGCAAGGTCCGCGACCCACGTAAAAATGGACTGGGTTAGCTATTTTCTAGCCATAAAAAAGGGGTCAACCATGTCTGGCCTGTCAAATTCCAAAGCTTACAAAGGCGAATGTGGATGGGATGGGCCGATACGTATTGACAGCTAGACAATAAGTATACACTCCTATAATTTAGACTGTCATCAAACTGTTTTCTAAAACTAATTAATATTCCCTCCATCCCATTTCATATTGTATTATTTGACTTGGCACGGTGTTTAAGAAAACAGAAAAAACTTTTAAAACTTGTGCTCTAAAATCATCCATATATATTTATGTGGTTGACAATCATTTCATTAAGGATAAAAGTGAAATTTTAACTTGAAATTATTTTTAATTCAAGTAAGATGACATTCTTTTTGGATCGACTAAAAAGAAAAATATGCCATATAAAATGGGACGGAGGGAGTTATACTCTATATTATTAAGGCACAATATACAAATTTGACCCTAAACTTGGAGCAAAATTATAAGTTGAAACTCAAACTTTCAACTTACATAAATTGGCACTCCAACTTGCCAATTCCTGAACAATTAGACACTACTCGCTGACATGGCACTGCACAGGTTTAACACGAAAATTAGGCGCATAGGTAGGACATTTTTGAACGTTGCATCAGTAAAAAAGTATAATTTGACCCTTTTACCCCAACTACATTTCTTTTTATATATATTATTTATTTTTAAATTAACATACACTTTCTTCTTCTTCTTTCTAGCTTTTTCCTCTCCATTTTTTTACACATATTTTTTGCCTTTTTGGATAAATAATGAATTCAAATATTTTTTAAAAAATTAATTTTTTCAAAATTTAATTTTTTTGTAAAATTAGAGTTTTGAATATTTAAAGTTTTTGTAAAATTAAAAATTTTAATATTTGATTTTTTTTGTAACTATACATTTTTATTTTTTTGTATGGAGGTGGGGTGTGGCGGGGCTGAGTGGGGCTTGGGGGGT
>JAOTQR010000002.1:15560031-15572497 GCA_025774065.1 Solanum ossicruentum
AGTTTTGTTTACTGCAAAAGTTTTGTTCTGCAAAAGGTTTTGATTTAAGTATTTTAGTAAATACATATTGAACAACAACTCACCAAGTGTAACTCTTGAAAAAAGATCAAAAATTGCCAGTTTGTGCACCAACCATGCATGACTTTCACTTCACTCCTACTATGCCCCCCTCCCAAAAAATAATCCTCCAAAAGCTTCTATCATGTCTCATTGTTCTGTTGCTTTTTAAGTCTTCCAATCACTTTTCCTTGCTTCATCTTGCAGTTAAGCTTCTCCACTGTGAATTAATTCATATTCAACATGGGATGCACAAAATCTGCCAGAAGAAAACTCTCTATTCCCACAATCACAACCATCATCTTTATCTTCTTAGCCTTCATTTTTCTCTTGTATACCAAGAGGATCACTACTATTTTGAGGTTAAAGCTCAATTGTCCCAAAAGAAATTCTACAGGTGTGCCAACTAGTTGATTAATTTCGATCCAGTTGCTCACGTTCTAAATTTTTATCGTACACATTTTAATTTTTCTTATTACTTTGCTTAATAGATGACGGAGCGTTGGAGGCTGATTCAATAGAAAATACAGCAGACGATACGCTTGATTTTGATCCAGATGAATGCAGCCTCAATCATGGGCAATGGATCTTTAATTCCTCAATTAAGCCATTGTACACAGACAGGACTTGTCCATATATCGATAAACAATATTCTTGTGTTAAGAATGGTCGAAATGATTCCTATTATCTTCACTGGGAATGGCGGCCTGATGACTGTATGTTACCAAGGTTAGCATGTTACTTTAAAAATGTCAATTTCAATTCTCTGTTTCTTTATAATAAAAGCCATATTGCAAAATGGAAGAAATAGTACTACTCTGACCGTCCCAATTTAAGGGTCTTAGTTTCCTTTTGGTCCCTCCTAAGAAGAGCCGATCTTTCTATATTTAGTAAGTTTTCCGGTTCCAACATCCTACTTCACAAATTTAAGACCTGAGATCAGGACGGAGGGAGTACTAATTGTTGTTACGAGAACTGACATCTTGACGATTCTCTGCAATGACTAAAAATTCAGGTTTGATCCAGAGATTGCCCTAAGAAAACTTAAAGGGAAAAGACTAATGTTTGTAGGGGATTCACTACAGAGAAATCAATGGGAATCTTTTATTTGTTTGGTTGAATCTGTAATCCCAAAAGGCAAGAAATCCATGAAAAGAGGCCGCGTTCATTCTATATTCAAAGCTAAGGTAATTCGCCATAAAAATCTTGTCTTGTTCAAGAATTTGCTTAAATAAGGTATTGAAGTTTGAAAAAAACATGGTTCACACTCATTTGACAGGAATATGATGCCACCATTGAGTTCTACTGGGCACCATTCTTGGTGGAATCTAACACTGATATTCCTATTAAAAGTGATCCAAAGCAGAGAATTATTAAAGTAGACTCGATTTCTCAGCGTGCTAAAAACTGGTTAGGAGCTGACATCCTTGTTTTCAATACTTATGTTTGGTGGATGAGTGGACTCAAGACCAAAGCACTGTAAGTTCATCACTTTATACAGTTAATTTCTATAAGAAAGATTTATAGCGGCAGAGCCAGGAATTCTAACAATGGGATTCAAGAAATCGTTGAATATCACAGCCGGAACTTCAACCTACAACCTAAAGCATTTTTTGAGCCACCCTTACCACCAATTAAAAGTTTTTCTTGTGCCAGGGAGACTCCACAACTTATTTTGACTTGACACCAAGTTAAGGAAAGTAAGACAAACAAATTAAAAAAGAGTGAGTATATACGAAAGAAAAAAGTTGTCTGATATGCACGTTGTAATTTTCCAAGGAAGGAGATTTAATCGAACTCCTGATTATGTAGCTCTCCTCCTGTATATAATAATTTCTACTTTGCTTTGTATATAGCTTTTAAAGTAATCAAAAAATGCAGATGGGGCAAATTCGAAAACGGAGAAGAAGGTTATGAAGAATTAGACACTGCAGTTTCTTACAGAGTAGCATTAAGGACATGGGCAAATTGGATTGATTCAGCAATTGATCCTACCAAAACAAAGGTTTTCTTCACTACAATGTCCCCTTCACACCAAAAGTAAGTTATCACTACAAACAAACACCTCAATTTCTTATTAAAACCGCGTTAAAATCCTTTGGAACTTGCACTCACAGAAACTTTTGCTGTCAGAAATAAAGAATGGGGGAATGTAAACGGGATCAAGTGCTTCAACGAGACGAGACCAATAACGAAGAAGGGTCATTGGGGAAGTGGTTCAAATAAAGAGATGATGAATGTTGTTGCTAGTGTTATGAGGAGAATGAAAGTTCCTGTTACTGTTCTAAATATAACGCAACTATCTGAGTACAGAATCGATGCACATACGTCCATTTATGGTGAAGGCAAATTGTTAACAGATGAACAAAGAGCAGATCCTTTGCATTTTGCAGATTGTATACATTGGTGTTTGCCTGGAGTTCCTGATACTTGGAATCAGTTGCTTTTTGCATATTTGTAACCCAAAAAATTGTCATGCTAAAGTCTAAACAGACTGGAAGAGAGATTCTTTTAGGGGTGTAAAGAGGTGGGTTGGGTTGAGTTTTATATATTATCACTTCACTTTATTGATTTTGATTTTTAAATATACTAAATCAATAACAAATCAATAAAATAACTTTTATCAAATTTTGATTTATCGATTTTATGTCTTTAATAGTTTGGTTTCGGTATATCTAATAAGATTGATAATGAGGATTTATATTAATAAAAGCAGATGAAGTACGAACACTATGTTTAAAAATTTGCAAAACCTACAATTAATTAAGTAGCTAAAATAGGTAGCTAATGACTTAATTACAGTAAAGATTAAAAAAGGTTAAGTATTGTTATAACGTCTTATTATTATTAAATTACTAATATTTAATATTTACGAAGAGGTAAAAAGGTAAATTATTATAATTTATTTGGGTTATCACTTTACCCAATAACTCAATTGTAAAAATTGATATCGAACCGATAATCCAATAATTCTTTTTTTCTTTTTAAAATCATTAAAACCCAGTAGCCTAATAACCCAAGAACAATAAACCAATAATATGTTTATTGATTTTATTTTTGCACACCTCTAGATTCTTGGTAAATTCTTGTAACCACGTGGAATCAATTCGCAAAGTAAATTGATTCCCCTAATTACTCAAGTTGGACCAATTGGTCAAAATGTTTAATTTTTTTTTTTGAAAAAATAAGTTCACTAAAAATTAGAAAAGCAACTTTCTTGAATTATTTAAATTTGCATCGATTGTGTATAAAGTACATAATCAATAACATGATACACATAAATCTATGATTCACAAATTTGGGGTGATGTATCAAAAATAATATTGGAACATAATGCATGATACATTAAAAATTATAATATATCATAAGGTCAAAAACCATCAGATACATTAGAAATTATAACTTTTGATAAAGAAAGTCGTGTAGCAATTAGATCAATCTTTTTCTCCTTTTTTTTTGAAGCTTTTCAATTGGAGATTTCAAACTTGAACCTATATCATTCTTTGCTTTCTTCTTTTGTATTTTCTTTATGAATGAAATGTTTTATTGTTTGAATTTATTTTCATTAAAACTATCATCATCCGAATCAAACTCATGAGTAATATCATCTTTCATTTGAGGACATCTTCAATTTGATGAGCATCTTGATTTTGAGAAAAGTCTTTAGTTTGACGAATACCTTCCCTTTGAGGAAGATTTTGATTTTGAGGAACTAGCTGGATAAGACCAATACTAAAAGATGGGTCATAATTTATATGTATCAGAACTTTAAAATGAAGAACATTGATTTGAAATATCTTTTTTTTTTTTAAGAAATTGGTGTATTGAAAGTAAACAATGAATGATGAAAAACTTCTCCTACTTTTGTTAAAAAATTCCAACGTAATAAGAAAAATAAGAAAAAGCCAGTTGAAATTAAGATTGTTTGAAATAAAGCCTGTAATTTAGTTATGATTTTAGAGAAGTTAAAAATGAAGTGAAAATATGTAGAGTCTTGCGTTAGAAAACTCGAGAAAGAAATAAAAAAAGAGATTTATTATGGTTCTATAGGATTTTGTGATGGTCTTGAGGGATTCTATGATGATCTATTGGTTCTATATTATGCATAAGTGTACCTTTTGGGTTTATGGGGCCTAGTTAGCGTACATGTATAGATACTAGGACTTTGCACCCGCATACAACACTATGCCTCAGTTGGGGGTAGTTGTGTATTGGCCTATATTATCAATGTTTAGTACTTGGGCTGGTTCAGGTTATCATTGTTTTTCACTTTGATTGGTTCAGTTATAGTTTGAGGGTTTCTAGACATGCCTATGCCTTGATCTGAGTTCGTTTTGCTACACTGTTGCAGTTCTCTATATATTTGTACTTTATTTATGTTCACTATTTCACTCGGCCGGTCGATGATGCCTCCTAGGTGCCTTTTCTAGTACTCATCCCTGCTGCTGCATCTTTCCATTGTTCAGGTCTAGGAACGGGCTGTGATAGCTGAGTTGGGAACTTCGGGAGCACTCAAGAGACTTTTGTGAGCACCTGACTTTTTCGCAGTCTCCTTCCTATGGATGACCGTCTTTTATCTCTAGGCATTGGCCTTGTATGGTAGTGTTATGTATTTGTAGAGACACTCTGATTTTGTATATTATTATGGTTATCGGTATATGGAGCTGAGGGTTTTAGGAAACAACCTCTCTACTTCTATGAGGTAGCAGAAAAGTCTGCGTACAATCTACCCTCCCCAGACCCCACCTGTGGGATATCACTGGGTATATTGTTGTTGTTGTTGTTGGTATATGTATATGATATGCCTTGCATCTAATATAGCTCTGTACAGTTGACTTCCAGGTTTTGGATAGATTTCGGTGTATATATTATTGTTGTATTGGCTTGGTTTAGACTAGAGAGATAGAAAAGATACTCTTGAGTTAGAAATTGACTTGTCTGTAGGTGGGACCTAACAGGCGCCATCATGACCGGGATCGGATCGTGACATCTGCTTATCTTATGTTCTATTTGAGACTGAGACTCATACTTGTATTTACTTTTTATTGTATTTGGTACTAGAGGCTTGTACATATGATACTAGTCTTGAGATGATTTTATATACTTGATATTGTAGCGCTTGTCTTATATTTAGACTTTATCTCTCCACTTTAGTTTATGTTATTGATTCGAGCAGGTTTGAGCTTACATGTCTTGGTGGGTTAGGTAAGTGTCATCGCACCTATTTTTGGATCATGACATTTTATAACCACAATTTAAATTTCAACTCAAGAAAATAAACACAAAAGTTACAAATAAATAGATAAATCCTAAAAGATATAAAAATAAATAGTTGTTCATACTTTTAATATGAGAATATAAATTACACCAATGTAAATAAAGAGCTTAAAAACGTGTTGAAATTGGAGATTAAATTGGATTAATTGAAGACTCTTTTAAAATAGGTCAAGGCTTGAATAGGTTGAGATTGAACTTAGTTCAAATTATCTTGAGCACAACTCATAAAATTTTGGACGAGTTGGATGGGTTACCTATACTTTGACTCATTTTAATACCCAAGAAAGGAAAAATCTTTATTCTTATACATGGTCATGATAGAGTTTTTGGGCTCCAGGAAATAGCAGATCAGTACATTATATTACATAAATAATAACTTGATACATGTACTTGTTCACAGTTTAAAGTGTCACGATCCGTACCTAGGGCCCGGACGTGACACGAAGAATGGGAACCGAAAGAGATCCCAAACAAGCATCTTAGCATATCATTACACATACTTGGTCGTGGAAGTAATGGAACAACAACAAGAGAATATAAAATAAGGATAAAGGGGCTAAGGGTTTTTTCATAACTTAAAGCATACAAGAGTCAAGAGAGTCAAAGCTCAAAGTATCATTATATAACTTGTCCAACAACACCTCCAAACTTAGAATTGGGCGGGAGCCAAGACAACTTTCCGGGCTCATCCTCATAGTCAAAAGCATACAATAAAAGAAGGAAAGTCTTTGCATAATATAAGATCAAAAGATATCGTCTCGTAGTTGAGGATTCACCAAACTTGCTTCAAAGATAGTACTAACCACGTGGAGGAGGAAGATGATAAAGTGGAGCTCCAGTTCCTACATGGTGACATCATGTAGGCATAAAGTATGCGTTAGTACGTTTGAATGTACTAAGTATATGGGATGCAATGCAACAAGAATCATAAGCCATGTATAGTCAAGATGCATAATCATAGTCAATCGATAGCATAATATCAATATGATATGCATGATCAATGCTTGAGTAAAACATGCTTTTAAGTCATAATCAATGAACATAAGCTCAATATGCCATGTGCTATCAATGCGTAAGATGAAACATGCTTAAGAATAATCGCTCTAGCATATCTTGTTTAACACCATAAAGTAACATAAATAGATCATCCAACTACCTTACACTAGAGGGTGAGGGATAGGTCATAACCCCTTCTAGAAGGTAATGGGTAGAGAATGAGGGTGGAAGAGTAGCATAGGTCATAACCTCTACATGTAAGCATGAGATAATACAACACATTAAATTGCACATGAGGGTGAGGCATACCACATAGTTCATACCCCTACATGTCAGTGTATAAAATTGAATCCATATGAGGGTGAGGCGTAAGACATAGTTCATAACTCCTTCATATAAGTAAAATATATTGCATAACATCAAATTATACATGAAGGTGAGGTGGACAACATAGTTTCATAACCCCTTTATGTAGAAATTCGGCCTTATACTAGAGGGTAAAGGATATCACATAGTTCATAACCCCTCCTAGTAGGCTTCACAATTCACAAGAGCATAAACCTTAGCATAAGAATTCAATAACTCATCAACAATAGACAATTGTAAAAATCATGCACTAAATCATCAATAACTCTAAGAATCCTTGTCAAAATATTTTATCAAATACTTGGCGGGTTGTAATGCTAGTTTAAAATCATGCAATTCAAGAGTGAAATCATGTGAGAAAATCAATGTAAAATCACCCACCAACACTTGGTAATACCCTTAAGCAAGATACATCAAAACCCCTCTTTCAATCACATAATGGATTATAGATTTATAGCTTAAAACATGCTTAAACAATCATAATTTTATGAAACTCCAACATAGTTTATAACCAAATTCATAATAAGTAAGACCCATAAGTAAATCAACTTAGAAACATGCAATTTGTGTAAAAAGGAAGGTTGGGCACCATGGATGAGAGGACCCAATGGTTGAAACCCACATATCTCAACTTTGGAGAATTACTTGATGAAGATTTGATTGTGAACTTGAAGCTTGAATGAAATCCTTAGATCCGGAATGAGTTTGGGACACTTGATTTTGAGTGAAATATTTGGCTAAGTGATAGAGAGGGTTTAGGGGAATGTCTTGAATGATATGGAGTTGAAAAATGACTAAGTATAGGTGTTTTTACGCATAGTTCCTTGGACTAGAATAGAAATACTAGCACAAAAATAATACTGGTCCGCGCCCTGGCTGCGTGTCACCAGGGGCACGGATCCTCTCAGTTTTTGTAAATTTTGCAAAATGAAATTTCGCTACGGTTGCTCTAAAATCGAGGTATATCCATTTCCCACTCAATTTTGCCCCTGATCATGAATATAAAATCGGATTTTTGATATCACGCATGGATTTTGAGATATATAGAAATTATGATTATGGGCATTTCCGAGGCATCATTTCGGACTTTTTTGGGGTCATTTCATAAAGCCACACTCCAACCTTATAATTTTTCTAATTAAGTGATATGCTTCGGAAGAAACTTGTTTAAATTATTCACTGTTGACAAAATTGATCTTAGTTTTCTATCTTAAAGTTGGTACCTCATGGACCATTCTTTATGTGATATATCAGCTTTCTTTTTGACAAATTAATATCATTAACATAAAATAATCAATGTATTTTGTAGACTGAGTTAACCTATAGTTCAATATGTAAATTTAGTATGGGCACAATAACTGAGGAGACTTTTTCAATGTCTTAGAGCTCCTTCTGGCTATGTCGAAATAATATTCAGTTAAAATATCTCATGTATGTGGTTGTCTACTGGAAGATTTTTCATCTTTTGAATGGTCATCATTTAATTGTTTGGCTTATTATATCTCCTCATATTTTGCTCTTTCTCTCTCTATCTATATATGTTTGTATAGAGCCGGAGCCAGGATCATTATGTTATGGATTTTTAACCATAGTTCTTTTTGCTTATTGATGTCTGAAAAGATTATTTGCAGATAGTAGATGAAAGGTGCCAAGTCAAAGTCAATGGATTCTGTCGACTTGTACCTACTATACTAGCTCCGCTCCCTGTGTCTATGTTGAAAGATTACACTTAAGCTCTACCTCCATGAGTTATGATCTATTTTAAGCTTTGATAGATCTATTATTGTAGGCAAATTCAGTACTTTACCAGTTTCTAGCACCTTAAGTTTGAAGTACTAATAATTGCTCTTTCTTCTTTCTGGCTATGTTTTGTTACTACCATGGTGATTGAGGCATTATCAATCCTCAAACAAAAACTACGGGATCCGTACGTGGGACTCGAGGAAAAACAAGAAATTGTAAGAAGAAAGATGGAAGTGTTGATCAGTCGAAGGAAGGATGTCATGGATGAAGTAAAAGATGTAGAACTCCATTCGAGTAAAATACACAAGACGGAGGTTGAAAATTGTACAAAAGCTAGAACATGAGCTTGAATTGTTTGAGCAAGAAGTACAACAGAGTTCCAGCTTTTCGCACATTGGATTGTCAAATCGTGCTGACAGAATTCATAAAGAGTGGAAGATCTCCTAGAGCAAGGTAAATTTTCTGAAGGAATTTTGTATCATATGAATAATTACCATGGCTGCAAGTATGAGAGGAGTTAAACGGTGTTTTTGAGTGGAGGGACGCATTTGAAGAATTCAGAGACTCTTGTATGCAAATGGAGAATATGAACAATGAGGTGTCTCCAATTCTCCAGTGCCGACTGAGAGATCCAAGACTACAGAAGTGTTTTCTTTATTGTTGCTTATACCCCGAATACTTACAAAATTAAGAGAGATGAATTGGTTCACCTTCTCATTGTGGAAGAGTTGCTTGTCAAAAGGAACAGCAGGAAAGCAGAACTTGACCAAGGCTATGCAGTATCGAATAAACTGGAAAGGGCGTGCTTACTAGAAAGTGTCGTGAATGGTAATGGATCTCGATGTGTGAGGATGCATGATTTGGTGAGAGAAATGGCATTGCAAATTGCGAGAAATGAAACTAATTTGATGGTGAAAGTGGGAGCACAACTATGATCAGATAGAAGAAGAAGCGCGAAATATGACTCTTCTACCACTTAGCATTCAGGAATTACTTATTTCAGAATGTGATTTTCGCACGTTAGACAATAGCTTGTTAGATGGTATTCCATCTCTGATTCAGTCCAAAGACTTGAGAGTAATTAAAATTAGTAGCTGTAATGGTATAGACTTCCTAATTAGGCTATCGAATTGTAGCTCAACGGGACATATGTCAACTTGCAACCTACTCGAAATTCTTGAGAGATTGGTTTTGCATTGCTTAAAAGAATTCAATGGTCTTCGTAAGTTGGAATTAGGAGAACCTTTGCCTCCCATTGGAACCTTTTCCCATCTCCAGTGCCTTGAAGTTTCATTCTGTGATAAAATGAGGAAGTTAATCCCTAAGTGGCTGCTGCAGTACCTCCTAAATCTGACAGAAATTACTGTAAGGATTTGCGAGGAAATGGAAGAGATAATAGCAGATGATGAAGAAGAACAAGTTAACCAGTACACGAGCTTTGCCTAATCATCGCCTATCATTTCTTATAACAGCATCAACGATGAGGTTGGTCAACCGAAGTTGCAGATTCTTTATTTACATGCATTGCCACAATTCAAGAGCATACACAAGGGAAGAATGTCTTGTGGTTCTATTCAGCATGTAAAAGTTTCATTATGTTGTAAACTGAAGAGACTTCCGTTTATTCTCCCTCTTCGAAATGGCAAGCCATCAGCTCCTCCAGATCTTGAATTTATCAGAATGTATGAAAAATCATGGAAAACTTTAGAATGGGACCATCCTCAATACAAGAATATACTCCATCCTTTTGTGAAGAAAAACTAATACAAACCTCAGGTACATATTTCTACTCACATTTCAGAATAACCTCATGTATATTGATTATCTCAAGCTTGTTCTTTTTGATATTTCATGCTAATAATCATCAATCTTGAGCATAATTTTTACATGTCAAAATAATATTTTGAGTGATCAACAAGTCCATGGCATTTCAAAACACTCTGAAGTATCTTTGAGACGATATGAACGATTGCAAAAAAGGAAAAAAAATCAAATTTGAATTGGTTAAATAGGGGAGAAATATGTTGCAAATATTTGTTGTATCTAGCTTTTGGGGGTGCATACACTGTATAAGGTGATAAAGTCCATGTATATCCTATCGTCCCTAAGCTGCACTTGTGGGACGACACTAGGTGTATGGATATTTCCTATTTTTGCTACATCTAAAATAAGTGTTACATCCCAAAATACCTCCTAGATGTGACTGACACCCGCCCACACATTTGTCGTGAGAACTAAATATTCATACACACCCCAAACTATCCAAACACTAAGAATATAATGTGCAACTCCAAAACTCATTAATACTCATAACAATAGAGTAACTAACTAGCAAACCAAAATTTCATATCAATTTATAAAAAGAAACGGCCATTTAACAAAAATATCTCTAGCCCAAATCCCACAATAAGATCATGCAACATCTAATAGAGTGATATGAGTTTAACTGATAGGCATACAAACACCCAAAAAGAAGAAAAATATAAATCATACTAGATCGAGCTGAAGTAATAGCCTCCACGAACAATGCGAAGGCTCACCTCAGCGACAGAATCTACGAAAACGAACTCGTCAGCCACAAGTCTCGCCCTCTGCTACAGTATCTGCATTGACATGCAAGTAAGGAGTGAGTAATATATAAATATAACCCACTAAGATCCTTGACTCGCTATTTTAATACCCTTGGAACAAGAGTTATAAAATACATATGCATGTCGGTTATACATAAATAATATACACAGGTGTATACTTCATAATAAGTTCAATAAATTTAAACAAATGTACAAAAATAGTCACTACATGTCTCAATTCAATGCACACTCAAAACCTGTCACAAACGGCAGCAAATGAGATCAACCCATCACCCCAACAAGTCCATGACAACATGTATAATGCTCTAAAAATGTACTACGGCAGCTTGTACAAAGCCCCTAACATATTACGACAGCATGGACATGCCTCTAACATATTACGACAGTTAGGTATGCCCCTAGTAACCACATCATAGTGATAAAAAAGGGTATTCAACATCACACCACATATAACTCATGAAAATATTCGATGTTCTTCTCAAAAATAGCATATCTAGGGTTTATTATAGAAACTCAACTCTGTCAAGCATATGTTTGTCCCAACATATACACCAGACAGAGAAAAATATTTTTTTTCCAAAGCATGATTGAAAAACAAGCACTAAAGCTTAAAGTTTCACTTACCTTATTAATGACAAGGTCCACAACCTTGCACGCATAGAGCACCCATCAAAACAGCCCCTACTTTCCTCTATCTATGAAAAGATACTGATTATCGATATTAATTATGTTGGCCAAACTCAAGTCTCAATATCCCTAGTTTTCAAGTTTAGGGTTAAACTCTAATACTCAATCTCTTAGACTATAAATTAAAAGTAAAGGTATTCATCTCATTGTTAAAATCCAATTGGTGAAAATTCTAGTAAATATCTTTTCAACTAACAAGAGCACACAATAAACAAGAAAATATCTGCACTTTATCATTCAAAACAGTGGTACAAAGATCAAGTTAATTCTATATATAAGTTTTCCCCAAATCACCTTGTGAGTTGTGTGTGTTTTTTTGCAAAGAGAAAAGAACGAAAGTAGAAGAAAAAGAACTGCTCAAGTTTTTTTTTTTCTGCTGCGACAGTTCTGTAAAAAAAGAACCGGTCATTTCCCCCTTTTGTTTTGTTTGCTGCATAGAAATTAAAAATAAAAGGGGTTGGGCCCTCTTTTTTCTATTTTTTTAATAAGAATTATTAATGGTTAAAATTATCAATTAATTTTTCATTAAAAATGTAAAAGTTATTGCAATAAGTGTATTTGGTAAGAGTCTACTACTTTAGCAGTAAGAAGAGTCTACTACTCTATTTATGTTGAAATTAGGTCTTAAGCCTAACTCACACCCCAAAAGCTAGCTCAAAAGGAGGAGGATTGCTAAACCTTATAAGGAGTCCACCCATCCTATTAAGGACCAATGTGGGACTTTTGTGTCTCAACACCCCCCCTCACGC
>JAOTQR010000002.1:15572597-15588849 GCA_025774065.1 Solanum ossicruentum
AAACACAATAAAATCTTTTCGTCCAAATAAATAAGATGAATGACAAAGGCACAATGAACTCCAAAAAAAGTAGAGAACACGCAATTTATGTGAAAACCCCAAATCGAGGAGAAAACCACGGGACCGTTCAACAACAGTCCACAAACTTCCACTAATCACCAAGAACCAAGTAGGTACAACAAGTTCTCCTCTCTAGTAAACACTAGATGCAAATACAATCATCAAGAAACATCCTTGGCAAAACAACAATCAACAATTTCACCAAAATAGAGTAAAAATTCTAAAATATAGGTCTGAAAAATGCAGCAATAAAATGACCTTTCGGGCATCAAAATGAGAAACTAATCAGTGTACTTGAAGAGGAAAGTGTCACAAAGAACATACTAAAATTTGAGGACGATCGGACGATAGATCTCGATGTGTGAGGATGCATGATTTGGTGAGAGAAATGGCATTGCAAATTGCGAGAAATGAAACTAATTTGACAGTGAAAGTGGGAGCACAGCTATGATCAGATAGAAGAAGAAGTGTGAAATGTGACTTTTCTACCACTTAGCATTCAGGAATTACTTATTTCAGAATGTGATTTTCGCACGTTGGGCAATAGCTTGTTAGATGTTATTTCATCTTTGATTCGGTCCAAAGACTTGAGAGTAATTAAAATTAGTAGATGTAATGGTAAAGACTTCCTAATTAGGCTATCGAATTGTAGCTCAACGGAACATTAGGGATATATGTCAACTAGCAACCTACTCGAAACTCTTGAGAGATTGGTTTTGCATTTCTTAAAAGATTTCAATGGTCTTTGTAAGTTGGAAATAGGAGAACCTTTGCCTCCCATTGGAACTTTTTCCCATCTCTGGTGCCTTGAAGTTTCATTCTGTGATAAAATGAATGGTTGTTGCAGTACCTCCTAAATCTGACAGAAATTACTATAAGGATTTACGAGGAAATGAAAGAGATAATAACAGATATTTGATCCATTTTCATCAGTGTGGATCTTTTGAAGTTGTAGCAGTTTCTTCTCCAATGCATCATTTATCCAACGATATCTTACATCGATATGTTTGGACCTTGCGTGAAAGGAGACATTTTTGCAAAGATGGATGGTACTTTGATTGTCACAAAACATCTCAAACTTGTTTTGTTTGACATCAAGTTCTTTAAGAAATTCCTTCATCCATAACTACTATTTTCAAGCTTCTGTTGCTGCTATAAATTCTACTTTTGTAGAAGACAATGCAATGCACTTTTGCAATTTCGACTGTCAAGACACAACTCCCCCTGCAAATATAATCAGGAATCCTGATGTAGACTTTCTTGAGTCAACATTGCTAGCTAAATCTGCATCTGTATATCCAACTAACACAGGTTCTGCCTCTCCAAAACATAAGCATATTTTGGATGTACCTAAAAAATACCTGATAATCCATTTAACATCTGCCCAATGTTCCTTTCCAGGATTTGAAAGGAAACAACTCACTACTCCAACCGAGTAAGCAATATCTGGTCGTGTACACACCATGGCATACATCAAACACCCAACTGCTGAGGCATATTAGTATTCTAACCATATCTTCCTTCTCCTTGTCAGTAGAAGGGCACATACTGGAACTCAATTTAAAGTGATTAGCAAGTGGACAACTAACTGCTTTATCCTTGTCCATATTAAATTTCTGAAGTACTTTTTCAATGTACTTCTCTTGAGATACCCAAAACTTTTTGGAGCTACTATCTCTTGTAATTCTCATGCCAAGAATTTGTTTGCTAATCCTAAGTCATTCATTGCAAAAGACTTACTCAATTGCATCTTTACACTGTTGATTCTTGAAATATTTTTTCCAATAATCAGCATATCATCTACATAGAGTAGAAGGATAACAAAATCATCTTCAGAGAATTTATTGATAAACACGCATTGATCTACAATAGTTTTCTTGAAGCTTTGCTCTCATATAACAGACTCAAACTTCTTATACCATTGTCTTGGTGCCTGTTTCAAGCCATATAAGCTTTTCTTCAATCTGCAGACATGATCCTCTTTTCCCTTCACTTTGAAACCCTTTGGTTATTCCATGTAAATTCTTCTTCTAGATCTCCATGAAGAATGACAGTCTTCACATCCATTTGCTTCCAAATTGAGACTTGCAGCCAACCCTAGTACAGTACGAATGGATGCCATTTTCACAACAGGTGAAAATATCTCGTCAAAGTCAATGCCCATCTTTTATCTAAAACCTTTGATGACTAATATCGCTTTAAAGCGTGGATGGGCTCTGTGTTCTTCATGTTTTATTTTAAACACCCATTTATTCTTTAACGCTCTTTTACCATTAGGCAACTTCACGAGATCAAACATTTTATTCTCATGCAAGGATTTTATTTCATCTTACATGAATTCCATCCATTTTTTGTTGTTTTCATCATTCATTGCCTCACTAAAGCTTTCCGGTTCTCCCCCACCAATCAGTGTAACCTACTGATCAACTGGGTACCTAGTAGAAGACTTCATATTTCTACTAAATCTTCTTAAGGGTACTGGAGACTCTCCAGCTATTGGTGGTTGAGTGTGACCACCATCAACATCCTCTTCTTCTGGTTCATTTTCTTGGGGAATACCTCCATTATCTGCATCTTGCGGATGGTCATCATGAACCTCATCTTCAACTTGAGTCGATACTTCTATTGGAGAATTCAACCTTAAGCTTGTTGAATCATCTGTAGGAGTACAACCTTCTTTTTCTGCTTTATTTATATCCTTAATAGTTTGATCTTCAATAAAGACAACATCTCGACTCCTAATAAGCTTCTTGTGCACTAGATCATGAAACCTATAGCTAAATTCATCTTGACCATAGCCAATAAACACACAATGTCGTGTTTTGACATCAAGATTTTGCCATTTATCCTTTGGAACATGAACAAAAGCTTTGCACCTAAATACTCGTAAATGTTTGTAAGAAACATTATTTCCTGACCATATTTTCTCCGGAACTTCATATTGAAGTGGAAACATGGTGAGCGGTTTAGCACATACACTGCTATAAGTAGTGTTTCACCCCAAAAAGATTTATCTAGCTTTGAATGAAAGAGTAAACACCTTGTTCTTTCTATCAAAGTTCGATTCATCCTTTCAGCTAAACCATTTAACTGTGGTGTCTTTGGAGGCATCCCTTGATGTCTAATATTATGCTTTTTGCAATAAGCATGAAATGATCCAATATATTCTCCGTCATTGCCTGTGCGGACACACTTGATGTTCTTCCCAGTTTCTCTCTCAACTGAGGTATGAAATTGTTTGAAGACTTCTAGCACTTGATCTTTGGACTTAATGGTATAAACCTAGGTCTTCCTTGAATGGTCATCGATGAAGGTCACAAAATATCTAGCTCTACCAAGTGACTTTGGTAGTGGACCACACACGTCAGAGTGAATCAGATCTAAAACATTCTCCATTCTTGAAGATGGAGAACTATGGAAAGAGACTCTGTTCTGTTTTTCAGCTAGACAATCTTCGCATTTCTTCAGTGATACCTAATCTAAATCAGGTAGAACTTTATCTTTTACTAATTTAGACATCCCTTTTTCACCAACATCACAAAGCATCTTATGCTATAAACGTGCGGTATTTTCATTTTTCGTCACATTTATAGATTCATCAGAGACCTTTGCTTGCATCACATATAGTTTTGAGAGTTTGTGTCATCTCGCAATGATAAGGGAGCCTTTGGTAAGCTTCCATTTTTTATTTCCAAAATTGTTTTGAAAACCTTCATCATCAAGCTTGCCTATAGACATTAAATTTAGGTGTATGTCAGGGATGTGCCTTATATCTTTTAGAAGAAGTTCTATGCCGTTATCTGTTTCCAAACAAACATTTCCTTTGCCAATAACTTTTGACAGGTTTCCATTTCCCATCTTTACAACACCATAGTCGCCATGTGTATAAGATGAGAAGAGGTTTTTGTGTGGTGTACCGTGAATGGTTTGCACCACTATCAATTACCCAACTTGTCTTTTGAGTTAATTAACCAACAATCTCACTGTCACAACTGATGTTGAACTCATCTATAAGATTTTCTTATTCATCATCACTGTTTTTCTTCCCTTCTTGTCTCTATTATTTTGCCTGTCACTCTTGAATTTTTGACAAAATTGCTTGATATGACCTTTCTTCTTGTAATAATGGCACTCAACATTTGCATATTTGTTTGACTTTCCTCAACTCCTGTCTCTGGAGCTCGAACCCTTCACTTGACTTATCCCCCTCTTTTTAGTAATCAGAACTTCGGATTCTGAGAAAGAGGTTGAACCTTGAGATCTACATCTCATTTCTTCATTTAATATACTGCTCTTGACAGCTTCCATGTTTACTACACCGTTTAGTGCAGTATTTGTCAAATAAACTTTCAAAGTTTCCCATGACTTTGGTAAAGAAGCTAAAATCATAAGAGCAATTATCTCATCGTTAAACTTTATGACCATTGCGATAGTTGATCCATCATTCCTTCTATGTTATTTAGGTGATCAACTACAGAAGTGTTTTCTTGATATTTTACTTCCATCAACTGGGTTAAGTAAAATAATTTGTTGTTGCTGGTCTTTGAAGCATACAGCTGCTCTATCTTGTTCCAAAGTGTTCTGGCATGAGTTTCGTCACAAATATGATTGTAAACATTGTTATCGACAAAGTGTCAAATATATCTACAAACTCGCTTATGCTCAAACATGCACTCATCTTCGGACATCCCTTTCGGTTTGACAGTAGAAAATACCGGCAAGTGCATCTTCGTAATCATGAGAAGATCCTTCATTTTGCTTGTCCACACACGGTAATTTGTACCATTCAGGTTGATCATTTGCTTGTCTTTACCTTCATTGCCATGAACCTAGACCAGACTCTAATACCACTTGTAGGGGCCCATACAGAGGAGTGAGTAATAAAATTTAGGAGGAAAAATAAAGCAAAATAGACATCAGAAAATTTAACGTGGTTCACCCAAAACTTTTAGACTACGTCCACAAATCAACACTTCTACTATATTTCTTCTACTATTGCAAATAATAGGCACAAGTGTACAATTTCCTCTACTATTACAAATAGTAGACTCTCAGAGAATAATACCAACAATAGTAAACACACTATTTCTTTTAGGAAAAAATATTTTTTAAGCATGCATTCTAATTTTTTTCTTCACAAACTATTTATTTTATAGTTTATGGTATACCTCACAGAAGAAATACTTATTTCTTTCTCTCTGTGGCTCTCTATGTATTTTCTCTCTTTTTCTGAATGAATTTGAACTAAGGAGCAAATGCTCCTTTTATAGAGAAATTTTGGCAGGTTGCCAACTTTGAATGGCCACTTGAAAACAATTTGCAAAGTTGCCAAGTTTGAATGGCCAAACATGAAAAAAAACAACTTGCAGAGTTGCCAAGTTTGAATGGGCAAACTTGAAAAACAACTTGCAGAGTTGCCAAGTTTGAATGGCCAAATTTGGCATGTGAGCCCTTCATTTGGAGGGACCCACTTAACAGAAAGTGAGAGCACAACTATGATCAGATAGAAGAAACGCGAAATGTGACTCTTCTACCACTTAGCATTCAGGAATTACTTATTTCAGAATGTGATTTTCGCACGTTAGGCAATAGCTCGTTAGATGCTATTCCATCTCTGATTCAGTCGAAAGACTTAAGAGTAATTAAAATTAGTAGATGTAATGGTATAGACTTCCTAATTAGGCTATTGAATTGTAGCTCAACGGGACATATGTCAACTTGCAACCTACTTGAAACTCTTGAGAGATTGGTTTTTTATTGCTTAAAAGAATTCAATGGTCTTTGTAAGTTGAAATTAGGAGAACCTTTGCCTCCTATTGGAACCTTTTCCCATCTCTGGTGCCTTGAAGTTTCATTCTGTGATAAAATGAAGAAGTTAATCCCTAAGTGGCTGCTGCAGTACCTCCTAAATCTGTCAGAAATTACTGTAAGGATTTGCGAGGAAATGGAAGAGATAATAGCAGATGATGAAGAAGAACAAGTTAACCAGTACACGAGCTTTGCCTCATCATCGCCTATCATTTCTTATAACAGCATCAACGATGAGGTTGTTCTACCGAAGTTGCAGATTCTTTATTTACATGCATTGCCAGAACTCAAGAGCATATACAAGGGAAGAATGTCTTGTCGTTCTATTCAGCATGTAACAGTTTCATCATGTCGTAAACTGAAGAGACTTCCATTTATTCTCCCTCTTCGAAATGGCAAGCCATCAGCTCCTCCGGATCTTGAATTTATCAGAATGGACGAAAAAACATGGAAAACTTTAGAATGGGACCATCCTCAATACAAGAATATACTCCATCCTTTTGTGAAGAAAAACTAATACAAACCTCAGGTACATATTTCTACTCACATTTCAGAATAACCTCATGTATATTGATTATCTCAAGCTTGTTCTTTTTGATATTTCATGCTAATAATCATCAATCTTGAGCATAATTTGTACATGTCAAAATAATATTTTGAGTGATCAACAAGTCCATGGCATTTAAAAACAATCTGAAGTATCATTGAGACGATATGAATGATTGCAAAAAAGGAAAAAAAATCAAATTTGAATTGGTTAAATAGGGGAGAAATATGTTGCAAATATTTGGTGTATCTAGCTTTAGGGGTGCATACACTGTATAAGGTGATAAGGTCCATGTATATCCTATCGTCCCTAGGCTGCACTTGTGGGACGACACTAGGTATGTTGATTCAGAACATGAGGAGACTGAAAAATGAACAAGAGAGTCTCAGTACATTGGAAAAACTCCGACTGAGCAGAGCACCGGACATTCATAGCAAGCTGCAGTTCAATGTACATATAGAAGGAACCTATCTTTGCAGTGTTACACAAACAGAATCAGCAGCATTCTGGACTATGAAGTCCACAAATATTTCAAGTTAGAATGCATTTGTACTTACAACTTGCCACACGTTTTTATCTTTTCAGTATTTTCCTCCCATCACAATTTTGATTCCTGATGCTTCTTTTCTTCTAAGATTTTTGTCATTGCCATGTACAGCGGTCGTTGGAAGTCTCATCTGAATTCCTTTAAGCATAAAAGAAGTGGATCATCACATGAAGTAGTATTGGCCCGGTGTGCACCCCTTAAAAGAAATTAATTTAGGCAGAATTGAATCAGTGAATGACTTCCCAAAATAACAATCCTGATGAAGAATACCAATGCTATTATCTGCTCTTTCACGTTGATTGTTGTTCATTATATCGTTTTCGTGCTTTTGAATAGAGCTCAAGTGTATCTGCATGGCTAGAGTCAAGACACAGGGCTGCTTCACAATCTCGAATGGTAGATGTAGGCTCACCCATCGAGTCATGAAAAGCTGCTCGAAGATGGAGCAGATGTAAGTCAGGCTTGAAAGCTATGACTTTTGTTAGCTCTGAGATGGCCTCAGATTCCTTATGGTCATCCATTAGAACTGAAAATACAATACACGATGTTACTTCTCTATCCAACCAATCAACTAAGAGAAATAAAAATTTCAAGTTAGCAGAAGGATCACTTGCATGATCCTATATGCTAAGAACGACCGTCACCTCTGCTACACACAAGTTATTCCAACCAAAAGGAGATCCTCATCTCCAATTTCATTTCTCAGATTCTGATGCAATAATATTTATTTATGTTGGCAAACAAGAAAAAGTGACTATATCTTAATGTAAGACATTAGTCTTACTTTCGAGAAAAACAATCAAGTGACTTTAGTTGCTTTCTCCCATCAGAAACTAAAGTTATGTCCAAGTAGAGGATTTGCTTGAGTTTGCTGGAATCGTGAGTTGAGACTCCACAAGCATAAGATGCACTCTAATCCAATTTTTGAAAATTTGGGAGTATGAAACAAGACGTTTGTCCAATTACTTACATGTACTGTTCTAGAACAGCTAACCTACTGAGGAACATAAGAAACAGTTTTCTGATTTCCACTAAACAAATTCCAAACAAGATTCAACTTTAGCATGTAACAACTGCTCTAACATATTGGGTCCTTCTAAGGTAAAGAACTTCTTTCAAACTGAAATCGTCGTTGAGCTTAGACTCTAAAGTAGAGCCTAGAGACTGCAGGCTAGTGTCATGATTCCTTAAACTATGTGCCATTTGTTCTCCACTACCAAATTATGTCAACTTTGTGGCACGGAGACTAGTTCAGACAAGACAGGTTCGTTTTAAATCAAACAACAATGAAGTGCGCCTAAAGCAATCATAAGAATCCATGGAACTGAAGAACGATTTGGTCGACCAAGTAGTTAACCTTTTGTCATTACATATTTAAGGGACAGAATTCAAGTGGATTTTACTAATATCTTTCTATCTTTTAATATGTACACCAACCTATAGCCCACACAAGAAACTCAGATACTAGATGGAGAAAAAGTTATATGTCATTGCATAGGAAAAAAGCAACTAGACAGACAAAGTTATATGTCATTGCATAGGAAAAAAGCGACTAGACAGACCAGCTAGAACCACAATCAATAAGAACTCCACCTCACTACATATGGTATGAAAAGATGCAATTTACCAGCTGCATTGTATCTGTATGGATATGTCCTGAGAGGATCTAATTTTGTTGCCATTCTAAGATCACTTTTAGCCATTTCACGATCACAATATTCAGAACGCTTCTCATAAGCTGATGCATTGTAGCTTGCCTTCTCAATCAACTTTGTCATCTCATCATATGCAGCTTTCCTCTGATTTTTGAGGTGGTAAACACGTGCCAGGCCCTGATGGGCTCGTGTATGCTTAATAGTCAAGGCATTCATGTAGCAATCAATTGCATTGTCTAGCTTATCAACATCTACATAGATACTTGCCAAATTACTCAGAGCCTGCAGAAGTATTTAACTTTTTGAGTGAATATTCTGGTTCAAAAGACGTCATGTGCTTGTATATTCCTGAAAGGAGTACTCACCTGGCCTTTCCTAAGACCATCTGAAGGGCATCTAAGAGCTTCCTCAAGCAGTTGTATTACATACAATGATGACTCAGAATCTGAATTGGTTTCTGATAAAACATATGCTTTTAGGAAAAAGGCTTCAAATGATCTCTGGATTGAGATGGACTCTTCAGCTTTAGAAATGGCTTCTTCATGGTAACCTGTGTCATATAATATCCATCCTTCATAGACTAGCCTTTCATGCTCAGATGTAGCTTGGTTTCGGGCTTCTCTCAGACTACGCATTGCAGCTCTGTGGCTGTTCAACCTGTAATAATACTGCAAATAGTCTTACAGAATTCATGGAGCACAAAAAGGACATTATTCTTAACTCCAGCCAAGTATTCAACTTGAGCTACTCATGCATGAGAAGACAACTCCCTGATGCAAAGTTGTTATGATTAACTGAGAGTATTATTAAGAAAATTGTTTATTAAGCATCATATTTTGATATCATTTACAGATTTTTCAAATACCAACACAAAATAAAAAGACTCGATAAATTTTCTGGTAATCAATTGATGTAAATATTCAGAGCTTCAAGTTTCTTAAAGTGCCTCAATGGAGACAGCTAGCAATGTAACATGCAGCTGATCTGGAACGATTGCCAATGACAAATAAAAAAGCTAAACATATATTTAAATCATACCGTAAAAGCAGGAGTGATTGCCTGAACAGTAGCAGACTCTTCCCAGGGTCATTGGCCAACATGTGGTGAACAACACCTAAGGAGCCAATATCATCTACACAGGACCATCTCTCATATAGTTGCATCCAGCAATCAGCCTGATTGTGCTGCTGAACAGTATGACGTAGCAGCTCCACCAATTTATCACCTTGCAATTGACCATGGAACATCACGTACTTGGGATCCAAAGTCAACAGTGCTCTGACATCCCTAAGAGCCCCTTCATAGTCCTCCAGGGCAATTAAGAACCAAGCACGAAGCTCAAGGCAATCAGGAGAGACCTTGAAACCAATTATTTTGTTGATCTCTGAAATGGCTGCCTGAGTTCTATTATCCTGAACCATTGAAGTAGCTCTGTATTTATATGGATAAGAAAGGGTTGGATCCAATTCAGTAGCGGTACTCAAGTCCATCATCTTTTCCTTGCCATTACAATAAAGGGATCGCTCCTGGTACATCCACCCGGAAGGTGTACAGTCAGATATGAGGGAGTTCATCAACTTATACGACTTGTACATATGGCCACGCTTGTACTTGGCTCTAGCAGTGCCAGCTAAGGAATAAACATGACCAGCTTCAACAGCTGCCTCAAACCATTTCTGAGCATCTTTATACTCTTTTCTTTCAAGCATTACACAACCTAGCTGGTGGAATGCAAGCTGTTTCTGCCAGCTTAAGTTTGAAAGTTCTCCCAACCTTTCCAACAGCATTACAGTTGTGTTTGATTTCATATCCTCCTCCATAGCTGCTCGGGTAAGAAAATAATACAGCAAGAAAGAAGCATGCCCTGCAGAAGCTAATCTGTCCTTACCTTCTGAACTGCAGAAGAGCCTCGATACGTTGGGGTTGTGCAATGAATTTGGAAGTTCCCTTAGTAGCACCTGCAAACAAGCTGCCACGAGAATATATGATGTCTCCTCCAGCCCATATTCAATAAGTAACATAGCACTATCCATATCAAAAACCAGTGACGCTAAATAAGCATCACAAGCAGACTTCATTTCATCGCAACAGAACTTGTTGGCCAATGATAGGAGCTCTAAGACAGTATCTGGATCAAAAGATTCCACACTTTTTGTTCTGCTGAACATCTCAGCAGCTTTCATCCCCTTTGCAGAAATCCCATTCTGTGAAAAATTTATTTTCTGCCTTCTCGACTCCAGAAAGCCATCATACAACATAGCTTCAAATGGCCTCGAAAGTGAAGCCATATTAAATCTCCTACACCTGATCTCTTCTTCTCCGATGCAAAATGACATATCATAATCCTCATCATCATCACCATGACTAACTGATGTCGAGCATCTCTCATCTCCAATGGAAATCTCAGTATCCTCATCTCGTATAGGTCTCTGCTGACATATACAAGGATCAGTTACTGATTCAGGATTATACCCTGACACTAAAGAACTCCTTGGACATTCAATGCTTAGCCCACAACAATCCATGGCCGATACACCAATAAGCTCATCCTCTCTTCTATCAAACCTCAACCACGCGGAAAGCACAACCTTAGAATGCACATCAACAGCATGTTCTCTGCCTGATTTTAGGCACTTTCTAAATAATTTAGGATCAGATAACCCCTTAAATATTGCACATTGTTCAAGATACATCCCTGATATCTCCAACTTTGGACAACTCTCCATCCTACGATAAACATCCGCTAATGCCTCCACAAAATTGACAGATTTCAGATAACATTCAATCTGGGGTTCAATAAAATCAGGTTGGGGAAGGCCATAACGAGCTAGGGCTTCAGCTGAAACAGCAGATTTCACATTATCTTTGAGTTGCAAAGCTTGGTAATTCCTATTGGACTTTGACCTAACAGAAGTTACCCTCTCTTGGAGATGTTGTAAAAATTTCTCACCAACCCCACCACCATAACCATTTGTTGTGGTTTTCCCAGATGGATTAAAAGCATAAACTTGTGTTCCCTTACATCCTTCCATCATATTCAAACTACGCATCGTTGCAAAAATATTATGTTGCATATTCCCTAACAAAACATCTAACAGTATCAATCACCCAGAAATTAAACAAAAAATAAACCAATGGGTTACTCAAAAATTAAAAATACCCGCAAACACCACCGTTGAAACAAAGGGGAAAAATGGAGAAAACAATGGTGTTGCAGGTTGTTTTATGCTATTGACAGTCCTAGGTGTTTATTATTTTTTTTACTTTTTTCTGACGCCAGTTCTATTACATTTTTTCTTGGAAGAAGAAGAAAGAGAGGAAGAAAAGAAAAGGAAAAAAGGGGACATTGATGGGTTGAGTTTTCTCTTTGTTTACGCGAAGAACAAATGTAGATTGATTATGAAGGGAGAATGGTAGCCATTGGAAGTGTAAACCATTCCTTATAGATATACAAAATACACTCTGCTTTGCCAACAGAAAATGTAATGGCTCTCTCTTCAAATCCGTTAAAGGTGGAGAGACCATGAAAGAGGAACAACGACACGTTGAGCGCGCCTTCTGCCTGCACGACCTGACCCGAATCCATTGGACTATCCGTAATTTTTAAAGAGTGAAAAATTAAACAAAATGTCTATTGCTTGTGGACTAAAGTGGGGTGTCGAAAAGTCTCACCACAAATGTAAGAAAGAATGAATGGGTTTAGGTGAGAGGTATGAAGTCAAATCGTACTAAAGGCTATGAAAAAATTTGGAAAAATTAAGATTTTCAAAAGAATAAGTAAAAGCATGATGAAAGACAATTCTATGTTAATTGTCAGATATAGTCGATATCTGTGAGAAGCTTCCTTCTCATCTGAATCAATAAAAGATGCTAAATATATCTTTCTCGAAAAAAGAAATGATAGTAACTTGTTGCATGATCTCTATATTGAAATTGGGATCGATTTCTTTTTTTGTTGACTTAAAATAGAAAAATATTTGTAACAATTAAGTTTTTAAAAATTTGCAACTATGCTAAGGGTCCCCTTTTCCAACCCTTTTAACAAGTAAAAGTATATCATTATTCAAACACTTAAATTTTTCTTTCCATCATCAATAAGGGAGAAATGCTTTTCACTAAAGTGTAAGGGAACACTTCATATTTCCCCTTCATATTCCTTCCATTTCTCATTTAACATAATAAAGTTTACACAATTTCTACATAAACTTTGGGAGAAATATAATGTCATAGTCTTATCGTAGATTGTCAGTAAGGAATTGTTTAAATCCTCATACATCAAGATTCTTGCACTTTTTCATACCTCATGTATCATTATTATTCCTTAGCCAAAACACTCCAACAAATTGTCTCACCGAAAACTTCATTAAGTCCTTCACTATCATAAGTAATAGTATCTACAACATGAGACCATGGATGAGTCCTTTCAATTGCTCAACAATCAACACTTTTAATTATTTTATTACCTGGCCAAATCATGTCTTAACAAAATTAACTACCACGAATGCACCTAAATTCTTATTCACACCATGTAAATTAATTCCTCTTTTCAACCAATATTAATCCATATCTTGGAGATCGTACACGTTAGTTTGTCATCATTACTTTCTAATTGATCTCGCCATATCTTTCATCAAGAGTTCAAGCAGTACAAGTTATTGAATTCAAAACCACAAAAGAATTTATTTTCACACTTGAGCCGAACATCTATAGACTTATTTTTCAAATCTTACCCAATAATTTTAATCCACTTGATGTACATGTAACCCTATTATCATAACCTGAATAAGACAAATAAAGTCACATCACCTTATAAAACTGATCTTATAATTGATAAGATACTTCAAATTCAAGATATATCAGTCAAATTTAATGGCTTAATCATCATATCATTTTACTTACTAAAAATGGGAAGCTCCTATTTCAAAAGTTAATTTATCATTTTACCCTTACACTAAATTAAAATTAAATTAAAGTAGTTCTTTTACACTATACGTAACTAAAAAAAATTCAATTAAATTAGTTTCAATTCCATGAATTGAACGGATGATTTGGAAGTGAAGCAATAGTACTTTAATGCTCACACTTAATCCAATCAATGTAATAAAGATTGGGGAGATTCATATTCTTCTTCATTTGTAACCTAAAATATTTATTTTTCTCCCTCCTTATTTTTCTTATTTATTAATTTTATATTAAAATTTTGATTATTTTCATATTATATAATATCATTTTGTTCCTACGCTATCATATCATGTCATATACCGTATTATATATCATACTTATTCTAAAAGTAAAAAACTTTTCAAATAAAAATTTGAATTGCCAAATCACTTATTAAAAGTTAAACAATCATTTTAACCTTCAAGCATTATTATTTCAAAAAGTTTATAACACGAAAATATAAATATACACATTTTATATAATAAAAAGAAAATATTGTATTTAATAACTTTATATGAAACATTGGCACGATCAAATTAATTATTACATTTACCAATTGGCAACCTTTCATTGTTATATGCAGAGAAGTTGAAAAATTGAAAAGGAACATTAATTAGGAAATTAATTCAATTAGTAAATGTAGGAAAGAAAACTTCAAACACCAGAAAAGAACATTATATAAAGGCTAGATGAGTTTTTATTTTCTCATCTCTCTCTTTTGTAACTTTTGAGTTAGAATGCATATTATGTAATCTTTAATTTCCTTTCTTCTCTTTTGTTTTTATGGCTTCTTGAAATTTGCATAAAAAAGAGAGAAGGAAGTTGAGAGTTAGTATGTAAAATTGTTTGATGCCAAATTAGAGTAGCTGTCATATTCAATTTACACTATTCTTGAATTTTTTGCTATAATATAAACATATAATCTTTCATGAAATCATAATAAAGTGTTGAGACAAAAAGTTCCACATTGGTGGTTAATGAGATGGGTGGACTCAGTATAAGGGTTAGACAATCTTTCCCCTTTGAACTAGTTTTTGGGGTGTGAGTTAAGCCTAAAAACATAATTCATCATGGTATCAGAGCAAGGTCCGTCTCACCCAATGTTGGGCCCCCAAAAAAATACCCACGCACCACATGTTAAGCAATGGGCATGAAGTGGGGTGTTGAGACAAAAAGTCTCACATTGGTGGTTAATGAGATGGGTGGACTCCTTATAAGGTTTAGGCAATCCTTCTCCCTTTGAGTTAGTTTTTGGGGTATGAGTTAGGTCTAAAAACCTAATTCATCAAAGATCACTATTTCTCCTCATATTCAACCACCAGTATTTCAGCACTATTAGTAGTAGCTGATCTAGCAAGAAGGTTACAATTGTGGAGGGTATGATTTCTCCAGAAAGCTGATCATAGATTGACATTAATGAATTCTTGTAATTTGATACAATTCTTTAAGATGCAAATATAATATTTGAATGTGTGTCAATGGACATGACACAAAAATTCTATACATAAGTACTAACGTTGCATATTTACACTTAACATATAAATGGTGTTATTTGAATGTGAATGGATAAATATGACACAAATATTCTGTATATAAGAACGTATTAGCGTTACATATTTAAACTTCATTAAAATGTAACTCATTTTATATATTTTACCTATCTATCTATATTTAGTTAGTTAATTTATCACTCAATAAAGAAATCATACAAATTGAATGGCTTATAGTTTTTTATTTTATTTTTTGTTATTGATCCATAACTTGAGACTCACGTGTCAAAAAACTAGTTAATTTTTAAATTTCCTTTCTTAATAACATTCTCAATTGTCTTCTCCCTAGTGAACTTATCGAAATCCTCCTTAGTCCATAAGTTCCTCATCTAAATAGCAATCCACTCTTTTTGACTTATAATAAAGCCATCAGTCTCCAATAAATCTCGAAAATAAAATTTATACAAACACATTAATATCTATACCAAGATCCACCACTATGACTTTCCTTATGATCAATTTCAAACTCAAGCTTCTACATTAACAACCAGTTGGTTTTTTAAATGTGACTGCAACATCAGATCCCATTATCTAAGTAGGTGAAATGGCTGATAATTCCTTAATAGCTAGTATTTACACTTGATAATCAATGCCTCCGTTCTCATATATTACCACATTAGAAGGCCTACTAGATCCATCACTAAAACATATCATACTTACCAAAAAAATTTGTACTCAAATTTATCTTCCCATTGAATAGTTGCCATTCTAATACCAAATTAGTTTTATCTCTAAAAATAACAATATGTACTTCTTCGCAAATCAGGTCCATAGCAGAAGTAACATAGCCATAACCATAACCAAGTAAACACTGATACAACCATATTAGTCATATTTTAACACTTCTTGCTAGGGGTGTATATGGTGCGGATTAGTGCAGGTTTTTTAAAAACCAAACCATTAAATGCGGTTTTTTTAATATATAAACCAAACCAAACCAATATATGCAGTTTTTTCAACCTCGGTTTTTTCGAGTTGGTGCGGATTGGTGCGGTTTGCGGTTTTTTCTGATTTTTTTAAATAATTTGGTAACCAACCTTTTCTTACAAAATTATGTATAGAAAGATAGTTCTCCTTTCATAGCCATAAAAGAAGTTGATTAATATGAATAATGAAATTGTTTTTACATACTAACTTGTTTTTC
>JAOTQR010000002.1:15594321-15614997 GCA_025774065.1 Solanum ossicruentum
CATTGTTCTTTTTTTTTTTTTTTGGGGGGGGGGGGGGGATTTGGTTGGGAAGTGCAAAATAGTTATTGAATATTAATAATACTGTAATTGGATAATATATATTCTGACTACATTTTAAAGTATTAAGGAGTCATAATAATATCATAAAGTTTGATATATAATTGAAAATAATCATTCTTTCTGAAGTTGGGTGAAGTTCTTTCTAGAATAACTTTAAGATCTTGTTATTTGAACAAGTAAATGTTTGGTCTTAATTTGATTGAAGATGAACTTTTTTTTTTTTGTATATTTATAAAATTTTAGAAAATCTCAACATTTTAGAGAATATAAAACTATAATTTGATTATGATGCATTATATAAACGTGCCAATTTGGGATGAACGATAATTAAATATAGCGATGATTTTTGTATGATTTATCTTTTTCAATATGAACATGACTTTAAAAAGCGAATAAATGTTGACCTCTTGCATTGTTTGACATGTTCTTTCTAAATTGCTCACAATTACTTCTTCTACTTGATATATCCTATTAGCTTAGTCAATTTAGATAAACTTAACCTACCCTAATGAATTAATAATTATTAGGTCAACCAAATTCATGCATATACGACCTTATTCAAACCATACTATACGAGTCAAGACATTGATTTTATTAATTTTATTAGGAAAAAAAGAATTGTTCATATACATTTCAAAGTATGCAATTAGGGGTGACAAAATTAAGCTTAACTTGTCTAATCCATTCAACTCGTCTAACCTGCTCAACCCCTTGAAATTTGAATCTGCTCAATTACTAGCTCAATCCAACTCAACCCAACTCATTTTAACCCATTTAAAATTGGGTTGATATGCAACTCGAATTGACTTTCGAGAGATCTTGTTAAAATATTTTCAAAAAACTTGTTTTTTTATTTGATATGTTTTATATAGCCATAATAAAGAGAAATATAATTTAATTAAGTAATAAAATATTGAAAAAAAAAACAAATAAAGTAAGTAAAACTTAATAAAAATTGGGTCTTGACCCGCTTTATAATCTGTTACTCAACTCATTTTGACCCAAGCGCATTTGGGTTGGGTTGGGTTGCGTCTTGACTCGTTTATTGTCTTGACTCATTATAACTCACTCAAATTTGATCCAACTTGCCCAATTGTCACCCTTATACGCCACCCTTATACGCAACTTAGAACTCCAATATTTAGATTATAAACTTCCTTTATTTTTATTTGTCACGTTTTTTTTTTGTTGAGAGTCAAACTACATGATTTATTTTATATTATATTAATATGAAAAGTTATTTTATATTATATTAATATGAAAAGGTTCCAACTTATAATATTTTTTAAAAAATAATTTTTGAACATTTCTTTTAAATGTTTAATTAATCCAATTTAATTTAGCTCTGAAGATCATATTAATTAACTTTTGTGAAAGTTGAAGTGACACATAAAAATAAACTTGAGAAAATATGTATTTTCAAGGGAATTTAATGATTTAATAATTGATTTAACTGATGCTTCTAACTAGGTAAATAATATCTACATTGTCATACAAGTAAGATTAATTTAACATGTTAATAGAGTGCTATTTGTCTTATTCTTGAATCTTGAGGTTATCAAATATCAGTTACGTGTAGAGGTGATAAAATTAGTCTATAAAATTGTATATAATACTCGTAACTTATTTAAATTTGGGTTGGTTACATAATTTGCTCATTAATTAATTTTATTTTAGATCATCAAAAGTTGAATTGACATGTAGTTCAAATTAACCTACGAAAAATATTATCAAAATATTCTTGAAAAGATAATATTTTAAAGTATGTTATGTATAATCATAATAAAAATGAAATTATTTGTGCTAAAAATTAGATATGTTGGGTTAGGCCCATATTTTAGCTCATTTCAAATTAAATCATTTTAGTTCAAATAATTATTGGACAAATGAATAATCCGTCAATTTATTCAGTCGATCAATTTTAACTCGTTCAAATTTAATCTTATCCGTTCATGGATCTCATAAATGAGCAGTATGGACTGTTCACACTCTAATCATAGGTATATTATGTGTGTATTGGAAGCAGCTAAGCAAAGGTAGGTTTGGAACACAGCCCGTGATTCCCGTCGCAATGCAAGCTGCAAACAACAAATCAAATTAATTTTCTTTTCTTTATACGTTTATAGTCAGATACATCAAGGCATCATATAGAAAAATACAATATTGATGGGTGTTCGTGATTTGGATAAAATTCGATTCAAATTGAAGAATTGAATCAAATTGATTAAATAAATCAATTTTATTTGGATTTGGTTTTAGCTTTTCAAACATCGATAATGTTTGGTTTGAGTTTGGATTTGTTTGGAAAAATTGAAAAAATAACCAAATCAAATCGATAAATTATATTCATATATTTTATACGTAATACATTATTTATAAAAATAATTTTTATTATTTAATCTACTTATGAAAGCATAATTGTTCAAGACGAGAACATTTATTTTATTGATTTCAAGTATATGAATGTCTGTGATAATTCTTTGTGGGACTAAAATGTCACTATCTCTTCTTTTTAGGCCAAAATGGTGAATGTCAAAACTTTTCTCACAGTAAATTTAATGATTGAAAGTTCCATAATTATCAATCGCTTTAACAATATTTCACTTTGAATGAATCATTGTCACTTTTTCTCCATTTTATAGGTATCATACTTTTACTTTTGTATATTGTTAATAATCGAATAATCAGACCAAACCAAACCAAAAAGGATAACAACCAAACCGATACATGTATGTTATAATTGGGTGGAGTTGGTTTTGAGAATTTAAAAATTGAATTAAGTTGTTTGATTTTGATTTTGACCAATAACTGATCCAAATTGACCCGTAAACAACACTAATTGATATTGAACAAGAATAAAAGAAAAATGGTACACAAATTATCACAAGTATACTATAGTGTGATAATAAGTCATCACCTTAAAAATGATTTGGATCCAACTTAATATTATAAATCGTTATAGTTGATGGATCTCCAAAATTATAGTCATTTCATTTCAAACATGTTTTGTATAAGAAAAGAGTATTTTCATCGATAGAAATGATAAGAAGCGATATATGATTATGTAAGCCGACTCAATGAGCGGTTAACCTAGTCATCAAGTCATATTTGAATTAGATCTCACATATATCTAAATCATAGTATTTTTTTTACACTTTCGATACATAAAAATTAAACTCTTTCCCCAACTCCTGCCTACTAGTTAATCAAATAGAAAGAAAAAACATATTGATTTAGGGATACCGTCTTATTAATGTCTCATTTATTCAACTCATTGTCATGCTAGCGTATGACTAATATTGAAAATTTTCCAAAATGAATATATTTATCACGATTATTATTTACAGAAAAATATAAAGTGTTGACTCTCCTCTGTTATTTTTCCCCCCGTTTTACACTGAAAATGTAGACTTGATGACTTCACTAGTTTGAACTATTAAGCATATGGTTTTACGATTTACTGAGATTAATGTATATAATTATAATAAGAAACATATTTTAAGCAATTAATTAATTTATGCAACAGACACTTGAGAGCATATACAAAAGAATTTTTAAAATTTGAGATAGAAATACTTTATCATGTGTTCAAATGTTCAATTAAAATAAATCACAATTTTAATATTTAAACAAAATATTCTAATAAGTAAGTTGAAGGGGTTATTGATATATTCTGCCACTTTGGATATATATATTTTTCATGTTATATTAGACGAAAATTGAACCAGGGTTCTCCACCCAGAAATTATCCCTTGGACCAAATGTAGAACTACCTAGCACAAGGACATAAATTGATCAAGAATTAAATTTAAATTGGATGGGTCCGGTTGGTTAATTTCCTACCTAACAATGTGAAACTGGGGATTATTTTGGGGAACAAAGAAAGAATTTATTTATTTATTTATTTAATTTTTTGGTTAACAATATTGAAAGAAATATAAGTTGCAATGTTATGTTGGAATCTTTTGAGAATGATGTGACATAAAAATTGACAAATTCCAATCTTCATCAGAGTGGTCCCAGGACTTGTTTAAATATCTATAAAATTAAATTAAGTGACAAGAGTAATTAAACCAAAGATTAATTACTTTGAAAATAATTGGACTCAATCAATCAATAAAAGTATTTGAAGTTTACATTGGTGAAAAGTTATGTTTTCAACGATGTTGAAGCAGTCCATAAATTAAACTACCCAAGTTTACTTGTTCAGTTTTTATATGATACACGTTTAATATCAGAAAATATTCTGAGTGCAAGTTGGGCAGCTAAGATGCAGCTCTTCATTGACATGTCTGCTTGAATTGTATGTTTTCTCTTGTATGTTATATGGGATTAATAAAAATATTTTGTTGATTTTTTTAATTTAATTTTTTTAAAGTAGCTGCTTACTTTAACTACGATTTTACAATATTGGCCCTAATAAATAACTTTTCCAGTTGCTTCAATTATGATTTCACTATATCACCCCAATTAATTAATTATTTTAAGTTAAGTAAATACAGAAAAATAAAATTTTCTTTAAATTGGAGAAATAAAATTAAATAACTATTTTAATATCTTCCTGTGATTATATTTGTGTCAAAAATGAAGTATTACAATATACATATAAAAATTTAAAATCACCTAAACATTAAATTTAAAATTTATCTATATTAATAATATTTATTAGACATTAATTTTACACTTAATGAGAAAATTTAATAAGTTTTATTGTATTATCATAAAATAAATTTATAAATAACTATTGAACTCGTAGATTGCATGAGATCTTCGTAACTAGTTTTATAAATAAGTTAAAAGTTTTAGTGTTATGAAATGATATCAGAAAATTTTTTCATATGAACATGTATTTTACTTGATTGGAAAAATTATTTTTTTAAAAAACTTTTTTCAGTGTTTTCTGAGTTACTGATAGATTAGTCACTTAAAACTCCTTTTTTTTTTACTCTTTCCTTATTCACTTGACACTTCTCTTTAGAAAATTATTTATTTTTACTAAATTATCCTTATTGTTTTACAAAATTAGTTGCAAATTTTCATGACTAATAATTTTTATTTGATAATTCATTATTAAATAGAATCATTATTGTTATTATCAAACATATTTTACAATGATATTTTGCATGTCTAATCAAATAGTAGTAAAAAGAAATAGACTTATTCAGGCAAATTAAAATATTGATTTATGGTGGAAAAAATTTCAATCATTTAAAGCAACCACAGAATTAAAAAAATGATTTAAGGAAGACATTTTAGACCATATCAAACAAAAACCCAATATGATTTTTCCACGGAAGTACAAACAAGAGCTGGTCTCACATGTGTTTAATTTAAATACCTAATTATACATATAGGATGACAAATTTTAACAGTAACTCTTATTTGTTCAAATACCTTCATATATATATATATATTTCAAGATTTGTGGTGTCCTTATTACATCATCCATGAATGGTTGCATTTACTATATTAATATGCATGAAAAGTTATATAAATAATTGGAGAGAGATGTTGTAGGTAAAGTCCATAGGGTTGATTTTTCCACTTCTCTTGTATAGTAGAAGTATGCTCAAAACTTTACTTGTTCCTTTCTTTCTCTCTAGGGAAAGTTAGAGGTATGATGGAGGATGGTGGGGACACTCAATTATCGACCAAATTACCGAAGGATGGAGGAAGCTCAAGCATCAGTACGATTGAAGAGGGTGTAAAGAAGTACACCGTGAGGCCCTATGTTCGATCTAAGATGGTTAGACTCAGATGGACACCTGATCTTCATCGTCGTTTTGTTCAAGCTGTGGAAAGACTTGGTGGACCTGACCGTAAGTTTCTACAATTTTCTTGATAATTAGGGTAATTCACCTTTCTTGATTAAGTTTTTGTGTTTCTTCTTCAGGAGCAACACCCAAATTAATTCTTCAATTCATGAACATAAAAGGACTCAACATTGCTCATGTCAAAAGCCATTTGCAGGTAATTAATTTATAGCTTGAAGAAAAATCAAGTAATTAACTATAAGATTTCTTGATTCATAGAATCAAGAAATAAATATAACCTTTAATTTAATATATATAATAAACCTTTTTCTGATTACTTCTTGTTTTGTTTTCTGATTTGTCTATTTACATAGATGTATAGAAGCAAGAAAATTGATGATCTAGCTCAAGGTATATATACTGTTATCTTTTTTAATTAATTTACAAGTTTAGGGTTTTAACATAGAAAATCTTACTAATTTCAAGTCATTTACCTTATAGGGAGTACAAATCATCACAAGCTTTTCATGGAAAGTGGAGATCCATACATCTTCAACTTGAGCCAACTCCCTATGTTATCAAGCTTCAATCAAAGGTTCAATTCCACTTTTAGGTATGCCAATTTCTATTTATGTTCAAATCAATAACAGTCACACCTCTCTATAACAACATCGTTTGTTTTGATTATTTTGGATGCTACAGAGAAATATTGTTGTAAAGAATGTATAATATAGCATAGCATGAAAGATGATGACTATTTTAGAGAGATCTGATTGTATAAGCAAGTTGGAATTGGTTGTATGAATTTTTACTGTTGATACAGCTCTATATGACTCCATCCCAACGTGAGATCTTTAATCAATTTACTCTTTTCCCCAGATATGGAGATGTTTCTTCTAGAAATTTTCAAGATAATAAGTTGATGCATGGCTCCATAATGGGACAAAGCACAATTGACAAGGCCAGAACAACATTATATACAACAATCAATGAGAGGATATTTGGCAGCAACCATATTGATAAGCTCACTCCATTATTCCAGATAGCTGAAAAATCTCAAGCAAGAAGATTGAGTCCTGTGAAAAGGAAGGCTATACATTGTGACCTAATTGACCTGAATTTATCCCTAGGAGTAAAGCAAAAAAACAACAGCCATGGCGACGACGATGAAGATGATGATGATGGGAGTACTTTAACATTGTCATTGTCCTCACAAAGATCTCCTTCAAGATTGAAAGAAGATGCTAATTATGCTACAATTAAAAATGCAAGAAGAGGGACAAGTACTCTGGATCTGACTCTATGAATGACATGATGATTCTAAGTGAGATCTTGAGGTACTTGTTTCTGAGATTAATGCATTTTGTTGAGAATCTACTTGTACTATTTGCAAAGTTAATATTATTACTCTGGCATTTCATTTTATGTTTTTTAGTTTGACTATGCACACAATTTTAATTTAAGAAAAATAACAACAATTTTGAATATTGTGGTACATAATGCATTAAAATATCCTTAAAATTAATGTTATATATATCATGTGAAATGTTGAAGGCAAGGAGTTATTACGTATAGAAAGTGACATTTCTTTTAAAAATAGGTTAAAAGGGACGTAAAACACATATCTATATGTTATTTCATCCATTTAGGTACCATTAATTTTATAACAACTACATTTAACATGATGAATTTGAAATGACTATATCTAAATCACCTCTGTCTGTGTGAGCTATTCTAGGGACAACTTATTATCACTGATACTAGCAGAAGCAATTACCATATTACTAATCGACGTTTTAATACAACCTTTCTGATCTCAAGGAAAACAACCTAATTTGTACAAGTATCTCTCTTGCCTCCTCGATCATTTAGATGTTTATATTTTCATTCTGCCTAAATTCGTTATCATAAGTCATATCATTTTTATTTTTGTAGAAAAATAGATTTTCGAATATCAAGGCATAATGTATGCCATGATCAGTATAGATATCATTGACTCTTATTTGGACTTGTCATATATTTATTGTGAGCTTAGAGACTGGATATGATAAGACATCAAGTGCATGTGAGGGTTTTTTGCCTATAGAGGAGGGTTTTTATGAACAGTGACTCCCATTGCTTTTGTAAATTAACCAACGGGGACAATATGCCCCCACCCACCCACCTAAAAAAACAAAGAAGAGTGTTTTACGCGATAATCTTTATTTAAAATAGAAGTCGCTAAAATCATTTACTTCTATGAATTCAATGCATACAAGTGTTTTTTTTTTTTGTTTGTTTGCTAGAAGACTTATAATACATAACACATTATCAAAGAAATACATATAGTGTATTCAACACCTGATAAAATGATTTTTTTCGAATGAAAAAAACTAAACATAATATTTTCCTTTTGTTCAACTATAAATTGAGACCGAGAAACCATATAATATTACTTGTTCTGGTGTAATTCTTTTTATCATAAAAGTATTTGTTAGCAAGACTCACCTACTTCAACGACATCTCTGTGACCAACTTTACCTACAGTGGTGCAGAGCCAGTATTTTTGTCAAGGATATGTTCATTAACAGTGTTCAACAATTGATATATATCAGAATATTTATATTTAATTATATATTCGAAAAAAAAAATTTGACGAAGAGTATTCATCTGACCATAGTTTCGCCTCTTCTTTACCATATAATTGTTGTGGAGTTGTAGGAGAACATACAAAAGTGGATGTTCATGATTTTGTGTGCTAGCTTCTCAATATTACAAAGATTATCTTTACGAAGAAAGTGACAAAAATGAACAAAGGATCATGAGTATGACCACATCTTGATAGGAGGAAAGTTATGGATATTTGTGTTGGAATATAGTGTATGAACTTTAGTGCCATAACATGTGTGTATAAATTTAACATGAAACTTCCCTTCTATTGATTATTGTAAACTTCATATTTCCAAGCTGATCAAAAGCTACTTCAAGAAAGACAATTATTTATCTAAAAGACGTGTACATTTTGTTGCTCGAGCCTTTGAATAATTAAGAACATTTCTAGGTTCAGAAGAGGATGTTTGTATTGTCTAAGATACTATAGAAGATGACAAAATGTTAAACCACATGGTAGACTTCACTTCTGAAGTTTTAATTCCAAGATAACAGGTATTGTCAGTAGGAATCTTTCTTATAATAAATATATATACCTTGGCTCTTAATTATATGGACTCTTCACCAGGGTTACAAAATGAATCTCTGTAAAATTAAAAAATTATTTAAATACACATCTTATTTTATTATAATTTTTAAAATTCTATCATTTTAAAATTTTTCAAAAATTCTCTCTCAGATGCATCATACAAAACTCTCCTCTCACTAATACATGATCATCCCTCCCCTTTTTGGATGCATAAATTTTCTCTTGGATATATCGCTCTACTATGTATTTAGATGTCTTATTTCGTCTCTGATACATCCTTCTTCTATATATCCGGATGTCTGTTAATGTATTCGGAAGTCCAATGGTGTATCTCGAAATTCATAAACTTTAAAGAGATTTTTGCAATTTTGAAAGAACTGAAAAATAATGTAATTAACTCTTACATTATAAGACATGTGTTAATTATACTTAAATTGTCCTAAAATAAATATTATCAAAGAGATCCAAGACAAATATTAATATGTTTTCTTTTTATTTTTACTCTTGTAGTTTATCTAGTTAATAGTTTCAATTTTTAAAAGATATTTATCAAACAAAAATAATTTATTAAATTATATTTTATGATTATTATTTTCTTAATAAATATAATTTTTTACTAAAATAACACTTATTTTTAAATCGAGGGAGTATCATAATATGCTAGAAAAAAAAACATCTCTATGAGAACAAAGGGTATTGAATTAATGTATGGTTATTTATCCTAACAAAATCCATGGTCGAACAATATTGTTCAAGTCATTGGTGGAAATATCCTATCTTAACATGTATATACATTGAAATTCTTGGATAATCACGATAAATCCGACTTAACTTATTTCCTAAAATCTTAGCTAATTAATTAACATTAATACTCCATGTCAATCATTCTATAATGTCTGCCATTAAATACTACACAAAGTTCAAAAATATAAATAAGATTTATTTGAATTGTGTTATGAAATGTATAATGACATATCAAAAAAATTATTTGAATTTTGTCATCATAAACATAGACATTCTTTATTAGCAAGGGCCGGCGGATTCAAAAACTTAGTTATCGATTCATGTTAACCCAATAATTTTGCCAAAATTCTCTCTATCTCTCTTTCTATATATATTATCTTCATTTTAATTTATTTGTCATGTTTTGATTTGATATAAAATTTAAGAAAATAAAGTATATTTTTAAATATGATCATTTCAAATTAAAGATAAATCTTTGTAATCTTAAAAGTTTTTCATATATTTTTCCAAAAAAAATATTTTAAATAAATTTTTGAAAAAAGTTTCCTTCGTATACCAGACAAACCCTTAATTAGTACATCAAGCAAACTTGTTCAAATGTATCATATTGATTTGCACAAAGAAATAGTGAAAAATATCATAAGTACAGTAGTTACAAAAATCTCATTTGACATACAAATTCGAAATGTGATTTTTTCCTTTAAATATATTTTTTTAAATAAAAAAAACTAAAAATTATAGAAATACACAACTTATATTTACATAATTTTATATAATCCTTACTCTTTTAAAACATTACAAAAATCCCTTAAATGATACAAAAATGTAACACTTGATATAAATTACAATCCCTACTTCACCATGTATCATAATTAAAATCACTTAATACTCCTACTTTTTCAACATGTATCACTGGTTTCATTTTTTGTATCAAAAAGAAAGGCTTTTTGGTAATTTTCGAAAAAATTATTATTAATTGAAATTACTCTAAAAGGTATGAGAATTGTGTAAAACAAGAAAAAAACATTAGATTTTGAAAATGAGAAGTCAGCTCTCTCACTCGGCCAAAAGCGAAAAGCACAAAAAGAAAAAGAAAAAAATAAAAATGGCCCATGCAGGTCTCGAACCTGCGACCTTCGCGTTATTAGCACGACGCTCTAACCAACTGAGCTAATAGGCCTCGTTGATAAACGAACTTATGTAATAAAGTATTAATGACATTTTGTGATCGTTTTCTGAACATGGACAAGACACAACCAGTTGATACTTCAGTTCCTTGTGAGTGTTATGGTTCGTGTTTTTTCATATATAGGACGTGTTACTTGCTGGAAGATCTAAGCTTAAATATTTTTTCATGTGAAATATATATGACAAACAACAAAATAATAGTACTCATTATTGTTCTAGCATTAAATGAAGATCAATATGGGTTCCACAAAATGATCATTCAAAAAGTGGGTGAAGATTATTTTTGTCATTAATTTGATGGAAGAAGTCTCCTTTTTTTTTTATTGATGGAAGAAGTCTTGAATGCACAGTGATCGTGCGATGTAATTTGACAAGTTTTAGAAATTTTCCATCAAATGAAATGAATACAAGAAAAATACACACTTGACTGTAATTTCAAAGTGATGTTGAGATGTGTCATATAAATATGATAATTTTTTTTAAAAAAAGTTATATAAAATAGAACCTATGTGAAATTATTTAGAAAAAATCATCTAATTATACTTCTTTATTTACTATATTTTTCATTATTCCCACTCATTCTCAAAATTCCTTCTTTACATCTGGATATATTAATTTAGTAATTTGAATAAATTTTGATTTTTAAATTATCTCTCTGTTCAGTGTATCATGCTTCAAATTTTACACGTTGATACTTAAAAATCCTAATTTTTGTATCCAAAAATGAGTTAATGTTCTTTACACTAAATTAATGTATCCGTACTGCCATGCTTTTTAAAAGACTTCTATACATTGACAAAAAGTAAGAGAAAATGATAATTAACCCTTTACACTATATGATTTATGTAAACCTATCAATTATTTACCCTTAATAAACTTATGTACGAACTATTTATTTTTACCCTACTTTTTCCTTTTTATTTCGCTCATAACTCAACATCACCAGCTATGAAATAATCCTCTGTGATAGTCTAGAGGTATATATATACCAAATCGATATTATATAAGATGAGCTCAATCCTATGTGATACTCCGATAGTATATTAATACTTTATTAGTATCATATAGGGTTATGTCTTTTTTAAGAAAAATAAGAACAATTAAAAAAATTTATTAAACTGTAAATTAATAAAAAATATATTCTTTGTAACACTCCATCGGTATATGATACCATATCGTTATCATATAGGAATGAAGCTTAATTTTCTGTGATATTTTAATGGTATATTGATACTCTATCAGTATCTTATATTTTTGGGCTTTATTTTAAACATAGAAGAATTAAGAAAAAATTATTAAGTCACAAACTTATTTATTAAAACTCTAAATTAGTAGAAAATATATTCTTGTGATACTTTGTAAGTATATTGATACCATACGATATCATACATGACTGAATATAATTCTCTATGATACCCATCGGTATATTGATACCCTAGCGGTATCATATAATTTTTGACTTTCTTTTAATAAATAAAATCATTAAAAGAAAATTATTAAAGTCACAAACTTATTATTAAATTCTAAATTAGTAGAAAATATATTCTTTGTGATACTCTATCGATATATTGATACTATATCAATATCATATATAACTGAGTTTAATCCCCTGCGATACCTTTTTGGTATATTGATACCCTATTGGTATATTATATAGGGTGACGCTAAATGGATATAAATAGTTTGCTTCAAAGGACATAAACTTAATTTTTCTTAAATTTTCTAAGCATTTTAAAATAATCCTTCAACAATCTTTGACCAAAAAAACCTTAAATCTAAGTGTGAGACTATAGCGGAGTAAAGATTTTGCAGTGAGGGAGTTTGAAATCTAAAAAGTAGACATACAAGAGGTTAAATGAGGTTCAAAATTTACTATATAAACCTAAAGATTATTTTAACAATATATAAGTGATGTAATTGTCTGCCAAAAGAGTATTCTAAGAGAATAAATCCTTGGAAATGACAAAAGTCACTTCTTCGATGAAAGTAGGAAAAACAAGTTTCATAAGAGACACTTTAAGTTTATTGTGTTCTCACCACCAACTCAACCCCCTTAATCCTCACCCCTTGACGATGCCCCACCCTGAGGCCTTACTTCCCACCCCCATAGCATTTTGCTCGAGTACGCATAAATATTCTTAAAATAATATTTTTTTTAATTTACTTATCAAACACTATAAAATAAGTCATCGTACCTAAGTCTAAACTATCTTTCTAGACTCATTTCTCCTTCTATCTTCTTTCCTCTCTTTCTAAGCACGACGACTTTTATGTTATTTGATTTGTATAATCCTAGATTTTTCTAAAATGAGCCAAGCACATTCGTGCTTAGATATATATCCACTTCTTATTTGATTATGTCAACTTAAACTTTACTACTAATTTAGCTAAGATATAAAATTAAAAGAGGACTAGTTAACTAGTACGGAGTAAACAAAAATACATATAAAAACAAGAATTATTATATCTCAAAAGTATCATCATTCATATGAACTCATATTTTTCCTAATAGTGTCATTTATAACATATTTTAATAATTATGTAACTTGAAAGCAAGAATTATTATATTTGAAAGTTCAAACTTGTATAAAAGTCTCCCCATGTCACTATCTATTGATCAATTGTTGGCACAAGATGATTAGTTGGAACTTTTGTTTTAACCTAAGGCAAGTCAATAGTACCTAAAACTTGACTTGTCAAAATTGAAGCTTCCTCATCACTTTCATTCACATGCCTCCACAGCCATAGACTTCCTTCAAGTGTTCCAATCATCCAATTCCTCAGCAGGCGTCGATGATGATAATTCAGCATTTAAAATTTATGAATTTTTACGATAATCATCAACCTCAAGTTATATAAAATGATAACTAAATTAATATTCAAATATTTAGTAGTAAAGATTTTATAAATTTGGAGTTAAAAAATTACTGAATTCCTATAAATATTTTGAATTCGCTGCTAATCAATGACTCCTTCATCACAACAATTTGTGTACATATTCTAGTTACTTACCTACCATTTCCTTATATTCTAATACACATGACAGAGTAAAGAATGTTTTAGTTTAGGTGGATAGCTGATCTAGTGGGGCAGAGGGAGTTTTATTTTGCAGAAAAATTGTATTTTCAATATTTTTTTCATGTATATATATATAATAAATTAGTGTCTGGATATGTATATTATACGTGTGTCTTATGTAAATTTTTATATATTTGTTATAACAATTAAAATTTTATATAAATATATGTGTGATGAGTGATAAAATACAATAACTATAAATTAATCTTTAAGTGTTTGATAAGAAACACCAAATGAGTGGATTTTAATATTTAAAATTAATTTCTTTTAAGAAATTTATTGTCAATTTTAAATGTTAATAGTTAGAAAACTTCCAATAAACTAAAAAATGGCTAATAAGAGCAAAAATAAAAATGCAGACATACTGCAATTAGAAATTCATAAATGATTAAACTAAGAAGTCTAATGGAGAGAATATAAAAAAAGTTAGAATGAAAAAAATATAACATACACATCCTTGTTAAGACTTCGGTCTTAATAATAAGGATGAAAGAAAAAAATCAGTATATAATTTTTCAAGTTCTTGTCGGCATCTTCTTCCATAATTAATCAATATTCAAGAGTCCCTTTATCGGGTCAAACTAAAGCATGGATCAAATAACATACTAATGATATAAGTGCTTCACTATTTTAACTATAAAATGAAGATAATCTTGGATAGCTATGTAAGGGTCTCTTGAAATGTAAAAGATAAATTGATATAGATAAAAATAGAGAAATATAAAAAACTATCTTAAAATTAGAAATTATGTATTATAGGTTATGAATATGAAAAAAAAAAAGAGTTGTGGATATATATTATTATTAAGAATAGTAATTGAATACGCAATTAGATCTAAATTATGAAAGTGAATGTTTAAAGCAATTAAAGAACACAAATATAATATCTAATGTACTAAGTTTTAATTTAGTTCCGAGGTAAATTAATAATTTAATTTTTCACTTTTTACTTTTAATTATATATATTATGATAATGATATATTCCTTAGTTAACATTATGCCTCCATCACCGAATATAAAAAGCTGTTATTCTATTTTTCATATTATAATTATATCAACTTATCGATTATGCATGAAATTATATATATTATTGTTGATCATCTTAACATGATAATACAACTAATTGGTTTACTTTGCTACTAATTCATAAAACTTGAAACTCTATTCCAGTTAGTTCTCGAGTTCGTGGCTACTTCGTCACACTTTCGGACCAATTTCTGTACATTAGTTCATTATACCACTTCTCTATATTAAATAAAAAAAATTAAAATTAGTATAGTTGTCAGTGTCAAGTTTAAATATTATGTCAGCTTTGATTTGATATCATAAAATGTGTACTTTATTTTTTCAAATTAAGACATAAAATTATTCTCCCTCTATCTCAATTTATATAATTCACTGATTAATTTCAAAAAGAAATATGTGACACCTTATTTTAATTGGAAATAATTTACCTTTAAAATTCTTATTTTACCTTTAATGAAATGATTCTCAACCAAACAAATATCTAATAATGATTTTAGACCACAAATTTTGAAAATCTTCTTTTTTTGCTTAAAGTCAAAGAGTGTTAAATAAAATAAGATAAGTAATATATTTTTATATTAATAATAATTTAACTTTAAAATATTTATTTTATTGTGTCAAGTGAAATTATATCGCACATGTTTTCTAAGTCAACTTAACCTGGCCATGAAAATTATGTGTTGTTCTAGTCAACTTAATTACCTGTTATTCCAATTACAAAGCAGAGCATATACCATAATACATATAAACATAGAAAAGACATAAATCTCATCAAATTAAATTTCAACAACCATTAGGGAAGCTCTGGAAAACAATTAGCCATGTCTGCACCAGGAGGAGCATATCAAGCAGACTTACCGGGGGTTCTTCCATGGCTAAACAAAGGCGACAATGCCTGGCAAATGACTGCTGCGACCCTGGTTGGTCTGCAGAGTATGCCAGGCCTTGTCATCCTTTACGCCAGCATTGTCAAGAAAAAATGGGCAGTTAACTCTGCTTTTATGGCTCTTTATGCTTTCGCAGCTGTGCTTATCTGTTGGGTACTAGTAGGCTATCGAATCGCCTTTGGGGATAAGCTTTTACCCTTTTGGGCAAAAGGGGCCCCTGCTTTAGGCCAAAAGTACTTGATAGGACGAGCAAGGATGCCTGAGACGACACATTATTATAGCGATGGAACGACTATTGAAACTCCTATGCATGAACCTTTTTATCCTATGGCTACACATGTCTATTTTCATTTCACCTTTGCTGCTATTACGATGATTTTGTTGGCCGGTTCTGTTCTTGCTCGAATGAGTATCAAGGCTTGGATGGCTTTTGTTCCTCTTTGGCTTATTTTTTGTTATACTGTTGGAGCTTTTAGCCTTTGGGGAGGTGGATTTCTCTATCACTGGGGTGTTATTGATTATTCTGGTGGTTTTGTTATTCATCTCTCTGCTGGAATTTCTGGATTCACTGCTGCTTATTGGGTATTACAGCCAACTAATTCCTCCCTTTTCTTTCATTATTTCAACTCTATGTTTCATAAATGTGACTAAGTTTTCTCGGGAGCCCAACTAACATAGGTTTTTAAGTCAAATCACTTCGTTTGGAGTAAGCATGATTTAGAGATGGATTAGGATTTAAAGTTTGACAGCTTTAACTCATTGCAATTTGAAATTAGGTGTTCAAAGTTAAGTTTTGAATTTTAGTGATTTTATGACATATATATCTATGCTTCATATCGAAAATAACTTAGTCCAATCTTTAGATCGCATAGCACCATCGGATTTTATACACTATACATAATCTAAACTGAAAGCAGTTGATTTTGTTTTAACTGGAACTCTGTTACTCCTCTTATTCTATTTTCTTATATACATTTCCTCCGGACCACAAGAGTCTATTGTATACAGCATTTGTCAAATGCTGTTTCTAAGGCTTGTACCTGTAATCTCTGGTCATGTAGCAACAACTTTACCACTTGTTCCAAGATTCCCTTTAATTTTGTAGTATATACTAATTGAGTTAATTGGATATGTTGATGGCAGGTTGGGCCAAGATTGAAAAGTGATAGGGAAAGATTTCCACCAAACAATGTGTTGTTGATGCTTGCAGGAGCAGGGCTACTTTGGATGGGTTGGTCAGGTTTCAATGGAGGAGCACCAAATGCTGCAAATGTAGCTGCTCCTTTGGCAGTTTTAAACACTAATATTTCAGCAGCTACAAGTCTTCTTGTTTGGACAACACTCGATGTTTTTTACTTTGGCAAGCCATCCGTTATCGGAGCGATTCAAGGGATGATGACCGGCCTAGCTTGTGTAACTCCGGGAGCAGGTAGTTTAAGTTCTATATATTGACAATTAAAATTCCGGTAGCTCTATGATAATTGATAAATATTAATTGATAAACTTATGAAAACAAAATCTAACTCCATTGATAGAAGAGGTCAAATTATACTTGTAGTATGATTTATATTTTACTTTGTTGTATATCTTAAACCTCACAAGAACAAGATCTCTCAGTGCTATTTTATGTGATTGAACATGTAATTTGAAATATTATAGAAAAACTTATGACATGTATAGACAAAAGTATATTGAGTGTTAGGAGTTCTGTTTTAAATAAGTGGTGATGAAAGTTTCACGTGTCTTTTGATTTTAAATGACTTGAAAGTGAAAACGAACCCAACAAATCATGTCACTAAACGTAAATGAATATACATTAAAATTGAATTGTTTTCCCAGAAATTAAATTATATATAAATTGGGTCTTACTATTTAATAATGATGTTGTTCATTAATTAATTATTGATGTAGGAGTGGTGCAAGCTTGGGCAGCCATAGTAATGGGAATGCTTTCTGGAAGCATTCCGTGGTATTCCATGATGATACTTCACAAAAAGTCCACTTTTCTACAGAAGGTACGACAGTACTTCTTTTTAAAAAATTTATTTATTTTGACGTAGAAGAAAGGGGGCTATGTTTGACTCTTTTCTACAAGATGTTAGATCGTCTTTATAGCAACTAAGCAAAAGAATAACTAAATATGAGAAGAAAGCTAAAGATCTAAGGAGGCTCGAGCATCTCTGAGCTCTTCTTATTGACTCTAAACAAAGATAGCTGCCATTTGTAATTGTACTTAAATATATAATAATATTCCCATTTTTCTGGTACAGAATAGTACTTGTCCTATAGAATATTTGGTAATTGTGTTCATATATGGTTGTTGAAATTGTATAGTTTATATGTCAAAATAAGTTGCTATAATCCATCCTACCTTCCCCGTGTCCCTGGGACTCTTACCATGTAGATAAGCACTAAAAAAGTTTCAACAACTTGCCTCTTTTATTTGTCATTGTTAGGTACATGAGCAAAATGTATAGTGTAATGTTGACTCCCATATCGATGACCATTTGTTTAATCTTCTAAATGTATAGTATAATCTTCTAAAATTTATTTATTTTTTAAAAATAATTATCATCAAAACTGTTTTCACAGAAATAATTTGTATTTGGCTAATTATTTTGAAAATTACATTAAAAAAATCATTTTAGCCTTACGAAAAACAACTTATAATACTACTCAAAAATACATATTTTTCCCTATGATGAAAAACCAACGTTTTAGAATAAGTAGTTTTGATTTCGGAAAAGCTTGGCCAAATATGTTATAATTTTCAAAAATTCTTACCATGGAACTGACTTTTAGGGCCAAGCCCCCTGGTAATTGGATTTGGTGTAATAGAGTGTAATTACACTATCTTACCTGTATGGTTGGCAAGTAATTACTTGGTTATCAGGTAATTGAATGTAATTAGACGCTCCAATTCACGGGAGTATGGATTACCCTGTAATTCATGGTGTAATTACAAACTATTTGCTATTTAATTTCTGTCTTTTATTTTTTATGTTAATTTATTTTTTATTTCTAATTATGCTAAATTCTTTTTATTTTTAGCATTTTAATATTTTTTTTAAAAATATTTTTTATTTTTTAATATTTATTTTTCATTTCCTTCTCATTCTCAACCTTTACTTTAAGTGATCCCATGCAATTTTCACAGTGTCTTTTTTATTTATCTATTTTATATTTTTTTTTCATTAGTATGATTTTATTAATATTTTAATTTTTAACTTAAAGTTGAATTCATTATTGAATAAAGTTATAAACTTATATTTTGCTTTAAATCATATTTATGTACGTTATGTTGAAATTTGATATGAGCGTATTGCGTTTAATTTTTATTTTGAATTTAGAACTTATATTATATATTTAAGTTTCTTTGTATAAGTAGTATATGACTTGATATTTTACATTACAAGTCATTTATTTTTTGGTTAGATTTGATAGATTATCTTCTTGTTAAATATTTTAATAATCTTACTATGACACCATATTTATAATATTTATATTTTTGTCAAACATTGTATTTCATATATTAGTATGAAACTTGTATTTTCAATTTTTATGATCAATTTAACTTACTAATTTGAAAAATATAAATTAATTTTTTTTTACAATTGTAGTTAAGAACACATATTTACTAATTAATATATTTTTAAAAGACCATATATCTCGTAGATATTTAATTTAATATTATTTATAAATATCCTTATTTGTTTAATATAAATTTTTTATTTATATAATTAATTTTTGTGTTAAAAATTTAATATAACCTTGTAATTACACTTGTTGTAATCAAATAACACACCTGTAATTATAGTGTAATTATATTGTGACAAATAAATAGGACACAATACTTACTAGAATGATAATTACCACCTTATTAATTGCACTAATTTAAATTATCAGGTGTTTTACAAATAGAACCTTAGGATTGAGTAAACTCCTTGTCCATCTTCTTACTATATAAGAACAGTCCTTACACCCCACTTTCTAAACTTGCTAGTCCGGTGCTGAGGTCTATTTAAACGTCAAAAAATACAATGTTTATATCAAATCATATTTACCTAAATATCATGTTTAAATGATAAAATGAGATGCACACGATGTTATTCCATCATTCTCGGATGGAGCTAAAGATTTACTATTTTTTAGCTTTGGGGTATGATGGAATAAAGCAAAATGACTTTTTAAACTATCCGCGCTTCTTTCAATTGTGAAGTTGCAGTTAGTCAATGCAATTTTCGACGCTCATCATGGGTCATTCGGAAATAGTCGCACTATATTTTTAAACATAGGGATACCCCACAATGGGTTTGAGGCACTGGATAATGTTGTTGAGGTACACGATGTTAATTAATCACAGCTTAGTGATAAAAGTTTGTGCGCAAACACGTATAAAATAATCATGTAATTTACTTAAAAATAATCTACAAGATTTCTCTCTAATGATATCCACGTACATTTTACTCTCCCGAGACCCCACTTGTGAGATGTTGTATTATGGATTTCAAATTGGATATCTGAAAACTTAAAATTTTATGCTCTATATTCCGGTTACCCGTATTATGTGTCTAATGCTAGTGAGTCCAATTGTTCAATAAATTAGTACCCTATTAGACTTGAAATTCCTTGTTCTATTATACCAGGTGGATGATACACTTGCAGTGTTCCACACACATGCTGTCGCAGGACTTCTAGGTGGTTTATTAACTGGTCTTCTAGCAGAACCATCTCTCTGTAGTATCGTTCTTCCAGTCACAAA
>JAOTQR010000002.1:15618265-15633580 GCA_025774065.1 Solanum ossicruentum
GGTTCAGGTGCTGGCAAGGTGGCCAGGTTCGGACGGGTATGCCTAGGGGGTGGTTTGCCCTGGCCGATGTGGGGTCAGAGTTTGAGAGGAGGTTTGTTGGTTTGTTGGGAAAGACAAACTCCTCTCCCACATCTGAAATTAAGAGAAAATTGGAGCAATTGATAAGGGTGAACCCAATCCCATTAGTATGAGGCCTTTTATCTGAAATTAAGAGAAAATTGGAGCAATTTATAAGGGTGAACCCAATCCCATTAGTATCCATTAGTATGAGGCCTTTTGGGAGATGGCCAAAAACAAATTCGTGAGGGCTTGGCCCAAAGCGGACAATATCATACTAATGCGGGATTGTGTGTGGGCGCACGCGGTCCCTAACAAAATGAACCAAACATTTGAGACGTTAATTTTGTAAAATCTGGAACTGTAGTGGAGAAGTTATAATGGAGATGAATGACTGAAAGGAAACGAAGATTTAAAAGGACAGAATCAAGAGCAATTGACGTAAAGATGAAGATGATGCAGAGCACCACTCACTCCCCTTCAATGAAATATTCAAAGTTCTCTAATATTTGCCAGTTTCTCGACCAGTTCTGGCCTTTCAAGCCTTAATTCCCCCCCAGAAAGATCAAGAATTGTCAATCTTGACAATTCCATTGGAATCTGCCCCCAAAAACTTGCATGTGACAAATTCAGGTATGCCAAGTTTGGATCTGTTGGTATTGGAACATATAAGCCAGATTGAGTTTCTCAAGATATTGAAGATCGAAGAGACTGCTTGAGCTCTCAATGCCTCCAGGGATGACTTCGCCGTCCAACTCCAGAACAAGCACATGACCTTCCTCATCACAAGTTACACCTGGCCACTGGCGACAGTCAGTTTTTTTTTCCTTCCACATGACTAGTTTTGTTTACACACAAGAGTTGAACGTGAGGTCATCCTTGAATTTGATCAACAAGGCTTTTTGATCCTCCAAACATTGGCCACAAATTGTACAACTAATCAGAAATATCACCAGGACAGTGATAGAACAAGTAATATTTTCATAGTGATTATCAAGTGCAATACGTACTAATGAAATTGCACACTGAGTTGCCTTGAAAAATACTTATGTAATTTTACTTTATAGGCACATGGGAGGGAAGCCGGAAGACCAATGACGAAAGACTCTTTTGAAAGCAATAACTAGTGGTAGGGGTTCGGAGAGAAAATTATTCAAACTTAATATTACACAACACATGAAGGGTGTGTTTGGTACAGAGCAAAATATTTTTCAATTTTGTCATGTTTCATTGAATTAAATATTTTCTAAATCAATTTATTTTTTTCAAATTTAAGTAAAGCGACTTCCTTTAAAAAAATTGAGGAAAAAACTCTCCTCCAATCTCAAATTAAAATAATTTTGCCCCATCCCTACCACGGTGACCCCCCCTCCTTCAGAATTTTTTTTAAAAAAATAAAACTAAAAGTTTATCTATAAAAAATATTTCACATTTTGAAAATTTTATTGTTTTACCTAATCCCTACGCATACCCACCCAACTCCCACCCCCCAAAAAAATTTAAAAGTTTATTTTGAAAAAAGAATCAAAATTTAAAAATTTTAATTTTTTTATCCCACCTGTTATTCCCCCCCTCCGAACCGGCCCCCCACCATACCTCTGCCCCCTACCATCCCCCCACCCACCCACCAAAAAAATTAAAAAATTATTTTTTAAAAAAATTCAAATTTTAAAAATTTCACAAAAAAAAATTAAGAATTTATTTTTTTAAAAAATTCATCTTTTAAATTTCAATTTCTTACTCCACCTGTTCACCCTCTTACACTCCACACATCGGGCCACCAACCCCAAATACACGCACAAAATTAAAAATTTATTTTGAAAAAAATTTAAATTTTAAAATTTTCATTTTTTCCTCCCCTCCGCCCCTCGCCCAAAAAAATAAATTATGAAATATGTTCATGTCAAAAACTATTTTCCTAAAAAGTATTTTCTACTCTTTGACCAAAAATAAAAGTTAGTTTCTAAAAAAATATTTTTTTCATTAACCGAATAATAGAAAATATTTTTCAAAATATTTTTTTGAAAAATATTTTTCATTCACCAATTAAACATGAGAAAATAGATTAAAAATCAACTCATTTTCCAAGAAAATGTTTTGTATGGAAAGCATTTTCCCTGGAAAAAAAGAACATTTTCTTCGTAGCAAACACAACCAAAGTCCTACGTACTTACAAAAGGTTTGAAGTCCAAACGAAGTTGATGTCTCAAATTCATTGTACGCGCCTTGGGTGGTTGAAGTGTCTTTAACTAGTCTACAAACAAGTTAACAATTTGCTTTATATGTGGAAGTTTAAGGAGTGTCATGATCCGTGACCAAGTCAATAATTTTACTAAGAAAATTGAAAAAGTGTAGAATTGCATATAGAGTAAATACAAACACTTGGATAAGTATCACATATCCACTTAGGAATTTGAGATGGAAAGTAGTCCAATGAAAGTAAGAGCGGCTCAAACACATTTGTGGTCTAATATCATGGACTTAGAACTTCATCAAGATTTTTGTGCGGCACTTGTCAATATGCTCATGAATTTTTCAACATCTTGCAAGTACAAGTTAACATTTTCAACTTGACCACTAAGGGAACGCTAGACTAAGAACAGAAGAGCGTTTTAAGAAAGAGGACTTGTATTGCACTTATGGAATATTGCTTACAATTTCCGAATGATTTGCCAAGTGAATGACCCCCCTCTATTTATACTATTTACTTGGAGTCAAAGTATAATAAATATATACATACATGTCCCTCACTATTTACACTTTAGTCCCTTCTCTAGAATACTCCACACAAGCCTAGAGGATTCTAAGGACTTCAAGACTTACCGACAAGGATTTAGACTCTTCTACAAACCACTCTAAGACTCTAGATTCTTTCCCCTTCTACAAGATCAAGTGGCAGGTCATAACAATATCCCCCACCTGATGGTGACGATCACTGCACTCTGTTGCTGCTGTAAGAACACCCACACTTTGTCTTTGAACTGCCACGAGTCTTCATAATTCTCCTGTGTGGCCTATCAGGAGATTGTCCCTTTTAATGAACTAGAACATGGCAGTGGTTAGTTGTCCCCGTTTGCGCTTGACTTGATAGTCTATGATTGATTCAATGTCCCAATCATGTGAGGTAGTGACTATGATAGGTGTCTGACTCAACTGTCCGCGACTCAGATCATCCTTATCTTTATGGTCAGGACTGAGGACGCTGGCATGGAAGACAAGATAAGCCTTAAAAGATGGTGGCAGCTCCAACTTTTATGAGATCTTGCCAACCTTCGCAATGATCCTAAACAGGTCCTTGTACTTTCGAACTAAGTTTTGGTGCATGCCTCGTAATGCCTTGAATTATTTTGGGTTGAACTTTACCTAGACCATGTCTCCAGTCTTATAATCCGTGGGGCAATGCTTGCGGTCGGCAAAATTCTTCATCTTCTTGCTCGCCTTGTCTACGTATGACTTGGCAATGTTAAGCTGCTCTTCAAATCCCTTGGCCACATGATATGCCCCTAAACTCTTGCCCTCAAACGCGGCTGGTAGTGAATATGGAGTTTGAGGTTGTTAGCCGATGGCTAATTCAATCAACATCTTCCTGGTGGTCTTGCTCCTTTGCAAGTTATATGAAAATTGGGCTACATCAAGCAACTTTGCCTAATCCTTCTGATGAGAGATCACAAAGTGCCTATATAAGCGGTACATGCTTATTCAAGTGAGGAAGTTTTGGTTTTCAAAGAAATACAAATACATGGATTAAATAAAAAGGCAAGCAAAGCCCATTATTTGAGGTAGTTGTCAATTACGCAAGGCTCTTTTGTTTTAAAAAACTCTGAAAATGCTCTACTTGGGTCCTTTTGACTTCCGCATAGAATGGAGATTCTTCTCTGTCCCCACACAAGCTTTCCAAGACCTGGCATAGAGCCGAGTGATTCTATTCAAAGGGTTCAAGGTGTACCCTCAGTATGGAATCCAAGGCCATGCACTTTCAAAGAATTGGCGACGCGAGCTCATGACATGGAGTTCAGTATTGCAAGCCACGAAAAGACTTTACCTGTTTTCAATCCGAGGAAGGAAGCTAAGGAATTCAATCAACTGTCGAAATACCAAACTAAAGAAACATGCATAAAGTGCGCTAATCAAATCCTATCCCTTCTTAGTCCCAGCTAACCAAGTTCATTGCAGATACCTATGAGCTCATAGTCGCTAAGAGGAAGAAAAGCTTATTCCATCATTTCCAGGGGAAACCGAACTCAAGTGAAGTTAAGCCGAGTCTGCTTCGTACCTTTACTACTGGGCATTCACTGCCAATCACTCCTAAATCTACCTGTCTTGATAAGTTGATCCACCTACATATCTTGCTTTTATAGTTATATCAGGAGTTACTCTACGTATTACTTGACGTAAACGGATAGTGGATTTGCTTCTGTCTTTTGTTGAATCTTTTTCATGGATCGATAGGTAATTTTGCTATTTTTTTTGCAGTACCTCGACGTGACATGAGCGTGAAAGGGGTTCAAAGCCGTTGGATGATCATGATGCACTTGCGACTGAGGAAGAGTATTGGTGACACTTTCGCCTAATAGGGATGCCTTTTGTTCCACTCTCTGCTTGCACATCTAAAATTCCACCCCAACCTGTCTTGTTGTTTCTTTAACAATTTCGGATCTCTAGTGGACCTCTCAGTAGGATTTGAACTCAGATGAAGTTCTGATCAACTATCAGAGAAAAAAGAACGAGAAACATCACTCCGATATCAAGAAATCAGAATCCGAGTTCCAAGATGAGGATTCAACTTCTACTTAGTCAACTGGTCAATCTAATCATGTGGAGGCTGCAATGGGAAAACGAAAGACCATTCTGCAAAATTTTATAGCTCATCCAGGTATTGTTAACTTTTTGAGGAATCCTTCATCAATGGTTATGAATGACTAATTTTGCTACTAACGGGGTCTCGGTTGATTTCCTTTTCTTTAGCTACTAAGATGTTTCAGTTCACTAATAAGAATTTAGATAAGCTATTACTCTAGCATAAAAAAGAGCACATTAATCCCGGAGTTATGGATGACTGAGACAGCTAGCTCTAAGATCTTTTTCGTAGTTTCCCTTTAATAAGTTGTGCTTATTGGTTTTGCTGAGAAATGATATCAGTCATAATAAAAGACTTTTTTCCTTCTATTCCTTTGCGAACCAGTAACAAAGTGCTTGGTATTGTCCCTGCATATGGTGTGGTATTTTCCCCTCCCTGTAGAATATGCATAAGAGGACCTACTATAATGGATTCTCCTCCTGAAGTTAGAGTATTAAGATCTTTTCCTCACCTCGATAGTATTTCTTATGAATAGTACGGCACTGAGGAAGAACTTATCGACAGTTAAAAAGATGAGGTTTCTATTGGAGGGTCCCTGAAGCCCTGAGTCAAATGGAATTGAAAAGAACTTTTTTTTATTTCAAGGTGGCATCTCGAAAGAGCCGCTAGTCGATTTAATCATGAAACGTCTAAAAAGCCGAAAAGCTAGCTGAAGATGCATAGAATGCCCTGACTTCTTCTCATCTAAGCATTTGCTTCAGCCTATAATAGCAACTGTCAACGTTTGCAAAATACCTGATGGCGTCTACAAGTTTCTAAAGTGTGAGCTCATTCTGCCCTCCTGCCTGACGGACAACAAGTTCTTTTGCCTGCCCAGCCAATTTGCTCTTGAACAGAGTTGGTCTGCTTATAAGAAAACGGAGTTAGATTTGGCCAAGAGTAACCTTGAAAAACTTCTGCTTACCGCTTTGCACGAGCTTCAAAAGAAAGAGAGATCGAGTCACTAAGCAGGGAATGAGATCCGAGAGCGAAAGAGATTATGAAAGTTCTCCCACGGGGCAACCCTGAAAAAAATTCTTGAAAGCTATATAATTTCATGTTGAATTCATTCGAGATGTGAGTAAAACTTAAATTAGAGAAGAATATGGGTCTTGGGTTTCTTTTATTGGCACTATGAGTGATCCTTAACCCTGCCCCTTCTTATTGCTATTTATGACATCGAATGCTTAAATAGAGGCTCGCTTAAAGGAGCTCCCCGTAGTGGGGCTGCTGGAAAAGGCCTGATGGAAAAGCTTAAAAGCTCATTTGCTTTTGTCCGAGAATCCGCTTGCTCGGCTCTTTTTCTTAATAAAATAGATGTCTAGCCCTTATCATACTAACGACGAATTTCTATATGGAACGTGAGAAGTAGATGATTAATCATCTGTTTCTGGAAGAAATTGAAGAATTTCTTGGGAATCCTACAAGATCCGTTCGTTCTTTTTTCTCTGATAGATGGTCAGAACTTTATCTGGATTCGAATCCTATTGAGAGTTCCACTAAAGATCAGAAATTATTGAAGAAACAACAAAATCTTTCTTTTATCCCTTCCAGTCGATCAAAAAATAAAGAAATGGTTAATATACTTGATATAATTACGTATTTAAAAAATACCATCTCAATTCATCTTATTTTATCAGATCTGGGATGTGATATGGTTCTGAAGCATGAATCGGATATAGACAATTCCAATAAGATTTCATTCTCGAACAAAAATTCATTTTTTGATTTGTTTCATCTATTCCATGACCGGCACGGGGGAGGATACACGTTACACTACGATCTTTCTTTTCGACTTTTATACCCAGGTATAAAGGGATAAACAGTCAAAGAGAGTGCTAAGAAAGAATTTTCCAAAAAGCTAATCGTAGGTTCTTCTCTCCATCGGTACAATAGGGTCGTTATGCTCATTACTAAACTTGTTGAAGAGATGAAATATAACCAAGGTATATCCTTTTTATCAGAGGTTGAATCGATCATTAGAAGAAGGATTAGGCCAAAAATTAGGATACATTTTGGGGAAAATCAAACTTCTATTGAAGAGAAGTAAATGAAAGGTTTTCATAAAAATTATCGTAAAATCGAGAAACTGTACATGCCAGATCATGAATTAGGGGCTTAAGGTAGTCCAATCACCCTCAGGTCATAATAGAGTCTAGTATGACATTGGTAGGAAGATAGTGCAGCTAAGCCAAGACTTGCTTAACTCTCTGCCACTGTAGGTGCGACACAGGTAGTAGTGACTGAAAGAGCTAATGCGGCATGATCGATATGATAAGCATCCTATTTTGTTTAGGGATTTAGGGACTAGGCCTTTTGAGGAACTGAGATGATTCATCTTAGTCTTAGTATTGTCGGGTATGTCTTTGGCCGAATCAAGTTGTAGGATAATAATGGATAAAGTAATAATCTTTCTCTAGCTCTAGACTAGCTATTCTGCATTGCCTTCCGCTTATGTCTCTGCTTCGCTTGATTCTCATGCCAGTGGATTTATGCTCTGTTTTTGGCCTTATTAGCTTGATTTCATAAGTGATCATTTTAAATTGAATATATAGTGAGAAAAGCGCCTTTCATGATTCAAGTAGTAAGCTCGGATTCATGATTGAGAAAGAAATCTTCCAAAAATCATAATTCCTATAGCTAACATATGTCCAGTCCAGCGGGAACGCACAGCGCAAACGAACCTAAGTTGTTATACCAAATCCCCCCCTAGCCATCGGGGACAGAGTGGTAAAGATATGATCCACAGGGGAAGAGATTCCTCATTCTTCTATTGGGGACAAGTGCACGAACGACAACTCCAAAGGTCACACATCCACCGCCTATCTACCGCTTAGGTGGCACCAGCGAGATCCAGTAAGGAAGTGTTGCGGCTGCTCCACTCCGCTGCGCTGCGATCTCATGAACTGAACTTCATTTTCTTCACGCGCGCGAAACGAATGGGCGGTACAATCATTAGGAAAAAAACTAGCCGCATTTATGGAAATGTTGGAGAAGGCAAATAGAATAGAATAAAGTTAGGGGGCGAAGCGGTTCCTGGCGTGAAAACTCCCAATTGAAAGTCACATTTCGGGGGGAGGGGGGGCTTTCTAGTATAAGGGAAATAGGCCGAATCAGCAAAGGGGCTTAGAATACTAAAATGTGGCCCTATATGTAAAACCTTGCCGAGGGAGAGTCTTTCTCCAATGAGAATAAAGAAAGTCTTTGGGCAAGACAAAAAAGAAACTCTCCCTTTGACACCAAGGGATAAGAGTTGATTGCTGGCGATGACTTAGTAGAGTCTAAAATTACCTATTGTGGCAAGGGCTTTCCGTCTGGCCATCTGTCTGTGGATGAAAAATGGTGGAGGAATGCAACTCCATGCCAAGGATCTCGAATAATTCTCTCCAAAAGTTTCCAGTGAAATGCGGGTCTCGATCACTTATGATTTGCCTCGATAGCCCCCAATACTTTACCAATTTTTGAAGAATAGTAGGGCAACCTCCTTGGCAGTACAACCTGCTGTGGCCGACATGAAGTTGAAATACTTTGAGAATCGGTCCACCACAACCATTATTGTCCCATACTCTTCAGATTTTGGCAAGCCAGTGATGAAATCCATAGTGATGCTCTCACATGGATGCTCCGCTACTGGTGACGGATCCAAAAGTCCTCCAGGTTGCCATTGCTCTGTCATGTCTAGTTGGAACATGAGACAAGTTTGCACATAACACTCTTTATCGTCGCGCATGCGTAGGCAATAGTATATTGCCTCGATGAGGGCTCTCATATGTCGCTGCCCAGGGTATCCGGCCCATAGAGTGTCATGACTCTCCTTCATAATTTTTCGCCTGATGTTTCTGTACTTTGGCACATAGACCTTCGGCCGGAAATAAGCAAGAGACTGTCCTCTATCTAGAAGCGCCTTGTCTTGCCTTGAGAGGCCAACTCCATGAGTTTCTTTGCTTCTAGATCATGCTAAAAGCCATCCTTGATAGCATCTTGGATGTCACAATGGGTTGTAGTGATATGGCAGCCAACTCGGCCTTCCTAATTAAGGTATCTGCTACGACCCGGCTTGTACTTTATCTCGTAGTCAAACTTACCAGAAAATCCTACCACCTAGCCTGCTACGTGGTAAACTTCTTTTGTAACTGAAAAGTAGCTAGTGGCGACAATGTTTGTAACTTCTTTTATACTTATCTTTTCAGTTATTGAAATTTTATACTTTCTAAGAGATAAACATATTTATAACTTTACAGAGGGCAATATCGAAAAATATAATTTAATTTTTTCTTTAAATATTTTTCTTAATATATGTGTAGTACCTCAAATTAGGTTAAAATGGGACAAAGAGAGTATCTATTATTCACTTGAAAATTATCATAACCCAAGAAAATAAGTGATTGTGAATAATGTTTTGCAATAACTAATAATAACTAAGAAAGTTTAAAATGTCATAACTAAGAAATAAATAATAACGTTGTTGGACTTCTAATTCCACGCATCTTGTATGGGAGTAAATGATAAACTAATCTTGAACATATAAGCTTTTCAATTTTAGTACAATGATATATACATGTGTGTGTATGCAGGGGAGAAAAATGAAAATAAGTACAAAAATGTAATTAATTTTTTAAAAGGAAGTAAAATATCTGACAATTTTTATGGATATTTTTCTCAATCAACTTATGGCTTCACACTTTTTTACCAAGTATAATATAAATGATTATTATTTAATATTTAATTAATTAAATATATTTTTAAAAATTTTGTTGGTGTGGCAGTAAAATAATAATTCAAGTTTTGTACCTCGGAGTGAATGCATGTATTTAACAATAGAAGCTAAAAGGTTTAACCAGTAAAGTCATTAACAAGTGAAAAACGATAAGTTATAATATCTAACCATACTAATTTGATATGCTTAAATTGTCATTATTGATTTAATTTTAAAAGTTAATAAAAAAATATCGATTGAAAAAATTAATGGACATTTTGGTAACCTCACTTTTGATAATATATGATAATATTATATAAGAAATAATATATGATGATATGATATAGATAGATCATAGATATGATGATTCTAACTTCTACTCCCTCCATCCGTATTTGCTTGTTCTTGCTTGTTTAATACACTAAAAATAGATATCCGACAATGCTTATGCACTTTATGAAATTAAAAAATAATTTTATACTAAGTTCTTAATTTATCTTTATTATTAATTATAATTATTTTTCTATTATATTTTTTTATGATATTATATTTATTATATTAAAAGAGTGACCTAATAAATTATCTTAAAAGATAAATAAAGATGGATGGACGAAGGGAGTACAAATGACTATCTATACAATAAACCCCAAAAATTGAGGGTCTAAATTCTTGGAAACTTAGAACAATGTTTTAATGGCCTTAACCAGAGTCATCTAGGGGAATAATTGGGCAGGTTGTATCAAATTTGATTAGATTATAATGGATCAAGATAACAAATGAATTAAGACTCAATCCGACTCAAATTTACTTGGGGCAAAATGAATTGGGTCATAATGAGTTGAATAATAGGTAATAGAGCGAATCAGGATTTAACTCAACCCAACTTTTATTAAATTTTATTGATCCAAATTTACTTGAGGCAAAATAGATTGAGTCATAATGGGTTGAATAACAAATAATAGAGCGGATCAAGATCTAACTCAACCCAACTTTTATTAAATTTTACTTACTTTATTTGTTCTTTTTCGATATTTTAGTACTTAATTAAATTATATATTTTTTTAATTTGTCTATATAAAACATATCAAATTAAAAAAAATTAAAAATATTTTGACAAGATTTCTCTCAAGTCAATTCGGATTGAATATCAATTCAATTTAAATAAATTGAAATGAATTAGATTGAGCTAATAAATAAGCGAATTACTTCAACAGATTTAGCGGATTTAATTTTGGGTACAGTAATCCGTAATAATCACATAACAGGGTGACAGTTTCGTTGAAGACATCAATATAACAAAAACTTGCTTAAATGATAGACTGAGAATAGGTGACAAAATTTTGTTAAATGAAAAATACAATATTTATAAGCATCACTAGCTAAATAGAAACTAAAAATGAAAGAGAACGTGGGAAGTTGCCAACTTGAGAAGAGTAACATGCTATGAACAATCAGACATTTTACTGAGGATTTGGTGGACGACTATTAGCCGCTGAGACTCTAGCACCCCATTCAAGCAGCTCTTTGCTAGTGTCATCTTTATGAACAATCACTTCAATGAAGCACAAGCAGTCTGTCTTGGTTTCAGTTGCAGTTGCAATTGCTTCCACAAGTTCCTCTTCGGAGCGAACCTAAAACAAGAATGCATTACTTTAGTCGGAGGATTCTTTTAACTTCAGGTTAAATGGTATGGGGATAGAGAAATTCCTCACCTTTGTTGTCCAACATTTTCCTTCCCCATTGTGGATTGCATCAACCAGTCCAGTGTAATTCCAGTTCTTAATCACATTGTAAGGTCCGTCGTGAATCTCAACTTCGATTGTATAACCACCATTGTTTATCAAGAAAATGATAGTCCTCTGACCACATCGCAGCATTGTTGAAACATCCTGAGCAGTCACCTGCAATACAGGATGATAAGAATGCGATAGAATAGATAAGCACAGCTAACTCTGTGTTGAATTCCGTTGACACAATCTTTTTTACCTGAAAACTACCATCACCAATGAAAGCAAGCACCCTCTTTTCTTTTGCTGCTTGTGCATAACCAAGAGTTGCCCCAACAGACCAACCAATAGATCCGTACTGCATTTGGAACTCGTACCTGAGCATGAAATACCAAAAGTCATTATGATCATCACAGAAGTAAATACCCATTAAACGTGAATACTTGTCGTTTGGAGCTTACCCACATCCCTTGGGCAGTTCAAGTTTCTGGCAATTGAACCATGAATCCCCTGTCTCAGAAATCACAGCAGTGTCACCGGACAACATCTTCTGTATGTGTTCAAAGAGAACATTAACCCTCAATGCCTCTTTAGGCTCGCTCTTGAGAGGATGTCCTTCTGGAACATAAATTCTCCGATAATTCTCATATGCAGTTGGATTGTGCTTTAGCCTCTTGCTCAATGCGGAAAGGAAATCCTTCATTAGAACACAACCAAATGCAGGTCCATTACCAATAGTCACACGATCTGGCTGTACAATGATGGATTTCTCTTTCTTGAGAAGCAGCGAATACCCAACAGAGCTATAGTCATTAAAAATAGGTCCAGCAAACAAGTAAGCATCAGCTGATTCCACAATTTCAGCACAGAAGGCCGTACTCACTGCACCCCAATACGTTCCAATGAAACGAGGGTGGTATTCTGGAACCATCCCCTTAGCTGATGGCATCACTGCAACAGCATATCCACCTGCATCTGCCAATTCAACAAACGCATCACCCGCCTTTGCAACGCGCAGTTTTGGCCCTCCCACAATAACTGGCTTCACAGCTTTGTTTAAGAACTCTGCAGCTGCCTCCACTGCTGCTTCCAAACCCATCTTGTTACTCACTCTAATACCAGAGAAAAACTATACAAGTAAACAACCTTGTTCACATTAATTGCAAAACAGAAGAGCTCCTACGGCACAGCTTATACAGTAACCTTTTGTAACATATCAATCAAATTAAATTAAGATCTTAAACTTTCTGAAGAATCAAATATATTGTCATTCAAACAAGGTTTGGAGGGACTAATAGCTCTTTCATACACAAGATCCTTATATACATGAGGAAAACAGAGCATATTATAAGTGAATAAAACGAAAAATTCTCAAAATTACATACCTGGGAGCGATGCAAAACGGAACAGGTTCACGGCTAAAAGTAGGGTGTGGAATCCCCGGCAAGTTACAGCTTATGCTTATATAAACCGGTTTGCTCTCTTTCAACGCTGTCGAAATCGCGGTATCAATCAATTCATGTGCATCGTCTAAGTTATTGACTACAGCCTGAAAACCCAAAAATAAATCAATATCAATACAAAACAGACAATATCAAATTTGCTCGATTGAATTCGAAACACTCAAAATCTACCTGATAGCAAGTGACAGTCTGAAAGCAACGAAGTTCCTGACTAAAATCGGGCAACCCAATAGTATGATGAAGGATCCTGTTAGTTCCATAATCATTCGAATTAGGGCCACCAACAATACAAATCAATGGAAGATTCTCACTGTAAGAACCAGCAATAGCATTTATAACACTAAGTCCACCCACAGTGAAAGTGACAACACATGCCCCGATACCACGAGCTCTAGCATAGCCATCAGCAGCATATCCAGCATTTAGCTCATTACAACACCCAACAAAATTAAGCCCAGGTTCAGCGATTAGATGATCCAGCAATGTCAAGTTGAAATCACCGGGAACGCCGAAAATATCGGTGACGCCGACTTGGACTAAACGGCGTGCTAGATGACGGCCGAGTGTGGATTCCGGCGCATTGATCGGAATGGCTGGAGCGAGAATAGTTGAGGCGTTACCGGACGGCAAAGAGCCCACGTCGTTGTGAGGCAGTTTACACGTGTCAATTGCTCCGAACTTCACGTCCATGATGAAAATTTGAGTATTTTTCAGAAAGTTGGAAGAAATATAAATGATGAGTATACTATTTTTGAGTAATTTCTGGGGCTTTTTATAAGAAGAAAATAATGTTCAGTAGAAAAATCAAGGGGCGGCCCGTTGGGATTTTTGTCTTTAATATTCTATTCCACCACACATGGGCACAACATGTATTGTTTGTCGGTTAAAATTTTCAAATTCTAATTCTAAATATGAATAAAATTGATCTAAAATGTTTTCTTTGATAAATATATGAAAATTTTTCTAACTATCATAAAACAACAACAATAATATTATCTCATTGCTTCAAAAACTCCTCACTGCGAAGTAAGGAGGGGTCGGATATACGCAGCCTGACCCCTATATTTAAAACATAGAGCGACTGTTTCCGGATGACCCGATGAACGTCAAAAGTTGCATTGACTAACTGTTACTTTCCAATTGAATGAAGTGCAGACAATTTAAAGAGTCATTTTGCTTTATTCCATCATATTTTAAAGCTAAAAAATAGTAAATCTTTGGCTCCATTTGAAAATTAGGAAAATACATGTGAGATGGTTTAAGGAAGAATACAGTAGAAGGGACTAGAAAAAGTTGATTTGAGTTTTGGCAAATGAAAAGTATTTGTATTTTGGAAAAGATATTCCAAGGACTAGGGAAGGTTTTTGTCAAACGAAAAATAAATAGTGGACTAAGAGTTAATGGAGAACAGATCGAATTCATTCAATTAATTAGCAATTAATTTCTTGTGGAATAAGCTATTGATTGGATACGTGATTTTATCTCATAATGTTAAATTAATATTTGAATATGTGATTTTAAATATTGATTAAGGTTAATTTAAAATTATGAGAATGAAATTTTAAATTTTTAAAAATAAAAATTTAACACATAAATTTACATTTTATAAAATAAGATTCAGTTATTTAAATTTTATATTAGAAAAAAGATTCATACTTGACATGAAGAAATTATCTATAGCAGTTGAAAGAGGAGTATTTATAAAAATATGTGAATATGAATATTTGTAAACATATAAAAAAAAGGCATAAAAATATGTGGTTTATTAATATATTATCACAGAATACTTCGATTTTTTAACAATAAATTATGATTTGTTCATTTACTAAATTATATAAATATTTTAAAAAATCATAATTTCCATAATTTATAAAATTCTCATATTTATAAAAATAATATAGCTAAAAAAAATTCAATCATATCTTCGAATAAAATTTCAACCTGTCATAATTTCATATGGACATATTCAAAGGAATCCTAAATGTAAACTTTGAGAAAGTGAAGTAGGAGTATAATTGCATTTTTTTACAAAGATGTGTTTGAACTTACTTTAGATGAACTTTTACCGTAACCCAATAGCTTTTTTTTAATATATGATTTCTTGTCAATGCAACATGGATTAATAATACTAATCTATATTTACCTAGAAGGGTAAACCGTCAAAATCCGTCAAATGGGACCCTAAACTTGGCACCAGCTTGTAAGTTGGAACTTAAACTTTCATAGTACACAAATATGACCCTCAACTTGACAATTTCTGAATAAGTAGGCACAAACCAGTCGCTGACGTGACGCGTGAGTACAGTCGTGCTGATGTGTTTTTTCTAGCCAATAATGAGATGCCACGTGTGTCCACATAGGCATGACTTGTACATGTCATCCCCTTTATTTTTACACATGACATTCCTAAAAAAATGAAAACTTAAATAATTGTTACAAAAAATTACAATTTTTTTACATAAATTAAAAAAAAATTAATTTTTTTTACATAAATTACAAAAAATTACAATAAAAATTTTAAACATCATAATTTTT
>JAOTQR010000002.1:15633680-15645205 GCA_025774065.1 Solanum ossicruentum
CCTGAAATCACAATTTTAGCATATTCAGTATAATTCGTTTCGCACCAACTAAAAAATTTACATCCAACATGTTTACAAACAACAAAAATAACCATAAGAATATAATCTTGATTATTAAAATTTAAATAAAAAAATTATTAAAGCATAATCGACAATCTTCACATCCAAAAAACCAACGACCTGGATTATGTGCGGATCAAGAAATCTTCATTACTTATCAAAAAAGCTCAAAAATGTGTAAAAAAAATGGAATGTCAAATGTTTGTGTATTTTTAATAAAATGAAAAAGAAGAAAGTGTATGTTAATTTTAAAATAAATAGTATATATATATATAGAAATGTGGCAGGGATAAAAGGGTCAAATTATCATTTTTTTTCGTCTGAATAGTAAAAGATAAGCCTTTCACGCGCCCCCCGCGAGTGTACTGCACTCACTGCGCCACATCAGCACCCTGTGCCTACTTGTTCAGGAATTGCCAAGTTGAGGGTCCTATTTGTGCACTATGAAAGTTTAAGTTCTAACTTATAAACTGGTGTCAAGTTTAGGGTCCAATTTGGGGGTTTACTCTACCTAGAATCGAACAAAAACCATGTGTAGTTGAGTATGTCTCAAGAGGAAGAATTATTTTTCCACTAGTCTTTTACTTTTTCAATTTCTCACTCAATATTTAATATTTATACTAGAGTTCTCTTCTGATCAGACAACATATAAGAGTTCAAAATCTTTAATTAAAAAAGAAGCTATCATATTTGTTGCACAACATCCTTTATAGATACTTTTTAACTAATCTACTCCTTTTTAATCGTAAAAGAGAAAATTATTTGTGAAATTGTGTCATAATATCAATTGACTGGATATAAGCAATTGTTTTTTTTTAAAGAAAGAAATATTTGAAATTTTAATTGAATATATTACTGTGCTCACCCAATAAACACAATTTGTTGATCCAAAACCTGTCCTTGGGTTAGTTTAATGGTTTTCTATGTTAGGAGAAAACAGGTAAATAAATGACAGGCGGCTGGTCCAGATATGACCTGCACCCCACCAGACATTACGTTGCTGCACTTGGCGGCTACCATTAAACTATTTTAGATCAAATTTCACAAATAACAAAAGATACAAAAGTTTAATAAAACTTCACTGCTATAACAAAGATACAAAAGCTTACTATTTATCTATTAAAATCATGTTGATTCTAGTCAATTCATTTCATTTAAGACAACAAGTTGATTTTTTTTTTCATTTTATTGCGTACTACTCTTACCTTTTCAATTTATGTGGGCATTAGTATTTCGAATTTCTAAATAAATGTTTAAAAATAATATAAAAATATATAAATTATGATTTTTTTCATATTAGTATAGTAATAAAATTATTATATGATAGTAATCAAAGTTTACACAATTTAATATAAAATAAAAAATATATATTTGCTCGGTCTCATTTTATGTGCCATCATTTAAAAGTAGATTATTTTTATTTAGAATAAGATAACATTTTTTTTAGAAATACTAAAAAAAAAGTCGTAAAATGGGACAAAAGGCAAAAGAAGAAATTAATTTCGTAGATTAAAGTTCACGGGCTGCCTGCTTTCTTTATTCAAAACCAATCGCACTTGGTTTCTGCTCTACCATACCACGTTTTTTTTTTCCAGGAGTCACAAAGGTGGTCCATTAGTTTCATTTATTGGATCACTTTGTGATTTCTGTAAAAAACAAAGAGACCACCTTTGTGGTTAGTTGTGGATCCACAAGGGAATATCTACTCCCTCCATCCTAAAAAACATTTCACGTTTTAAATTTCGAGATTTAATTGAGTTTCTCTTTGATTGTGATTTTTTGAAAAAAAAAATATTAATTATCATAATTTATAATATTTTTTTACATAATTATTAAATATACCTTTTTAAGGACTTTGGATTTCATAGTCAAATAAATGAACAACAATAATAATAATAATATATCCGGTGGAATCTCATAAGTTGGGTCTGGGGAGGTAGAATATATGCAGATCTTACAACTAACTTATAGAAGTAGAAAGGTTGTTTTCTGGAAACCCTCGTCTCAAAAACTCATAAGCACAATAAACTAGATATGACAAAAAGAAAAGTAAAGGGAACAGAAAGAACTCTAATAACGAAAAACACATGGCATTATGTACTATGATAGAATTTATACATATATGACAGATAATGATAGCACATAATGTAAAGCACGAGTTCTCCTGCTACCCTACTATACCCCCAGGTTAGACAACCACCTAACCCTACCAACCACTTAGCCTATTACTTTAATTCGCAACCTCCGCTCCTTTCTATCTAAGGTCATGTCCTTGATGAGATCAAGTTTCGTCATATCTTGTCTGATCACCTCCCCTTAGTACTTTTTCGATCTACCTCTACCCCTCCATGTAAATCCCAAAACCAACATCTCGCACCTCCTAAACATCTGTACTCTTTCTTTGCATATGTCCAAATCATCGCGGGCTCGCTTCCCTCATCTTATCAGCTACAAAGGTCACCTCTAGCTTCTTCCAAATGGTCTCGTTCCTAATCTTGTCACTCCTGGTGTGACTATACATCCATCTCAACATCCTTATCTTTTCGACATGCATCTTCTGAACATGAGCATCTTTTATTGGTCAACACTCCACTGCATACAACAAAAATGACTAACCACCATTCTGTAAAACTTACCTTTGACTCTTAAAAATAAAGCATATTACAACAATATGTGGAGGATAAAATGTATGGAGATCTTACTACTGCCACATAGAGATGGAGAGGTTGTTTCCGAAAAACCCTTATCTCAAAATTATATATCATCCCCAAAAGCAGAAACAAAACATATTACATGAATTAAAAGAGAAAAATACTTGAATGCCCTTCTAGACTATTTGTCCTTGGACTCCAAGTCAAACATGCATGGCCTGCACCTAAAACATTCAAATTCTTATTTAAGAAGCAACAATCTTGCTGCTTTGTCTATCTATTTTTTATGATCCTAAATTTGTCCTTTTGTACGGACAACCGCTCGGGTTGATGATTGAAAATTTAACATTTACATGGAAGGTCTTGAATTCAAACCTTTAATTTTGTATGAGCGTCAGTTTTGTTGCTTTACCCAACTAGTTCTAGTTCAAAATTTGTCCTTTTGTGTAGCAAAGAGCTTGTTGGCTTGGTGGTTGAAACTTCAAGTAATGTTTGGGAAGTCTTGGGTTTGAACCTCTGTGCAATGTTAGATTTCGGATGATTCCCTCAAATTAAAAAGGTTGTTATTAGCAGTATAATCTTGGTCTAAAAAATCTTTTAATTTGAATCATTTTTTAGAAAATTTTATAAATAGCTAAGATTAGAAATATAATGAGGCTTCTTAGCTAATGTTTGACTATTTATTTAGGAGTACAATCATAACAGTTTTCAGAACATAATATATTTCTCTCCTCACTAATCAAGATAATAAGTACATAACAGATAACAAGTGCATACAAAATCCTATATATCATTTAGCAACATCAAATTGTGTTTAATCAGTTAGTTATGCCGTAGTCTAGGTAATCATAGGTAGTCAAAGTGACTATAGGAAGTCACAACTGTATCACAAATATCCAAAATAACCAGAGCTATTGAATCATATATCGATGCTACAATCAGTGCATAACTCAGTATGTAATCATATGTCAGCCTCACAAGCTAGTATATCTCAGATGGTATTAAGCCACACATCCACATAGTCAAGAACTAAGCTCAGAATATATACCTGTTACATTTTCTCAGGCCCAACTAGTTCCTACTAGGCTATCTAGTAGTCTAATAGTGTCAGAATCCAGTCAATATAATAGTCATAACTAATGTAGCTATAAATATAGTAAACGTTATCTCAAGCCAACTTATATCGTATAGATACAGGAGAATCAATCATATATACACCATGTACTGAACAATCATCTGCCCATATACCACAATCTAGGCAACCACAAGTACTCTCAGGTCATGGTGGCACATGTTAGATCTATATGTACATATTCAACTGATAAAGAATCGCAAAAACATAGAAACGACCTAAAAGGTCATTACAACATTCCCTACTAATAGAACTTTCGTCCACGAAAGTAGAGATAAAGAGATACCTGAAGACTCAATTAAATCGGGCATTGCTCCTGCATGTCTATCTATAGCTCCCAAGTGATCTCCTCGATCGATCGATGGCACCACTAAACCTTAACCATCTGTATGATCCTGGAGCGCAACTGCCTGACATCCCTAGCCAAAATAGCCACCGGCTCCTCAACAAATGTTAGACGATCATCTAACTCGATTGGATCAGACTGAAGCACATGAGACTCATATGGAATATAACAGTGCAACATCAATACATGAAAGACTGGGTGTATGACACAATATGCTAGAGGTAACGCTAATTCATATGCAACTAGTCCAACCCATCTTAGAATCTCAAAAGGCCCGATATGTTAGGGGCTAAGCTTGCCTCGTCAGAAGGACGACCATGGCTATGAAGAGTTGTACAATGAGTATTATAATTGTACTATATACTTGGCGTTATCTTATTTCTTCACCAATAGCCTTTAAATATGTGTAGTACATGTAGACCCATTCTTTTTATATCATTTCAATTTTATTGTTTAATAAACTGGAAAAATTATAAAAATACACAACATATTTTATCCAAATCCAATATTCCCTTCCATTTCAATTATTTACAGAAATCCCATTTTTTTACTTTTCTCTTTTATTTTTTGATACTAACCAACTTAGATTTTTCTACAACCTTTTTTATGCTTTTTTATTTACAACAGTTCAATCAAAGTCAATAGCCCAATTAATTACTTACCTTACACGGTTTAATTTCAAATTATTACCTTTTTGAAGTTACGTTGGAAAAAGAAACACAGTAGGTCTCCTTTTTCATCCAAACAACAAAAGTTTTACCTTTTTCTCTTCTCTAGTTTTTGTATCAAGCTAAAAAATTTCTATGGATTCATCTCCTTTTTTAAGTTTTAGTTTAACTCAGTCTTTTGCTGATAATGACAATGTCCCTCCATTTTCAACACATACAACAGAAGAAGTAGATCAATTACGTATGGGTTGTTCCAGAAGAGTACAAGAAGTTATCTTTTTTCTTTCAAACATTTTAATAGAAAAAGGTGCTTTGAGTTTCTCTCAAAGAAGAAAAAGTAAGTAGGCGGTATGCATAAATTGGGAGACAAAATTGACCATTAATTTTGATTCTTTACATTAATTTTTTTGTTAAACAAGTTTCATTATATTGAGTTTCAAAGTTTCAGATTTCTTTATATCAAATTAAAATATATATTCCTAAAATCTTTGTATTAAGTTTGATTCCTTTTATTAAGTAAATTAAGTTTCATAATTTTTTTGTGAATGTACTCCGGTGTTAATACTTTTCATAGGGTTAGGCGTTTTTCGAATTTTCAAGTATAAAAAATTGTGTTATGCTGACAACTTATGATTTTCATTGTGAACTATATATCAATTTATAAGAAGGTCATCTAAACTGAGTATCAACTCATATGAAAACACTGTAAATCAAATATCAACTGATAAGAAAGATTTGCAAATGCAATATCAAATCATAAGAAATCTTTATAAACCAGGTATTAACACATAATCAAACATTATAAACTAAGTACAAAATCATAATAATAAAATCATAATAAACCTAACAGGGTATTTATAGATTTCTTGGGATTGATTTAACTAATTAGAACATTTTAACATTAATTAAGGAATCACCTTTTAATTGTCAGATTTTTTTCCTTATTTAATGTAATAGAATTAAATTTATATTGAGGTATCAATCATTAATTTCAAGTATTAATTGATGCAGAAAAGTTGGGATTTTTTAGTAATTTTTAAAAGAGTTGGGAAAACTGAGAATTATGAATAAACAGTATAGTATTTATAAAATTTAATCAACTTCATTCATGTACTGTAGACTCCAGTTGTTATTTAATTTTCACTCTATTTTTTATCGACCCTATTGTTGGACTTCACTATTTAAAAGCAAGTTAATCTTTTCAAAATAATTTTTAACTGTAAAAATCATCTTTTTGATAATTTTATAACTCAAATATTTAATTTTATTTTTTGAAAAACATGAGAATCTTCCAGAGACCAGTTTCTGTATCTCTGTGAGGTAGTAGTAAGGTCTGCATATATCTTACCTTCCCAGACCCTACTTATGAGATTTCACTGAATATGTTATTATTGTTATTATCATCAACCTCAGTGTGATAGCTAACATGGATACTAATAGAGAAGCTAGGAATATGCTTACTATACTGTTGCCATCAACAATGATATTATTACTAATGGAGATGCAAATGGTACTATTCCTATTTCTCTTGTAATACCCTAAAGTTAACTAATGAAAATTATCCCTAATTATAAAAAAAAAAAAAAAGAAGCAAAGTATCTCTTTTATGAAATATTAATAAATATCATAAACTTACAATTTAAGATCGTAATATTAGGTTTATTAATGTGCCTTTTATATATGTAATATGGACAGGCTTGAAACACAATTCTGAGTGGCCCGTAGACATATTTCGGGTTTCATAATTATATTGGTATGCTCGAAACTATTCCAGGCGGCCTGTAGACACAATCTCGAGTTATATAAACTTTGGTAAGCTCGATGTTATTGCAAGCAACCCATAGACTTATTATCAGTTTACTTGTATGTTGATAAGCTGGATGATATTTCGGGCAATCCGCAATTATATTTCTCGAATTTTGAAGTTTAATATCATTCTTAGTAACATGCATTGTCTTCATATTTGTGAGAAACTTGATTATTGTCGTATTTGTGACACTTGATTCATTATTATGACAGATGAGAAGGTTGCCTCGTTACCTTGATGCTTAGTCATTATTTGGTCCTGTGTATTATTATTCCTTTAGTTTATTATCGTGCTAATTACTTTATATATATATATATATATATATATATATTTTTTCTGAGCTCGGTCGGCCTATAATGTCTTCTGGATACCCCGTATTTTGATACTCATGCTGCACTTCTGCATCATTTGGGTGCAGATCTTAGTTCGAGCCGCCCCCATTACGCGACTAGTCACCCGTAGATGCTGTTGACCGACATAGTAGTGAGCTCTTGGCGTCTAGAGACTTGCCGCCTTTCTTCTTTATTTTCTAATTGTATTTTACTTTTGGACATTCAAATTCTGTATCGTACTTATTTATACTTATCAGCTTGTCTACTTAGTAGCTCCTGATATGGTGACACCAGGTGCAGGGTTTGGGATCTAATGTTGGTTATTCTTTTGGTTACTTATTTATACTTATCAATTTCTGTCACTTGTACCAACCATAGTTACTAAAACAAGTATATATGCTTTTATCACAGTCAAATTAAAAAAGAAATAGAACCCCTGAAAGCAGAAGAAAAATCTAAATAGAGAAGAAGAAGAAAAAAGGAAAGTAACCTACATTAGAACATTCAATATGGAAGGAAACATAGAGGAAGTGCAGTAAGAGGATACCTAATGAGATTATTAGTAGCCTGGATTTTGGTTCAACTAGGCTTGTACATAGGATGCATGATACCGGAACTATCTGAATTTGGGTTATTTCCGGTACAAGTCTGTTGGAACTGTGTAAAGATCTGATGAATCATTCTCTTCGTGTCCACATTGATTAGACGAAGAGATTCCAGTAAACTTCCTCAAACCTTCGAGTTCAATAGACACTTCCTTCATCGTAGGCCTATCTTCACCGTGCAATTGAAGACAGTTCTTTACCAGCTCAGCCATCTGTTGAAGTTGCTCAAGATTCCCTTCTCGCAAAACACCACGATCAACAATTTGAAATAACCGATTGTTATCCAGGGATGAAACAAAATAATCAGCCAAAGTGTTTTGCTCGTCGTTTCTATTTCCAGAAACTGGTTTTAACCCTGTTAGAAGTTCAGCCAGAACTACTCCAAAGATGTAAACATCACTTTTATCCGTCAATTGACTTTTGAAAAAGTATTCAGGGTCCAAGTACCCAAATGTACCTTGAACTAATGTAGCTATATGTGTTTGATCCAGAGGGATGAGCCTTGAAGCTCCAAAATCAGCCACTTTAGCCGTGGAAAAATTATCTAACAATATGTTGGAAGACTTGACGTCTCGATGAATTATAGGCATGGACGCAAATGAATGAAGGTAAGCAAGTGCAGTGGCTGTCTCTATGGCAATTCTCAACCGATTTTGCCAATTTAACGAACCCCCTCCGCGTTGATTGTGAATGTGCTCGTAAAGAGTTCCTTCAGAGACGTACTCATAAACCAATAAAGGAACTTCATCTTCCAAAGAACATCCAAAGAGCCTCACCACGTTTCGATGGTTGATTTGAGTGAGAATGACCACCTCATTGATAAATTGCTCAATTTGACTCTCATCCACAATTCTAGATTTTTTAATTGCAACTACGCGGTCATCACTTAGCACACCTCTATATACAATGGCATGTCCACCACGACCAAGAATTCTGTCATTGGCATAATTGTTTGTAGCTTTCTTCAGCTCCTCAGCTGTGAAAATTGTTGTTGCTTTCAGACCACCGTCCCTAGTAGAGATTCTGTGTTTTAATAATAAACCACCATTTTGTTGGAAGAATTTCTCCCTAACCTCAATCAATTTCCTTTTCCTGATTCTGAAACAGAGCCAAATTATTCCAACGACTAGGAATATAAAGCCAATAGCTCCTATACCTGTGTAATTACTGGAATTAAACTTTTGTTGTTGGTTTCAACTAGATCAAAAGTACAGGATTAGTTGCAAACATTCTTTCTACCATGTATATATCTGCTAACGAGTTGGTGTTTCAAACACATATACAGGAAGATTTTGTATTATTCAAACATTGTTCGGATTCCTGAAAGTATACCAAGATATTTACCTGCGGAGAACTTGATCAATGGGAACTGATCAGGGTAGGGAGCAATACAACCACGGCCATCTTTTTTGCCATCACCAGTATATCCGCGGGGACAAGAACAGTTGTAACTTCCTGGAGTATTTATGCATATCTTTTCACACAAACTGTTATTTGGATGATCAGCACATTCATCAATATCTGAAAAAGAAGATCAAATCAATATATATAACACTGTCAAATTACGTTCTTAACAAAGGTCAAATCAATATACCTTGGCAGCCATGATTGAGATAAGGATTGCCATGATAACCTGGATTACAGCTGCAGCGGTAGCCACCAAGACCAGTATCAGTATCAACGCAGTGGCTATTTTCTCTACAAGCATAATCCTCACTTTTCAGAGCTTGTGCGCAAGTAAGATTCCCGATGGCCCAGTCCAGCACAATAGGCACAGTGGCCTTTAACCTCTCAAAAAAGTAATCAACAATTAGATCATCACCTAGATCTGGCAAGCCCTGGAAATGGAAGCGATCTGCCTCTCCCAGAAATGCGTATCCACATGAATTAAACAACCAAACATCGGTATGGTTTCTTGTGCTAGACATTTGTGTGTTATAGTATTTCAAGCCCTTAGGAATCTGTTTCTGGCAGCAGCCTTTCCCCATACACACTCCTTCCGTCATATCCCCTGAACTGATACAGCTGGCATTGCAGCTATACCCAAAGTCGTTAGGCCCCGTGATCATACCGTAGTCATCACAACCAACAACCATAAACCTGTTCAGCGCAGAGAAACTATACGGACTTGATTCTAAAAACTCATTATGAGCCATATACTCATTGATCACAGCTCCGGTGGAGTTGTAACATCTCCAACCGAAGTCATTGGAGATGCGCAATTCAGCATCCGAGATTTCATGCACCGTCAAATTATTTCCTATTCGAGGTTTGTCAGAATTGTAGCAGTCAATCTCGAACGCTGAATCAAAAGCACAACCTGAGCCAATACCGAATGGGTATGGAACCGTTACGTTCCCGCATTGTTTAGGGCATCCTGGTTTTGTTATACTGATGCTGGTGCCATTAGTGGTACTTGTTCGGGCAGTGGCTAATATCAATATTAGCACATGACAAGCAATATGGTACGACAGCAAACTCATTTGTTTTAAGTCCATATGATATGGTTAAGTTTGAGTCCCCAATGTCTATTTATTTATTTTGTTCATAATAAATGCAAAAGATTGGGGTCGATCAGTCAAAGAGGGAGGACCCAGGTTTCCTTTGTATGTGTGGATAAGAAGACTCTGAAACACAATACATTGAAGGCAAGACTAGTTCTTATCATGCACATAGCGTCGAGCTGAGGGAGTTAACAGTCTCGAAGTCAGTATTTTTGTCAAGGTGTTCATACTTTTAGAATATGGATGGGTGATATTTGTATCACAGGGTATTCAACAATTGATATTATATATATATATTTAACCTATATATTCGGAAAAAAAAAATTCAATGAAAGATATTCATCTGATCACACTTGTATAAATGTAACTCCGCCCTTGGGAGTCAGACGTAATAATTAAATTGACATATTGCTAACTTGGTTGAAAATTTTGTAGAGCCTCAACATCGCAATTAAAACTTACAACCCAGTCAACAGAGTTAGGCACATGGTGGGTCAGAAGTAGACATTTACACAGGTTCACTAGGTTCACATTTGATAATTCTCTTAAAATTTGTAGGTCTACAAATTTGTTCATTCTCCTAAAGATTTAACAATTCTAAATATTTTAAACTAATGAATTTTGAATTAACCTTCTTCCACCAAAATTTTCTAAAATCAAATTGCATATATTCTAACACTTTGTTTGGATGATTGTTATGTATTGTTTCATAATGTACTATATATATTGTATTGTAATATATTGTCTCGTACTGTATTGTTTTAATGAATACAATGTTTAAATTAATTATACTGCTATCCGTCGTTACATAATGTCATAAATTTATAATTTGAATGATAAACCTACAAGAAATTGTATGATAGAACTACCATGAAAATATAGGGTAAATGATAAAATAAAATGTTAAATAATAATAAAGTATATAATGAGAAGAAGATATTAAAATAATAATGCAACTATACCAAATCGATCGTTACACAAAATAGGTCTTTTCGTTGTTACCTAAAGATGAATTTAAACAATAAAATACTATGAAATTTAAGTAACAATCAAAACAAACATTGTATTTAAACTAACAATATAATACGATACGACGGGTAACAGCCATCCAAACAAGTGTAAGATTCTAGACAATATGTTTGGTCAATTTTAGTCTCATTTAATATAAACTAGTTTAGTGTACGTACTTTGCACATATGTACTGCGTCAATTAATAAAGAAATGTATAAAAATTAATAAACTTTTATGTCTGCAACCTAATCATTGAGCACATAACTTTAAATAGTTACGTAAATAATACTATCTCATATCATCAATCTATGAAAACGTTATTTTTCTATTCCTATCTCAGGATGCAAATTAACTTCATTCTATTTGAGAATAACAGTAGACAAAATAATTGAATGTACTTATTTTTTTA
>JAOTQR010000002.1:15645305-15665255 GCA_025774065.1 Solanum ossicruentum
TCTCCCCCTCATTTGGAATCATAGTTAAGACATGTCGGGATAACTGACAAAAATGGGCTTCATACTCGGTAACAGTCATACCTCCTTGTCTTAAATCCTCAAATCTTAATTGGCTCTCTTCCCGCACAGTCCAAGGAATGAAGCGCTCCTTAAAAGCATTAGAAAACATACCCCAATCCACTGGAGGGGATCCAGCTGGTCTAGATGCTACGTAAGTCCTCCACCACTCTCTGGCTGGTCCACGGAGCTGAAGTGCTACAAAACGGACACCACGCTGAACAACTAACCCCACTGCATCTAGCATCTTATGGCCCAAAGTCAGAAATGCATGGGCATCCTCGTTCTTACTTCCCTGAAATTGAGGTTGTCTCATCTTTTAAAATCTTTCATAACTAAGATGATCATCTGCAACTAGGACTGCCTCCGAAATAGTTTGTACCCCATTAGCTGGTGCAGGGACCACTAGGGGCTACCCCACCTGATCCTGATAAACTACACCCTGATGCTACCCTGAAGTTTGTTCCTCCACTCTTAGTGGGAAAATTCCCTGCGTGCCTGTCGTACTACCCCCTTGAGTGAGGTTTTCAAGCATATCTATCATCCTCAACAGAGTATCCTGAAGTAAAGGTGTAGTTGTGGGCTCTGGAAGGGCCTGATCCTCATTAACCTCTATTTGTGGCTCTGGAGAAGACCCTCTATCCTGCCCTCTAACTGGTGCCACTCTTCGGACATGCCCTCTTACTGACGCCACTTCACGAGCACGACCTCTAACTCGACCCCTCCCTCTACCTCTAACTGGGGTCTCAGCAATCGTCTCAACAGTAGCTCACCTCTACTAGCAGTAGTAGTAGCTCTAATCCTTGCCATCTGTTAAGAGAATATAGGTGCCACTCATTACTAACGGAAATAACCACACACGATAAGAGAGAATGAATAAAAAGAAGCTTCCTAACAGTTTTCATAGCCTCATAAAGATACGTACAGACGTCTCCGCAGCGATCCTCAAGACTCTAGTTAGACTTGGCTTTTACCCACGTGAGACCTATGAACCTAGGACTCTGATACCAACTTGTGACGACTAAAAATTGGGCATGATGACACTTGCTCAATCACACTAGAACAAGTCAGCTTTAACTCAAAGGGGTAATAAACATAACACATTGACGTAATTTAACTAGAGTAGATAACTAAAACTGAGAAATTTCCATTAACTTAAATACTACCCAAGGATTGGTTGTCACGCGTACAAGCGACTAACAATATAAAAAATCAAAGAAATACAAGTCCATACTGTCCTTCTTCTCGAATAGAACAAGTACAGAAAAAATAGGAATAAGAGAGTCAGCCAGATGACAACAATTACCTCTCTACGTCTCTTGGGAATCCTCGGCGGATCAAGAAATTACTATTCACTACCCGAGTTCACCACCTATACGAGCGTAGAAGCAAGGGGTGAGTACTAAATACCACGCGGTACCCAGTAAGTTAACTAACAAAACAAAGTAAGTCTAATAGAATACACAAACTCTTTTAGTCCCAGTCGATCCCTACGACTACAACCTGCACAGAAAGTTATTCTGACCCAGCAATACATAATACATAATAAAAATGGTATATCACCATATCACAATTTCCAAAACATAAGCTGAAAGTGATAGCACAATCAATCATAAGGATAACACCATGCTATGTAATAGTATGCAAGGGTGAAATGCAATGCATTATACAATAATTATCGGCAAAGACCTCGTCATTATAATATCATCATAAATATCTCAATATCACATCATTGTCGGCATGTTACCTCGGCATCACAATATCATCATAAATTCACCGGCATGTTACCTTAGCATCACAATATCATCATAAATTCACCGGCATGTTTCCTCGGCATCACAATATCATCATAAATTCGCCGGCATGTTATCTCGGCGTCACAATATTTTTCATCTCACTTATATGAATATCCAAAATCAACGCAAATACGCATGTCATGGAATTAATGAACATGATATGAATTCCACCAGCAAATTCACTCATAATTTTTAACCACAACAATATATATATATATATCAAACAAAATATAGTATTCTCATCACTTCCCCACTTTTATTAATTCAAATACCATAATAACATGCTCACTCGTATTCATATTTCTAATCATCTCATTTCTTAAAATATTCACATATCACACGTAAGAAAAAGGATAATTTGAGAATTCTACGAGAATTACAAAGTTCTGAAAGTCCACTTGCCTTAATCAAATCGTGGTCAATCTAACACTTTGACCTTTCCTTTTTCAATGGAATCCGTAGCACCACGATCTAGTCAAATAATTATCACCATAAGATTTTAAAACTCACAAAACCCATATTACTATATGTTGAAACCCATATTACTATATGTCTAGCCTAGACCCAAAAACCAACCAATTTCTTTATTAATTTTCAAAGTTTCTAGTTTAGGATTTAATCTTAAATCCCCCAAATAATATAATTCTAATTCTCACAACTTAAAGAATAATATTATATTCGGTATATATATTATGAGCAATTGTCACTAATTACACCTCAACTTAACTTTGATCCATCAAGATTAATTCATCATAAATATTTTCATAATAAAGTACTTAAAAAGTACACGAAATAAACTCATTTATATAAAATATCTTATTATAAAAAATTTAGAAAATAGAAGCAACTTACAAAAATAAAATTGCCGAAGCTCTACACAATTAGGGCACCTTCCTTCAAAATATTAAACACTCTATTTTGTTTTCTCACAATTTTCTTCTTGTTTGCTCGTCTTTGTTTTTTCTTTTTGTGCGTTCAATTAAGCAAGAATGCTCACAATTTATAGGCAACAAATAGTCTTAAACAATTGCTCCTAATGGAGCATTAAGAGATATTTCTCCTAATGGAGCATTAAGAAGATATTGCTCCTAATGGATCATTAAAAAATATTGCTCTTAATGGGGCATTAAGAAAAATATCTTGTAATTAAATAAATAAATAATTCCCTTACATAATTCCAACTCAAGTAGACAAAATTTCGGGGTCGTTACATCCTCATATACTTGTGAGCTACTTCAAAGGCATGTCTGGAGTTTGAGAGAAATGCTAACACTTCGGTTGATTTTGTAGACTGATTTGCAGTGATCTTGACAAAATAAGATCACTAACAGGCTATGTTTCTTGCATTGGTGGATGTGCTATCAGCCAAAAAACTACATTACTATATGTAGTAGCTTTATCTAATACCAAAGCAAAATACATTGCAGTGATCGAGGTGATCAAAGAAGCCTTTTGGTTGAAGGCTCTATTTGTTGAACTCAGCTTATGCCAAGATGATATTATTATTTTTTGTGATAGTCAAAGTGTCATTCACTAGACTAAAGATCAAATATACCATGAGAGGACGAAGTATATTGATATTAAATATCATTTCATCCGGGAAACTATTGCCGGAGGCTTTTCATTTATCAATTGCTTTGTTTGCTAGAAAATCAGCTAATTGATTCCCCTCCCTTAGTACATGCTGAAAATTATGAATTCTCATGTGCATACACTTTTTGATTTCCTGTACAATGTCTGCAATCATCCATGATATAGTCCATGCACCGGTCAATATTTTCCACAGTGCCGGAGGAAAGGTCTCTATTTAGAAAATTAACACTAGAGACAATCCTGTTGACGTATTCACGAAATCTCTTCCGGTCATCTGCTTGAACTTGATTGACATTTATGAAAAATAATTTACCCCCCATGAGCTTTGCAGAGAGAATGGAGCGAATTTACTATATTGGCTAAACTCGGGACAGGGTGGAGATTCAGATTTATAATGTGGCTTTTATTTTTGGCTCAAGTTTTCTTTCTTTTGTCATAGATTTGATAATCGTATTTGTCAAATATTCGACAGTCATAAGATTAAGATTTGGAGGCCATTTTGTCAATTAATCCCTTTTATTATGAGACAATACGTTGAATTCCTCTGATCTGTGTTTGTGACAATATATGCACATGGAGTTTCCAGTTGCTCCTATGGATGAACACTAGTGCCTCTCTTCCACTGTTTATGCTGTGTGACAACACAATTTTCTTCCTTCTTACGGAGTGTTTTTGATGTGTCCAGGAGCTTATTCAGAGTTTGTGTCGATGCCAACAAAAGAGTTGCTGAAGTTATTGATGGTATTTTGCTTGCATTTCTGTATCAATATGTATATTTTCTTTGCCAGGGATGCGTGGACAATAATGAGTTTACACTCAATGAGAACCTAGAAGTTGTTTAATCCATTGAGTCTTTTAATCATGCCGCGGGCATTGTTAGCACTTATAGCAAGTGTCTAAACTCCATATATTTGCATTTTCCAAATACATAATTCCTAGTGAAAGCCAAGTGTGTATCAGATTACAAACCTCTAACTAGCACAAACTCAACTAGAGAAACAACTATAATTCCAGACTCTAAATTTCTTGTTGGCCATTGAAAATGTGAAGAACTTTAGTTTGGTGCTACGATTCCTCTTTTCACTCAATACTCCATTAAAGTTGTGCTTCTGGATTATCTTGAATAATCAATTTATGTCATCTGTACAAACCATAGATACTAAAACAACAAAATCCAGTAATATAAATAGGATAGGTAATAAAAAAACAGTTTGACTTTAGCCAACCATAAAAGTACATTTATCACATGCATGCTTACCTGATATAGGGATGAGGAGTGTTAACTTAATCAACATTTATTGTGCAAATGGAAAAATAAGGAAAATGAATTCTTTGAATGCTCTACGTTGCAAAGCTCATTACTCTTTATTCAGAAGGAAACAGGAAGACGTTTTGCTCTTCGTTGTTACCTTGATCTAAACCTCTGTTGCGGGAATGATATACTTATAGTCACAGGTGAAAGGGGTTCTTTTTTCTTACCTTTACAGTTAATCAGTATGTTTAATCCAACATGTGTCTTTGGATGCCTAAATAAGCATTACGCTTAAGTTATTCGTAAGACCAATAACTTTCCACAAATTTGGTATAATTTGTATAGAAATCCCTACATTTTTAGTAACACTTGATACAACTTATATCTATGAAAATTCTTGTGCTTTGATCGCAGTCGAATGAAGTAAGAAAAACAAATAAACAGATGTTTCAGTTTAAAGTTTTGATATATTCTGTCCCGCGCCTTTGCGAAGTTGTGTTTCAAGTTTCTTTATCTTTGAAAACTTGTATCCTAAAGAAATAGGCGGGACAAATTTGAAGAAAGGGAAAAAGAATCAAAATATAGTGTTGATTGCCATTACAATTCCTGCTAAAACATCAATGTTTTACGACAATAGAATGCACCTTAAATTTGTTGCTACGAGGATGATTTTTTTTTTCTGACAATTTAATCGGATTTACTGGCAATAAAATTGGACGCTTATCATCAAAATATCTTATATATGATGACTGCAGATATCTCCAACATTGTATCTAAAAGAAAAATCTAAAATTGTGAGGAAGAAGGAAAGGAGCCTACATAACATCAGCTTGTGCTATTTGCATAGGCATTTGTTGGAACTGTGTAAAGATCTGGTAAATCATTCTCTTCGTGTCCATATTGATTAGACCATGAGATTCCAGTAAACTTCCTCAAACCTTCAAGTTCAATAGCCACTTCCTTCATTGTAGGCCTATCTTGTCCGTGCAATTGAAGACAGTTCTTCACCAGCTCAGCCATCTGTTGAAGTTGCTCAAGATTCCCTTGTCGCAAAACACCACGATCAACAATTTGAAATAAGCGATTTTTATTCACAGATGAAACAAAATAATCAGCCAAATTCCTTTGCTCAGCGTTTCGATCTCTAATTACAGGTTTCAATCCTGTCAAAAGTTCCGCCAGAATTACTCCAAAACTGTAAACATCACTTTTCTCCGTCAGTTGACTTGTGCGAAAATATTCAGGATCCAAGTACCCTGATGTCCCTAGAACTGATGTAGCCACATGTGTTTGATCCAGAGGAATTAACTTTGAAGCTCCAAAATCTGCCACTTTAGCTGTGTAAGCATTATCTAATAATATGTTGGCAGACTTGACGTCCCTATGAATTATAGGCATGGACGCAAATGAATGAAGGTAAGCAAGTGTAGTGGCTATCTCTGCAGCAATTCTCAAACGATTTCGCCAAGTTAACCAATCCACTCCACGTTGACTGTGAATGTGCTCATAAAGAGTTCCTTGAGAGACATACTCATAAACCAATAAAGGAACTTCATCTTCTAAACAACATCCAAAGAGTCTTACCACATTTCGATGGTTGATTTGAGTAAGAATGACCACCTCATTGATAAATTGCTCAATTTGAGTCTCAGCCATAATTCTAGATTTTTTAATAGCAACTATACGAGTATCAGGTAGCACACCTTTATATACAATCCCATTACCACCACGACCAAGAATTCTGTCATTCGCATAATTGTTTGTAGCTTTCTTCAGCTCCTCAGCTGTAAAAATTTTTGTTGATTCCACACCGCTTTCTTTAGTGGACATCCTCTGTTTCAATAATAAACCACCATTTTGTTGGAAGAACTTTTCCCTAACTTTAATCAATTTTCTTTTCTTGATGCTGAAATAGAGCCAGGTTGTCCCAACCACTAGGGAGAGACAGCCAATTCCGGTACCTAAATAATAGTGGAATTTAACTTTTATGGTTTCAAACACATTATGTATTATTCAAACGTAGCCCGAATTTCAGAAGAAAAAGAATTGACTTTGGTCGTGGTCAGACCATAATCATATATATAAAAGTGGGACTCTATAGTTGAATTGAATTACGAAAATGTCCCTAATCATATTAAAAATGAACATTTTGCCTTGATCATTTAATTATTAATTAATAATTTGACACAATTCATCTAATAAGTTACATTTTAGAAGCTGAACGTTTGTTTTCTATATGTAGTAATTAGTGTAGGTTATTAGTGTGTAACTTTTTAAAATTATCAGTTATAATATCGAACTTTTCATATTACAACATTTATTTGTTTGGTGTATTAAGTTTCAATCTGTAATATTCTTTATTCTTTTCATACTTTTTCCACATTATAAATGCCATCACACAGTATCAAATATTTTTATTAGTTTATTCTTTCTCCTCCTATGTTAGACTGCACAAAAAGCTACTACTATAACCTTTTTATCCTACACAACATAAGGTAATACTATTCCTTTTCCTTTGAAAAAGATCATATTATATTTACTGCTTGAATATGACTTGTATTTTATTTTAATTTTGTGTACAATAATGTGTACAATAATATTTTTTATTTTAACTATGTGATAAACTTTATTTTTTAGAAAATATCATGGTATTAATTTAAGACCATTTTTCACAATAGTAAGGGTCAAACGTGCAACGCACGTTCCAAGAACTAATTATACTAAAAGTGCGAAACATCTAATAAGTCAAAAGTTGAATTACTAAAATATCCTTTAAAAATTAAAATATTATTTATTTGACTAATTTAAAATAATTTCAACACTTGTACCATTTCAATTGAATGTGGAGAATTGAAAAGTTGTACCATTTCAATTGAATGTGGAGAATTGAAAAGTGTTGGGTATGCAAATTCCTTCCACATCGGTGGAAGAGAAGAAAATGAACTTACTTAAATAGGTTCAACCCAACCCATTAGTATGAGACTTTTTAGGAGATGCCCAAAAATAAATTCGTGAGGGCTTAGCTCAAAGCGGACAAGATCATACTAATGTGGGGTTGTGGTGAGGGTGCGTGCGGTCCTACAAATGGTATTAGAGCCCAGGTTCGGAGGGCAGAAGTGATGGACCGACGTATGCGGAGTCACCGGTGTGGCATTAGGACCAAAGATCTGCAATAAATTCCTTGTGTCGAAAGTCTTCTCGACAGGATGGTCGGACGGTGTGTCTCGTTGGGCAATAACAACGATGCAAGATGATTTGACGGATCAAATGGTGTAACCTAGCGATGTGGAGGTCTGCTGTAATGCCTTGTGTCGAAAGTCTTCCCGATAGGATGGTCAGACGACGTGTCCCACAGGTTGTTGCGGTGGTACAAGATGGTGGTAGATCCAAAATCGATAATAGCTGGAGGGGAGAATCGTTCAGAGTTTGAGGGGAGGTTTGTTGGGTATGCATACTCCTCCCACATCGGTGGAAGATAAGAAAATGAACCTATTTAGATAGGTTCAACCCAATCCATTAGTATGAGGCTTTTTGCGAAATTCTCAAAAACAAATTCGTGAGGGCTTGATCCAAAATGAACAATATCATACTAATATGGAGTTGAGGTGAGGATACGTGCGGTCCTACGAAAAGTTGATTCATTATACACCATATTTACTTCACCAATAAAGAGCTAACCATTACATACCATTTAATATTAATTCATTTCAGCAATATTCATTTCTTTAATTAATTACATTATCAATATTCCACATGTAACTGATAAAACGGAAGGTAGAAAGATCCACCTTAAGAATAATATAAGGAAGGAACACGTCATGCCCCTGGCACAATAGAAGTCTTTTATTTCTTCATATTTGGTATGCTTACTCTTGCAAACACATGGTATTTAACGAGTGAAAGAATTCTTTTTGAAAATATTCAATGGTAATCTTAAATTATTTAGGTGACTATAATTATTCTAGTGGACTAATAATATTAGATAATTAATTTATGAGGTGATAAATAAATTTTTTCTATTTGCCCTAAATCATCTAACCTACATATTAGAATAAGCTAGCAGGATATAACAGTTTTGGATCATAAGCTGAGAAAAGAAAAGGGAATAGAGTAGGGAGTTCCTGCTTCATTGACAAAAGGAAAGGCGACGCTTCAGGTGATTTTCAAATCTCCAATTTTGAATACAAAGTTAATTACTGGGTGTATAAATAAAACGGTTTACTATTCTTGGAGAAATATGAGTATAATGTGATGGGTTCAAGAAATTAATTTGTTAAATTAGTGTGATTGTAGGTTTGGGTCATTAATGGTTGGTGGGTCCATTGTGTTAGAACCACGCATACCCGCACCCCAACCTCGCATTAGTATGATATTGTTCGCTTTGAACCAAACCCTCACAAATTTATTTTTTGGGCATCTCCCAAAAGGCCTCATACTAATGGGATGGGTTGAACATTATAAGTTGGTCATTTATTCGTTGGTGCCTGTGCAGTAGAGTGAGTAATAAAATTTAGAAGGAATAAATAAATGAAAATGAACACCAGAAAATTTAACGTGTTCACCCAAAACTTTTGGGTTATGTCCACAAATAAATACTTCTACTATATTTTTTCTACTATTACATATAGTAGGCGCAAGTGTACAATTCCTTCTATTACTACAAATAGTATGCTCTCCGAGAAAAATACCAAAAGATAGTGAACAAACTATTTCTTTTAGGAAAAAATATTTCCTAAGCACACACTCTAATTTCTCTTCACAAATTATTTTATTTTATAGTCTAGGCTCTCAGAGAAAAATACCAAAAAATAGTGAACAGACTATTTCTTTTAGGAAAAAATATTTCCTAAGCACACACTGTAATTTTTCTTCACAAATTATTTTATTTTATAGTCAATGGTATACATCACAGAAGAAAAATATCTCTGTGACTCTCTACATATTTTCTCTCCTCCTGAATGATTTAAAGTGAGGAACAAATTACTCATTTATATAAAGTAATTTGCTAGGTGGCAGCATCATTTTTCTTTTAATTTGTCAAAAGTTGGTGCCCAACTTTTGACAATTTAAAACAAGCCAAAGATTTGCCAAATTCGAAAGAGAAACTTTTGAATTATTTTATGTGGTCCCTCAATTTAGAGGGACCCACTTAATAATTCTCCCCCTCCCGACAAATGAAGGGTTATACACTTTTGCAATTTCGACTGTCATGCCACTGCTTTCCCTGCAAATGTAATCAGGCAACTTGTTGTAGATGAGAGTCAACATCACCAGCTAAATCTGCAATTCATCTTGCACCGTCACTATCAACTAGTGGGACACGCCACTTGACCACCACTTTGTCAAGAAGACTTTCGACACAATGCATTATCGTAGACCTCCATATCAAACTCTGACCACACACAATCTCGTGACCTCCCCTCCAGCGATTGTCATTTCGGATCTGCCACCATCTTGTATCACCGCAACAACCTGCGGGATACGCCGCTTGACTATCCTGTCGGAAAGACTTTCGACACAAGGCATTACCGTAGACCTTCACATCACTAAGTTACTCCATCTGACCCGTCAAATCATCTTGTACCACCGTTATTATTCAACGGGACATGTCGCCTGTACCATCACTTGACAGGAAGACTTTCGATACAAGACACCCTTGCAGATTCAAATTTAATTATATTCATACCGGAACTCCGCACGCGTCGTCTATCACTCCATTCCTCCGAACCTTGGTTCTGGTATCACTTGTTACGGGCCATGCGTACCCGCACCCCAACCTCGCATTAGTATGATATTGTTAGCTTTGGGCCAAACCCTCACGGATTATTTTTTGGTAATCTCCCAAAAGGCCTTATACTAATGGGATTAGTTGAACTTTATAAGTTGGTCATTTGTTCGTTGGGGCCCATACAACGAAGTGAGCAATAAAATTTAGGTGGAATAAATAAATAAAAATGGACATAAAAAAATTTAACGTGGTTCACCCAAAACTTTTGGGCTACGTCTACAAATCAACACTTCTACTATATTTCTTCTACTATTACAAATAGTAGTCACAAGTATACAATTTTTTCTATTATTATAAATAGTAGGCTCTCAGAGAAAAATACCAAAAAATGGTGAATACACTATTTCTTTTAGGAAAAAATATTTCGTAAGCACACATTCTAATTTTTCTTCATAAATTATTTTATTTTATAGTATATGATATACCTCACATAAGAAAAATACTCCATGTATTTTTCTCCTCGTCTATGACTTTCTACATATTTTCTCTCTTCCTGAATGATTTCAAGTTAGGGACTCCTTTATATAGAAGTAATTTGGTAAGTGGCAACCTCACTTTTCTTTTAATTTATCAAAAGTTGATGGCTAACTTTTGATAATTTAAAATCGGCCAAAGATTTGTCAAATATAAAAGAGAAACTTTTCAATTATTGTACGTGGGCCCTTAATTTGGAGGATCCACTTAACACATTGGAGTAATGATTATTTTATAATTGGTTGATTAAAAGGATTTTGAATGTTAATTTTGTTTGTGATGGACAATGGAAAAGATGCTGTCGCTGCTAGGTGTGTGCTATTGATTGGAAAATTGAGTCCCTTTTTGTTGAATTGATTACTTTAGAGTTGCAAAGATTTGGTGTTGAAGAAACCAAATGAAATCTTGAATTTGCTGTAGCAGAAAGCTTATTTTTCCCAGGGACACGTAGGTTATCTTCAATTTCGTATTCTTCTTGTTATATACGTTGTAAGTTTGGAGTACGTATATCAATGGTAGTTCATGGGTCATCTACGGGGACAATAACGATATGATGAATAGTAACAAGTGAGGTATAACTGGAAGAAGTTAGAGATGGAAACACAGTGCTTAAAGTTATGGATAGTGTAATTGATTGGATTTTGAATTTCTTTTATTGTGATTTAAATTTTGGAGTTTGAGATAAAAGTATAGCAATATTGATGTCTATAAATTGGTGCATTTATCAATATTGCATATTTGATAGATTGGGAACGTTCGCAAGCTTTACGAAAGGGCAAGGTAAAATCTTGAGGATTTGTGATGCTTGTTTGACGATTGAGGTATGTTAAGACTTTTAGAGTTCATTGAAGGACATTTTTCTAATTTAAGATTAAAATAATGAAATAGAGAATGGGTAAGGGTGAAAGATGGGGGTCTCGAACCAATGGTGTGACAGGCATTGGTGCGAGCACTGATGTTTTAAAGGGAAAGTTTATTACTATAGGATGATAGATTGTGATCCAAGAATGCTGAAGCATATGGGCATTAGTTGATGTAGTATAACTTAGTTTCTTTATGTGGTTGTGTTTTTTTATTGAATTCATATATTTGTGATAGCTGAGGTGATTATATGTTATACTAATATTTGTGGTACTGTGTTGCATCACTATCCCTCATATTACTGACGTTATATTGTGCATATGTATTGACATGATATTGAGTGTGCATTGAGATCACTGCTATCATCTAAGTTGGGCACGTGGAGATAGTCCGCGCTGGGGATGGTTAATTTTATGATAGTGTATTGAGATCGTCCGCACGGACCCGTAGAGATCGTCCGTGTCGTTATATGGACCTCACGAGTCCCCCATGAGTCACAAACCCTCGGCGTATTCCCGAGAGGTATTGTGTATATACGATTTAGAGATGACTTGACATTTAAGGTATGCCATTTTGTGGTGTTGCATTGCATCTCATTATACTCTTCGTTCTTGTTAATTGTGCGTTGCTGATATTGGATATCAGGTGATATTTGATTATTCCTATTTGATAACACTTAATTGTTAAGTATAGTACAAACTTATAAAATTCGAAGATGATATTTTTATATATGATACTCCTGTCACTACTTCTTCCTTGTTGGTCAATGAGACATGATGGGTACATATGGTTTCGTACTTATACTACACCTTATTGCACTCTTTTTGTGGTGCAGATTCAATTCCGAGTACGAGCGCATCCTGTGGAGCTATTTGAGTTCAAGCTTGGGTTATCCTGGAGCTGTGGTGAGCTGCTTGCTATTCTGCAAACCACACCTCCCTCTATCTCGTTAATCATTCTGTTTTTTATATTCAGACAGAATATTTCTTATGTTTAGACTTGTCATCTTAGTTTCAGACTTGCATTATTATTTTAGAAGCTCTTGTACTTATGATATCAACTCTTAGGTGGTATTTTAGTTTTTCTGCATTTTCTTACTTATAAGGGACTTATTGTTGAAGATACTCATTTGTTATCTATCATTCACTGTATTTATTACATTGACTAGTAACTTTTGGATTGGCCTACCTATCGGCTGGAAGTATAGGTGCCATCATAACTCGTATTTTGGGGTCGTGACATAGTACCTCGAGTACTGCACATAATATAACGTTGAACTTCTCAGTTTCACCATGATTTTGAACAAGTTTGTTAAATTTCAAATGGAAATTGTTTCTTTTTGGAATACTAAAAGCAGTTGCAGCATCAGTAACCATACTAATTGAACTGGTAAACAGATGAAAATATGAGCTCGATACTTGACTGGCCTAAGCGCTTCAACATGATAAATGGAGCTACTCGAGGACTTTCGTATCTCCATCAAGATTCTCGGCTAAGAATAATTTATTTTACATTATGATAACCATGTTGAAATTAGTGTTATTCAACTCCAATCAAATGTTGAGTCTTATTGAAACTTTGATATTCTCTTTTCATTTACAAAATTTATATTTTTATGTTGTTCATATATATTCATGTCATTTTGGTTTAATATTAGATTTGATAATATTTATGTTACTTTTATTATCTTAATCATGTCGAAAATATTTCTTAGTATTTTTTCTTAGTTTCTATTTCTCCATCGAGAACGTTGTTGTAACTAGTATTTCTTAGTTTTCTATAATACTGAAAGCTTTTGGTAAGGATAATTTATTCAAATACTTAGTTTGTCCTTTTCTTTGAGCACTTTTGATTCATGGATGGTAAGTAAATATTGTTTGAAATGGTTTAATGTGAGTTTTTATTTATTGACTCTTAATTTAATTTATATTTGTAGATATATGAATCTTCACTCTAGATTTCTTTACATGGACTATTAATGATTTTTGTAACTTCCGGTTTCTTTTGAATTGATATAAACAGAAAATAAAATTTTATAGATTAAAGTTTATGGTAGTGAGTTAATTTCAAAATTACGAATATTAGGAAAAGTAACTTGAAAGATAGTAAGTTATGTTATATACTATTGACATGAAACACAATCAGTGGTATAGTTTGATGGTATTTCAAATTTTATGTATATAAAGTTTATAAATAATTAACATCAACTAGTCAATATAAATACCTATAGAGAACTTGATCCATGGGAACTCCTGATCCAAGTCGGGAGGAATACAACCACGACCATCCTTTTGGCTATCATCGGTATATCCATCAGGGCAAGAACAATAGTAACTCCCTGGGGTGTTTGTGCAGTTCTTTTCACACGTATTGGTGCTTGGATCAGCACATTCATCAATATCTGGGAAAACCAAATAAATATATCAATGCTTAAGAGTTGATCAAATGGTCCTATCTATATATGTATATACCTTGGCAGCCTTGATGGAGATAAGGATTTCCATGATAACCAGGATTACAGCTGCAGCGGTAGCCACCAAGACCAGTATCAGAGTCAATACAGAGGCTATTTTCTGTACAAGCGTAATTCTCACTTTTCGGAGCCTGCCAACAATATTGATTCCCGATGGCCCAATCGAGCACAATAGGTACACTAGCCTTAATCCTCTCAAAAAAATGATCAGCATCAGAAGGATCATCACCTAGATCTGTTAAGCCCTGGAAATGGAAGCGATCTGCCTCTCCCAGAAATGCATAGCCACATGAATTAAACGACCAAACGTCAGTATGGTTTCCTGCGCTAGACATGGTTGTGTTATAGGATTTCAAGCCCTTGGGTATCTGTTCCTGGCAGCAGCCTTTTCCCATACAATCTCCTTCCCACACATCCTCTCTGCTTGTACAGCTGACATTACAGCCATACTCAAAGTTATGAGGCCCTGTGATGGAAGCGTAGTCATCGCAACCAACCACAGAGAACATGTTCAGCGCAGAGAAACTATATGGCATTGAATCTAAAAATGTGGTCCAAGCGAGTGATTCACCCAGCACAGCTCCACTGGAGCTGTAGCATCTCCAACCGATTGAATTGGAGATGCGGAATTCAGCATCAGAGATGTCGTACACCTCAATGTTACTTCCTATGAGGAGTTTCTGAGAACCATCAAGAGATGTGTTACAGCTGAGTGCAAACCAACTATTAAAGGCGCAATCTGAGCCAATACCAAATGGGTATGGAACTGTAACGTTTCCACACTGCTTAGGGCATCCTGGTTTTGTCACATTCGCACCTTTAGAGATGGTGTAAGTTGTATTAGTGTTGGTTTGGGCATTGGTGAATGTCAATATTAGCACACAGGCATAAAGACAAGAAAGCAAAACCATTTGTTTTGGCTTCATGATTTTCAGTTTCCAAGATAATGCGTTCTAGTAACAACTCAACATTTTTTATATATTAATAAGGGTCATTAGCATGAATACCCTGTTTTGTAGTGTACTCTATTTTAAGCAATAAAGAAAGGTTTAAAATACCTCTGATATCGAAAAATGATAAATACAGGCAAAAGAAATTTGTGGGGTGCCAGTTATGCTTTACAAACTAAAATCAAAGTTATGCCTCGTAGTTCTCTAAGTTAGAAGTTGTCCTGAATTTTCTATCTTATTTGAATTTATTAGAAATTTTTTTAGATGAAATAGAATTTTCTATAACTATCTTATTTTGGGGTGCGAGAAAAGGAACTTGTATAATAGAATCTTTTATTTTCATAAGAGAATATAATAGTTGCATTGACTTGGCCAAGTTAGGCATGCCGACCCGATTAAGTTTGAGGAGTTTGTCGCTTGTCTAGGACATAACTATGAAGGAAGCTGGAGCATACTAGAGGCACAATTGGTCGGGAGCTATTGCCGCTTCCTTAATGAGCTCATGGCAGAGCGAAATCAATCGATACGCTATAAGGTCTGGTCTAGGACAATATGGGACGCCGCCAGACACCACATGGGCGCACTGCTACGCGCCAGACTCTCAGCCCGTGTTCTTTAAAGTTAGAAAGTTTTTTTTTTCTTTGGGGGGTTTGATGGAGGGGGTGGTGGACGGCGGAGAGGGGGAGGGAGGATTATTTTTTGGCTAGTTGTTATGCTTTCTTTTTTAATATTAAGCTTTTCACTCGTAAGTCAAATGACTATATAATAAGTTTTATATCCTTTTAGAGTTTATTTATTATGACTAAAGGTTTGCCATTGTTAACTTTCACATGATGCTATGTTATTTGATTCCAACAAGTGGGTATCAAAACCAACAGTTGAGCAAGGTCAAAGACTGGTCCAAATCAAGTTGTAACCAATCTGACGATAATGAAAAAAAAAATAATCAAAACAAATAAATCCAAAATATACTACATGCAAAGAAGAGTTTTTGACCACATTTTCACCAATTCTGTTGTTCCATCTTTAAAAACAGAATTGATTTTCAACTCATGATTACTTTAGTGCATGGACTTCAACTAGTTTTAAACCCCGGCTAATTTTAACGCTTGGGCTAGCAATTTTCAACCATTAGAGTCAATATTGACATGATTGGGACAATGAAAGAAATAATCGGGTATTATTTTTTTCTTTTAAAATAGAATAAAGAAAGAATCATGGTAACCACTCAAGCTAATAAAGTTAGTAATATCATTCATGAACGTATTGAATAATATAATAGAGAAGTAAAGTTTATAGATATAGATATCATACTTTAGATGATGACATTGCTCGTATTTACGATCTTGAAAAAGTAATGATGAGTGAATGAGTAGGATTTGAAAAGGATACAATAGGCATTGCTCTAAATTTGAAATCAAATAATATCGATATTGTATAAATGGGCGACAATTTGTTGATACAATAAGGAAGTACGCATTAGCTTTACTTTCAACTTTGCTCACTTTCTAATATTATTAACTCGTGCTTACATTTAATAATGCATAGGGTCCAATTTCAACTCATAACGAGTTTTGATCACGGTAAACAATAGTGATATACGAAAATAATATGAAGAACAAAGATTAGGATTATTTTACTTGAAAATTCAGGTAAAATTTTATGTCAGATCAAAATCAGATATACAAATTGAAACAAAGAAAGTATTATTTATAGAAAGAGTAATTTTTTTCATATGAAAACAAAGGTACAATAAAATAATTTTTTTAGAAATATATTATTAATTTTACATCTTAATTTTTTTACAAGAAACATATTACCTTATTAACTTTGCATCTTAAAAATGGATAATGCATAACTATTCTTCGAACTATGATCGAAATTTCAGCAACACACTTTAACTTAACTAGGATCCTATTACCTCCCCACCCACCCCTTCCCCCCACCCCTCACCAAACTCTTTTTTATTTTTTGCATTTTCGTGCACCTTTTAATTTGTGCTAATGTGGCACCTTCAATCAACCAAGTTGGTTGTATTTATACAAACGTGCCTGTTATATTTTTTAAATTTTTTTAAAAATATTTTTTAAATCTTTAATTCTTTGTTAGTTTTTAATTCTTCTTAATCTTCTTATTTTCTTTATCTTGTGTTTAAATTAAGTATTTTTTTACCTTCACTCATTGTCTTTTCTCATTTATTTTTCTATTGGTTTTATTTAATTTTTTTATTTTCTTTATCTTTCTTTTTGATTCGATTTCAAATTTAAGTCTTGTATTTAAAATAAGTTAATTTTTCAAGTGAATATCAAAATGAATGAAGAAAATCAAACAAAGCATTAAAAAAATAAGATGTTAAAATCAAAAGACACTTTTTAATTATTTTTTAAAAAAATACAAGTGAAAATAATGAAATACAGATAAATAAATAAAAGTGAGAAAGTAACTAAAATAAATATCTTACATAAAAAAATAAAAAAATTTAAATATATATAAGTTTTAATATCAACAATTATGTGTACTAACTTTAATTATTTAGTTACCAATTAAATAGAACACGTGTCCAGTTATTTTCACTCTTCACTTGCCGTCAAGAGAGTAGGATGTATTTATCATATTCCATTCTAAAATGGTTTAAGAGGAAAACTGGATCTTAGTTAAGTTAATATATGTTGTTGAGATTTCGATCACAATTTAAGAGGTACTTATGCATTATCCTTCCTGAAAATTATTAAAAGAATAAACTTTAAATAAAAATATATATATTAATTCTTATTAAAAAAATGTAACCTCCAATTTATGTTTAACTTTAGATCATCAAAATGTTTGCGCCACCTCCAATATCATCTAACCTTATCATAAATACTTAGTAGGTCATCTTTGGACGAAGTCAATAGCTTGCCTTGTTGATTTAAATTAATATGTTAAATCACTTTCAATAGGTAAAACATCCTAGAAATCAATTAAAATAATTAAAAATATTATACTATTTATAAGAAGATTTAATAGAAATGTTTGACAGAACAGATTAAAGCAAAATTTGCTATTTTTTTTGTATAATATCAAACAGTCATTTTCTTATAGATTATTTAGCTTGTCAATTTTTTTTGTCATCCATAAGATTTCTACGTATTACAACAATAATTTCTACTTTAACATTATTATATTTCCTTTGATTGCTTCATCATGACCGATTCAAGCAAATCAATAACATCAAATTAATGTAACTATCAAAGAAAGGTGAAATAATTAAATTACACTATCAAGAAAGCTAAGTGGGGATTGGGAGTTCAGACGAACTCAATAACTTTTCTGTCGATCTTGCATTTGCATTAGAAAAATATATTTTATAATATTTTTTCTCTTTCTTTAGAACTTTCAAACTCTTAATCCCAGCTGCCTCTGGTTACACAGATATAATTCAAGTTGAAATTTGAAAAATATCAATCTTAGGACTCAAAGATTCGTTTTAAAAAAATCATAGGCAAAATCCAACAAAGACATAACTTTCATTAGGTAATAATCTATTCTTGTGGGCATACTGCTTAAAAAAATGTAAAATAGTATGTGGGACCCAAAAAGTAGACACCACACCTAAAAACTATATCATTAGTTTATTTTTTTGATTTTTCTCCCGATGTTCAGTGCTCACATTGGAGCCCGATTATACTCGAATTCGTGCCACATAGGACTCCAATTGGAGGAAAGAACTCCCTACCAAGGATCTTTTCATTCCTAGGGCTCGAACCTGAAATCTCTGATGAAGAAAAGAGTAACCTCATCCGCTACATTATATCTTTTGGTATGGTAAATAATAGAGATAGACAATTGAATATTGATAAAGCTAACCATTTGGTCTTGAAAGGGGCCATGCACACTTTGTAGTTCATAGTGAGCAAGGTTGACTATATTAAGCCAATTTACATGAATCAAAGATTAGGTTTTTGCGAACCAATATGTGTAGAGGTGTACCTAGAGTAGCTAGATCATATTGGTTCAGATTGATTAAATATTAAATTAAATTCTTCAAATTTATAAATCAAACCAAATTAATAAAATTTGGGTTTTCCATCTCGATTTTTTTTTTGACTTTTTGAGTTTGGGGTTTTTTTCGATTTTTTGATAAAGCATTCATACAAACAAGTAATTAACTTTTATTTCAAATATTTTTTTAGTTCTATGAAAATACAACCATCTGATGTATTTTTTAAGAAAATAACACAAACTATAATATGAGTGATGACATTAAAATATTCAACAAAAAAAATAATGATAAAATGATATGAATTAAATATTACAAATTAATAAGTTATTACGAAAAATTGGAAATGATCATAATTTATAAGTACAAAATCACGCTAAAGCATGTCTAAGAGTTATAAAATACATGACCAAACATTAAAGTTAAAGTATAATTAGGATATGCATTTTAATTATTTATACCAATATAAAATCAAAAGGATACATATTCAATATTATTTCATTGTTAGTGCTGAATTGATTTTTTCTTGTTAACATTATTATTGATCATTTGATTTCAACTTAAACTTCATTAAAGTTATTATATATGTAATTATGTATCCTTTATTGGAACATTCAAAATTTAAAGTCTCAAACTTGAAATAATATATTAAAATAGAAATTAAGAAAAAGTATTAAAAATATTAATAAATTGTCTCAAAGTAAATATTTTATATTAAAATAAATTA
>JAOTQR010000002.1:15695854-15707525 GCA_025774065.1 Solanum ossicruentum
CTTTAGCGAGCCTATACAATCTCTTGTCCCTGCCTTTATCACTTAGCTCCTCATAAAGGCGCTCAAACGTTGCTGACTAACATTCGTCACCGCCATCTTTGCTTCTGACTTGGCCTTCTTATAGATTACCTTAAGCTTTTGCTTTTCATCTTCCTCTCGACACTCTAACCACTCTGTGTAAGCGACCTCCTTATCTTTCACTTTGCCCTGAACTTCATCATTCCACCACCAATCGCCTTGACGTCCACCAAAGGTCCCTCTCGACATCCCTAATACCTCGACGCTACCTTTCTTATGTAACTAGCAGTCGCGTCCCACATATTGTTCATATTACCTTCACTACTCCATGCCTCTAAGTTTCACAACTTTTCTTCCATCTTGTGAGAAAGAGCAGGAGTAGGCCCATCTAATCCTAGGTTGGGCATACGCAACCTTCTTCCTCTTATCTTCCTTGATCTCCACATCCATTACTAAAAACCTATCATATCATTTCTTAATAGTCAGAGCCGGGTTTCGTGGGTTCATTGATTAGTACACCTCTGGTGCTGGTAAGGTCGGGACCTTGATCATCCCTCTTCGGTTTACCGGCAGATAAGATCTCTTAGATTGACCAGCCAGCTGGGTTGAGTCATATTTCATAGTAATCTGTTTTTATGAGATTCCACTTATCAATGCTAGTTAACTGCTACAGGAGCTAGTTCTGATAATAACTTTTTCACATTTACCAATATGCTGACTATTTTTGTTATCCCCTTTTGCAGCAAGGTGATGAGGGTTTATTAAGTGCAGCTTATGCAACAGAAGTCCAAAAGCTGTCAAGTGTGAGGTAACTGACTCTCTTAAACCTTTATCTATCTGAGGCTGTAGGATCATTTCCATCCCATAGTTCCATAGTGACTGAGGTTAGAAGGTAGAGAGAGAACTTGAGAATCTAATAGTTGGTCTACACTTAATTCTATGATAGTTAACATCACATGTATGAAGTTGGAAGATTGAGAGGAAGGTGGAAACTATGTAGTTCACCACAGTAATTTCTGATATGGTAGTCATCATCAAAGTCGGTAGACATCTAGTTGAAAGATGTTCCATCGTTCATTCTGGTTTAAGGATAGAATTGGAATAGTATGAATGGTTTCTACTGTTAGCAATTATGTGCCTACTGCATTGTGCATTGAAAAACTGAGGTGTTGCCTACTCAAATTCAAGACTAATTTCTTGATTCCATTTGTATTGTCTCAGATATGTGTCCTTCGACTTTCATCACTGTTGTGGGGGCTCAAACTTTGACAACATACAACTTCTATATGATGAAATTTCAGAGGACTTTGAAAAAAATGGGTAAGAATAAAACTAGAACAACAATGGCATTGCTTGCCAAGAAAAGAAGCTTCAATTTGTCAATGTGTAATCTCCATAATAATACTGTTTTTTCTTGCTAAAATTCACTAATCAAGCTGAGCAGATACTTTCTCATAGACACAGAAGAGAAGATTCTATTAGAGCAGAGAGGAGTTATTAGATCCAACTGCATCGACTGCCTAGATCGAACAAATGTTACTCAGGTTGGAGGAATCACGTCTATTCTTTATTCAAAGGACGAGTTATTTAAATGCTTCAAACACACATAATATTGTTTATTTTATATGATAATTGCCCTTGTACTTGCCCTTTATAATCTGCTGCTATCTTGTGCAGAGCTACCTGGCTCGGAAGTCTTTAGATTCTCAACTGCAAAGACTTGGTGCACTTTCTTCAAATGAGTGCATTTCTATGTTCACTGAAGATTTTGAAATCTTTAAGACTAGTATGGTTTCTGTAACATGCATGATCCAATAAATTCATACTTGCTAATTTTGTCTATTTAAACTTCATACTCTAATAATATTGTAGTGTGGGTGGAGCAAGGTGATGAAATCAGCCTGGAATATTCTGGAACACATGCTCTAAAACGGGACCTTGTGAGGTAATGGATGAACTATTTTGGATTTAAAAGATCAATGCAAAAGCTTCATTTTTCTACACTCTAAATTTACTTTGAAAAATGTACCAGATATGGAAAACAGACTATGACAGGACTTATACAAGATGGGATGAGTGCCATTTCAAGATACTTCTTGAACAATTTTCAGGATGGAATTCGTCAGGCATGCTGCAGATATATAATCTTACTATGAAATTGTCTTCTCTTATTTATTCTCTTTTGACTGCAAGTGAGATCTCCATATACTTTTCATGCACTTGCAGGATGCGGTGGACCTTATAAGTGGTCGCTACAGTGTTAACAGGGACAGCCATTCTCCGTTCCAAAAAAATGGATTCGAATCAGTAAGTGTAAGCAATGACTGTCTCTTAGTAAATAACTTAGATTATAGTCAGGCTTCTCCATCTTGTATTGAACCTTGTAGAATCAGGAATCTTACTGATATGTTTTCCCAAATTTAAATCTCTATGTTTCTGCTTTTTACACACTAGTGTGTCCGTTGTGTGGTATAAGCTTGTTAAATAAATTGACTAAAAAATGAGTATCAATGACCAGATTATAAAGAAAAAGCATAAAACCATATCAAGTGGTTACTTGTCTATAAAAGAATTATCCACCGACTTATTGTTGAAATTTAGCCAGGTCATTTTACTTCTTTCCCTCTGCAACACATTGTTAGCCTGATTATTGATCATATGAACAAATCATTGCAGTATCTACCAGTAGCATCAGCTCTTTTAATTGGAGGATTGACCGTGACCACCATCACAATGAACCAAGGTATCATTTTTTTGCTTCCATCTTTTAATAGAGCTGAGTGAGTCTGTCAGTATATTTTGCCAGTCTTATGATTCTAATTTAGCAAAATCTACTTTTGGTAGCAGGACGAAATACAAATAACATGTTGTCCGCTGCACTCTGTGCTGGTGTAACTGCGGGACTTATGGCAATAATCAAATCAAATGGAAGGCAAATCTGCTCAAGACCTCGATTGTGTGGACTGCTGTAAATCTGAGCATCATATTATAGTAGATATCCAGAACCATGAGGCATCTTTGATTCGTGAACCAGACAGATTGAACCCCTGTATGAAGCCAAACCACCAAAGAGTTCTCGGAAACTAGGACTCTTGGGACTATGGAAGGAGCACCACACATTGTTGTAAATTATATAATCAAACATCAGAACTGATTATATACATTTTACTTGTGTTGAATTTGGCTTCACCCCAACTTGTTTGGGACTGAGGTATAGTCGTATTAAAATCGACTTAGACAAGGCTTATCATAAGTTCATACCCCAATAATGTTTACATCCGGATTGAGAGAATTGATGATTGTAGATTTTTATCTAGTCAAAATAGTTGAAGCGAGTATGTATATCCAGACATGGCATACAATTAGCAGTAATGTCGAGGTTTTCTTAAAAAAACGTTGAAAACAAAAAATGCTGGGTCGTGGAATATTTATATTTATCGGAGTTTTTTCAGAAAAAGATGTTACCTAGTGAAAATAAAATTGCACGGAACCTTTAGTATTTAAGACTGCTAGATTATGCTTAATATGAAGGTTAAATTATTTTGAGAAGAATGATGAAGATGTTCGAATGTTGATAACATTCTATGGATAGTGGTTCATAACTTTCATAAGTTTCATAGATGTGATTTGCAACTTTCATGAAAGTAGCAATTATTATTATCCATAGAAGTTACACAAACTACATCTGCTACTCCTTAACTTCCGCACTACTTCACTACAAACTACATCCGCTACTCCTTAACTTCCGCTCTACTTCACTGCTCTTCCACCACTTCTATTCTTGATGGTATAATAGCTATAAATAGGGATACATCTGTGAAGAAGTTTGAGTACCTAGAAGACTTAACAGAAGGTGAAAAGCAAACGACAACCTGGAGGAGGTATATCTATCTACTATTCCGTTACGCTATTGCTTTATGCTTTGTTACGGAAGAAAGAAGCATCAATTTAGATCTGATGGAATAAATTGCTTTAGTAACATTGAGACTCTGAAGAATGAACTTACGAACTGAATTATCTTGTTAAAAGTTATTAAAGTGACTGACGAGTATTAATGGACTATGGAGAGCCTAGAGGTAACCGAAAATAAATCGTACTACTATAAATAGAGTAATAAGAAGGCTGAAATCATTGATATATTCGGCAGTTTTGTATATTCTGCATTCCACTTTTGCCTGAAATCTTGCTGCAAGTCGAGAAAAATAGGTTGAGACGAGAAAAGTACAATAATTAGTAAAATAAATAAGGGAAAAGAGTTGAGAGAGATTCCTTTTATGCGTCTGTCTTTAACAGAAAGAATTACCCTGAGCATACGGACTGAAGTGCACGTAAATTGATCCAACCATAAGTGTCCTGACTTCACGCATAAAGAAGTTTTTACCAGGTTGATTGGATGGTTTGTTACGTATCATTTCACAATATGGCTACATTTGTCTCAGCATAGTGTAATATGATACGAAGTAATTGATGTGAATTTTTCAAAATTTATTCAAAATAAGAAAAATTCATATAAAATCAGAAACATAACTGTTCATGTCGGCTCACATAGCCAATCAACACGTAGTGACATGAACAAGCTCACATATAACAATATTAGCTCTATTCCAATAGACTTATTTATGATTATGATCCTGGAAATTAAATGAACAAATATGCTCAAGTTCATTCCCTTTTTTCCGCACAAGTATTCTATGGTGCACTGAATTCAGCAGAACAATTTCCAGATAATAGGAAGATGGTTGGGCATTACAGGCGACTCTTTGGCCTCAATGGTGCTGGTTTGAAGCTAGGAAAACCTGTAATTTCTCTACCTGTTACTAGGGTGTTGATATCATAGGTCCCCTCGAACGTATAGATGGGCTCCAAGTCACAGAATGCCTACAGATATGGAGAAACAAGATCACAATTAGTTGATGCTGAAATGGATATACACAACTATACAAGTAAAACAGAAATAGGAAAACAAAGTAGTGCTGACGTTTGCATCTGAGAACAAAGGTAAGCAATGCATTGAGTGTTCGTCCACAAACCTTTGCCACTAGGAAGTCGGCCAAGATACCATTACCGCCAAGTAATTCCCGTCCAAGAGAAACGGTCTCTCTAGCCCTCAAGGTATTCCATGACTAGAACAAACGACATATGAATCAGTGCAAAAGATCAATCCAAACACTTTAAAAATCTACAGAATAAGGTCTTACTTTCCCCAAGCTAGCCCGACCAGGAGTCATTTTACCACTCTCATACAACTTGCAAAGGCGCCATCCAACAAGAACCATAGCCTGAATGTTGCCCAACATTTGAACCAGCTTCTGTTGATTTAGCTGGAAAGCAGCCAATGGAGCTCCAAACTGCTTCCTCTCATTTAAATACCTTCAAGTTAGAAAATGATTTAGCTCAGAGAAATGTTGAACTAGGGCACATACTATAAAAACATTGAACGAAAGATTGAGGGGTACAACAGATGAACAGAATGCTAATGGAAGTTCTTCTAACCAGCTTCATGGTATAGATATTCTAAATAGTTTAGCTACTACTTCTAGGATCACTTTATATGCAATTACTTATTTTCTGAGAGAATCAAATATAAAAACCTTATCATGAATTAAAATTTCTTTGCTTGATAGCTTGACTGTTTTATTTTACACACACACACACAAAAAAGGCATACTGGTGCATTCAGCTATTGCTGTGCATGGGGTCCGGGAAGCGTCAGCCCACAAGGCCTATTGTAAGCAGCCTTGCGCTGCATTTCTCAAGTAAATAAATTTCATGACAGATTATATGTTGCCTGATGAGACATGAAAGATGCAACAGCAACTATGCTTTGATTCCTAATCTAGATTCTTTTCTTTTTTTAAAAAAAATCCTTACCAAAAGGACATCTTAAACAATAGCAATCTCAAAAATCAACTTCCCCTAATTTATTGATCAGGAATTAAGTTGAAGTCATTTGAACCAAAGTGCGTGCGCAGTATAATTAACTATCGTTGGAGGTCAAGTGATCTAAGTTAAACTACTACCTGTGACACACATCATATACACCCATTGCAATGCCTATAGGCATCCACGCAACCATGACACGTGATACAGCAAGCACCTGTTCAAGGAACAAAGTATAGGCTGTCAAGACTATTTCAGCTACTTCAGTAATTGGCGCTACGAAAATATTGAAAACAACTTAAAAGGACGGAAGTTCGAAATGACAGAACTTCAAGAAAATTGAACGGCAAGATGCATGCTTCGATTAGTGGGAATAAAGACAGGAAATCATTATGGTGAGAACAGTGGCTTTATCAATTAGTATGACAATCAAACTGCAAGAAAAATGCATTAGCAAACTGAAGGCGGTGATCACAGGAATTTATTCAATTTTGGGGGTTTGGTATTGGTGGACGATGGGTATATTTTCAAGACTTTATTAGCATCACTAGAAGTACACATGAATTCATTCCCTTAAGATTTAAGATCCAAATTCACATGGTAAGTTTGTGATTCTTGTTCTCTTGTCGGACCAACCATTAGTACAAACTTTTTATTATATAAAACTAACAATAACTTCAGGATGGTCCTTCTGATCAAAGCTTGATTAGTAAAACAAGCTTATGCGCACATTTTGCATCATCAATCTCAATTAAGCATCTCATCCATACTGCCGTACCTTACTTGTATCCTTGAAAGAATTGACACCAGGTAGTTTATCGTCATCATGAACAAACACTTTCTTAAAGAGGATATCTCCATTTTGAACCATCCGCAGCCCAATTTTGTTTTCTATTTTAGTACATTGCAAACCTGGAGCATCCTTCTGTACAATGAAACTGAGACAAACACAATAACCAATTTTGAGACAAATACAAGATGTTCAGGACGGAGGGACATATAGAATGCATATGTCACAGAGAGAGAGGAGGGAGAGGGCCTATGAGCAAAGTGACCTCCTCTTTGCAAAACTCAGTACTATAGTTATACCTCTAGAATCCTTGCTGGGTTTAGGAGCAAATACCAACCAAATTGTTATATCAGAAGGTTTAAGGAAATCTAACTACCAGCATTTATCCTAAAACTACACCCAAGTCTCAAGATGGTGAAAGCTAGAAACCACCAAATTTTTATCACAAGACACTTTCAGAATTAAGTCATGCTTGCAATAGGTGTAAGATGCGATAATCTTGATCATCTAGATAGTAAACTGTTACCCATTTATTTGGTTTGTGGCTGTGTTTCTAGCAAAAATAACCAACACATCCGCAAACGTGCTGTTTCCTATCCACCGTTTTTGCCCTTCAAGGATCCAACCTCCTTCAACCTAACCATTTCAGACCACAAAAGAAAGTGACAGGTCAGATAATAAGCAGCCTTTACCCTAAAAAGAACAAAATAATATGAGCGTTATATGAATTAATGACTAAATTTTAGATTCTAGACCTTTCTGGCAGTGGTCCTCAAAGCACTGGCATCGCTTCCATAGTCTGGCTCAGTTAGACCCTAACTCCCAAAAGATTAAGATTATAACTACTTATCTATAGAAGAACAGATGCTAATGCAAAATCAACAACTAACCGAGAATCTTACCCAACAAGATATACTGCTAAGTTTAGCCAGAGATGGCAAGTATTTTTGTTTTTGCATTTCTGATCCACATAGACCTATGCTTGAAAGAAAATCAATGTATAAGAAGTTGCCTATCATTATTTAAGAAGACTATGTCTGAATTCCCAAAGCTCCAAATAAATAAAAAGGGTGCAGGAAGAAACTTTGATCATAATAAAACAAATTTACCAATAGTGAGCATTGCTAAAGATGAATGCACCAAAACGAATGTAGCAATGCTTGCATCAACTCTGCAAAGTTCTGCTAGGGCAACCGCACTTCCAGTTATTGATAAGCCCGGACAACCATAGCCCTGAAACAGAAAGTAACTACATGCCTCATAGAAATTGAGAATGCCAGGAAATAGAAAATTAACATGCTATATAAAAACACCTTTATAGTGCCACCAGATATGTTCAGAGCACCAAGTTTCGGAATGGCTTCAAACGGAAACTCTGCTTTCTCCCAGTACTGCCCAATCAAATCAAGAAAGGGATAAGTGTCAAGTACTAACCCTTTACTTAGAAATTTGAGTTCATTGGGAGAATTACGACTGTCTTGTTTTCTTATTAACTATATTTGCAACAAAATATTTAACACATACAGGAAATACAAATACCTTTGTCATTATAGGAGCAATTTCTTTTTCCATGCACTCTCTCACTTTCAGTCTGATGGCTCTCTCTTCAGAAGTCAAGAGATCATCAAGCTGATAATAGTCAGAAGCTGTAAAATTAACATCCCAGTTAGTGAAGTCCCTAGCATTGTGAACAAAAAAATGATCTTTTCAAATGCTACCAACTAAATAGAGCTGCTCGGCTCAAAATCGAATATCGAATATCAAACCACATTGTAACAAAGATATTAAAGAAAGAGATCCAACACAAATTTGTCTCCCGAAGACCAGTATCACTTAACAAACTCCTAGAAAGAGTACTGAGCCTCTTCCTTGCAACAATAAATAGAGTAAATACACTAATAACAACAACAACATATCAAGTGAAATCCCACAAGTGAGGTCTGGGGAGAGTAGAATGTAGGCAAAACCTAGAGAGACTGTTTCCCAGAGAGACTGTTTCCTAGGAAACCTCATCCCAAAAACCCATAGGCAGAAAGTAAATACACTAATAAGCAGTATAAAAATCAAAATCAATCTTACTGCATGTAGGAAAGACGGACGCTGGTGTTGCTTGAGGAAATGCAACGGAAACATCCAAAGCTGGTAGATCAAAATAGGAACTTTTCGCCTCTTTATACATTTCCTCTGCATCACGTTTAAAAATGCATGCATTCAATCAAATCAAATAAGTCACTCTCAAGCACCAAGCAAATAAACATGATTCAAAGTAAATAGCAAAATACAAACAGAATCACTTATCAACATCAGAAGTACTAACTTAGGTTTAAATTTCATAATAAATGCAATTTAACAGATAATTTGCCAAATTATTACAAACATCTCAACCTTTTCCACCATCCAAAGATTCTCAGGTGCAAAGCAAAGGAATGAACACTGACTATTTCAAAAAAGAAAAACCTTTTCAACCAAAACAGTGATCCCCAAAAGCTGTAGATGTTTTTCTTTTCAAAACATTGTACCTTTTTGCCCTGCAATTTTTTTGAAACTTATACGAACGAAACCCCGTGAGCAATTTTCTGTAGAAAAAAAACGTACCTTGAGTTTTATTTGATGGAACTTTCATGATTCTGTCAACTGAGAATTCGAGAAACTATGCAGAAAGGAGAAAAATGAGGAAGAGGAAGAAATAAAAGATGGAGGATGCAAATTTGGCACGTAAATCTAGGTGGAATATAAGATATTATTGATATTTGATGGATCCACCGTTTCGCCGTTATTTGGCTAAACATTAGTAATCCTCAATTGACTTTGTATCTTTTATGATTAAAGATTTGATAAAAGTTAATTCTCTTTCAATTTTTTCCAAAAAATTATATGGGTGTTATTACTAATCCATCTTATACTATATTGAAATGAAAAATGAAAGATCTTTATAGATGTTATTTAAACTTTTTGCTAACTATTTTTGTTAGATTTATTAATTTATCTTGTATTTATTTGTTTAATTTCAAAATAAAAATTTATTTTTAATTTAATTAGGATTATTCTAATAAAAAAATTATTATATTTTTAATATTTAAAATTTTAAAATTAATTAAAATTTATAATTATCAAATATTTCATTAATAAAAGTATATAATATAAGAATAATAATTAAAATTACTTGAAAAATATTAAATTATTCTTTTTATATCTAGTCTTCTCTTTTTTTTTGTCTTTCGGTATGTGGAGCCTATGTGGGAGATAATACTGCAACGTGGAATTGACATGGAAAGCTATAGAAGGAAATAATAATTGACCTAAATAGAACATCTTTTAGAGTACCCATTATTAATGTTAAATACTTTACTAGCTATGAATCATATTTTTGGCGTCAAATTATTCTAAAAGGTTGCTATTTTGGTTAATTTTCTTATATTCACGTGATATCTGGAAATGTCAAAATTATGTTTCTATATTAATAAATTTCGTCAATTATCCTTGTCGGTTCAAATATGTATAAAAAATAAACTAAAACTTCATTATTTAGCTTAAAAAACTTCTTTATTTGGTTAAATAATGAAATTCCAATCAATCAATTTATGGATTTCATTTGGTATATGTGATCTGTAAATGGTGGTAGATCTGAAAATGATTTGATGATTAAGTAAATAATGTGGAGGATAAGATTTCACCGAAGGAAATCTTGTTGACAAGATTAGTCGGAGGCATTAGTTCCACGTGACTTGTCATGTCACAAACTTGGCTTGTTAAATTCTTGAAAACTTGGGGCCAACGCTTACCTAGAATTGACACTTTTAACTTTTCCACAACAATGCACTTCCTCTCAGAAAAAGTAATGCATATATTGAAATGGTGGTCATGTGTTACATTGAGATACTACTAGTAAATGAAAATTCTAGATAAATTCTGGGAATTGATTTTGAAAGTTTTATGTAGAATTGCTCAATCAAACTTGATCATACACGCGATCGCTTACGCGACTTGGTAAATTCTTTCATTGTGGTCTCATAGCTGGAAAGAGGATAACTTCCCGAGAGAGAGAGAGAGAGAGAGAGAGAGAGAGAGAGAGAGATGTAAAGGAATTGATTTTCTGTTTACTTTTGAAAAGCTTCATGATCAAAATTTATTGAACCTTGACATTTTGTGAATCTGTAAGCAACATTGTAAGTCTATCAATCCCCATGCCTAGCCCACCAGTAGGGGGCAATCCATATTCCAATGCAGTAATGAAGGATTCATCCAAAACCATTGCCACATCGTCTCCTGATTGTCGGTCCTGATGTAATGAAACAACATTGTTAAGCAGGAAAATGAACCTCGCGATATTAGAAGACTGATATATGAGTAGCAGGAGGTTTAATATCAGAACCATTGATTGATATTTTCTTGTCTCTATACTTGTTGAATGTAAAGATATGACACCTGAATCTGACTCAACGCCAAGAACTAGCTCGCGGGGGAGGATTACCCAAATCCATATAAGCAAACTAATAATCAATTCCCAAAACCAAACTCACTCTAACACCCCCTTCACATCTAGGCCAAGCTAAATTGTGGACCGAGAACCCAAACAGGGACGACCCTGGGACTAATACCATGTATAGATATGACTCATGGGTCTAACTCAACTCCAAGAGCTAGCTTTTGAGGTTAAGTTAGGCTACCTGTCATATTATTAAACCGAAGAACAAGAGATATTTAGGTAAGAAGGCTACACTAATACATTTTCTTGGATCTTGAATACAAAACATTTCAGCAAATCCGATTGCATATGTTTCCCAAATCTTAGATGGAATTTGAAGATTTTGATATAAAATAACTGTTGATGTGAGACAATAATTTACTAATTCAAATATTAGGCACCGAATTGTACTATGCAGCGGGACCAATGTGAAGTTTTTTTCAAATCTTTCAGCTTGTTTCTTTCTTTCCTTTTTCATGTATAGATATATATGAAAAATAATATATATATGGAAAATA
>JAOTQR010000002.1:15741035-15760894 GCA_025774065.1 Solanum ossicruentum
TTTTTTCTTAATTTTATTTAGAACTCGTTTTTTTTAAAAAAAGACTCGGCCGAATTAAAATATGCCATGTGTAAAAGCTAGTTTTGCAAAAACCAGCTTTTACACATGGCATGTTTTAATTCGGCAAAAACCAACTTTTACACATGGCATGTTTTAATTCGGCCACGTCTTTCCCAAAAAAAAATTTTAAATAAAATTAAGAAAAGAAATTCTTAATTTTGTAGATTTTTTCTTAATTTTATTTAGAATTTGTTTCTAAATAAATTCTTAATTTTATGGGTTTTTTTTCTTATTTAGAATTTTTTTTCTAAATAAACTTTTTAAAAAAAATCTTAATTTTGTGAATTTTTTTTTTTATTTTATTTTGATTTTTTTTTAAAAAAAAGTCGTAGCCGAATTAAAACATGTCATGTGTAAAAGGTGATTTTGCAAAATCACTGTCAGAAAATAATTGTATGGATAAACATTTTTCTTAACAATAATGACATATTTAAACTAAACTTTTAAGGGATTACATAAATAAATATTTTATTAAAATTTGATGACGTATTTAAGTTTTTTCTCTAATAATAATAATTTGAAAGTCTTTATTGTATCTAATATCTAATAGTAGTATATAAAGTAAAAACTTGTAGCGCTAGAAAGGTATTAAATAGCCAAACTAACAAATATTAAATGTTGGCATCATAGGGCTCGTGATGGCTATCAGAACTGCATAGCATTAACATTCACTTGTATATAATTGAGTACTAAAGTCAATAGCAATAAGTATATATTTCTGCCACAACAATATTATTGGACAGGAGCTTTATCCATTATTTTTAGGTCACTGAAATGCATCAGATCTGACAACAATTGAGTTCACCAATAATATACTTCAATCTATAACAAATTGACTATGTTCTAAACGGTAACACTGTTCTGGACAAATAAAGTCATCAATGGTGGAGTGAAAAATTAAAAAAAAATTGAAAAATCTTCAAATAATATAAGCAACCGAGATTATTATTTGTGATAAGCTAACATGGACATTGATGTGTCATCAAATGATAGACATACGCATCATATAAGGGGTGTTTATGATACTATTTTTAATATATTCTAGTGTTCAATTGAAACTCTGAGTATATATGTTGAGAATAATAGAAGTTGTTGAGTATTTAGTTAAGAGCTAGTTAAGTAAGTTGTTGAGTATTTAGTTAAGAGCTAGTTAAGTAGTTAAGTGTGGTTAGTGATTAATTAGTAGTTAGTTACAATGTTTAAACACCCTATAAATAGGGGTATTGTACAGCAAAAGCAACTTTACTCTTCATATATTCAAAGTATAGAAAGAGATGACTTTCTCTCCAAGTTTTGGCTTCTCTGTTGGTCTGTAATTGAGGAGATCGATCCTCCTAGTTAGTTAATGACGACAATTACATGGATTTCATCATGGTATCAGAGCGGATTGAAGATCTTTGGGGCGAAATTTCACCTTGAAGACGTTGACGCGTCGAGTGAAATTGAGCGAAGTTAGGTCAAATCTGTGTCATGATCGGTTTCTTCAGCCATGGCAGATGCTGGAGAAGATGTTGCCGGAAGAACTGGTGGAGCGAATGCCAGAAATAACACGGTCATCAACGCGAGTCACCAGTTGTTCTTGTCTTGTGACACACCAGGTAGCTCCCTTATTTCATTTCAGCTAACTGGTCCAGAAAATTATGCTCTATGGAGCAGGTCGATGAGAATAGGTTTGGTAGGAAAGAGTAAAATGGGCTTTGTTGACGGAAGACACGCGAAAGAGAAATTTGATGAATCACTGCATGATTTGTGGGAGAAGGGGAACGCTATAATCCTCTCATGGATCATGAGCTCTGTGAGTAAGGAGTTGATTAGTTGTGTGGCATATGCCTCTAATGCATGTCAGGTCTGGAATGATTTGAAGGAAAGGTTCGACAAAGAAAATGGCTTTCGAGTGTTTCAACTGCATAAAGAAATTGCGATGTTGACGCAGGGGACATCGACTATATCTAGTTATTTCACCAAATTAAAGGACTTATAGGTGGAATTTGATTCATTGGTACCATGTCTTGGCTGTGATTGTGCAGGGTCTAAGAGATATATAGAGCATTACCAATACCAGCGCTTACTGCAGTTTTTGACAGGGCTGAATGAGACATACTCTCAAGCAAGGAGTCAGATTCTAATGATGGTGCCAATTCCTAACATCAACAAAGCATATGCAATGTTGATTTCCGAAGAAAGTCAGAGAGACTTAGAAAAACAGTTGAAGATGCAAATGGTGGTATAGCTTTATTTAGTAACAAGGTGGGAGTGAATCAACATAGTGCTGGGGGATCTGGGCATCCAACAAAGGGAAATCAGAATACCTTTGACAGAGGAGGATATAAAGGAAAGAATGCACATCTATTTTGTGAGCATTGCAAGTGGAAAGGGCATACAAAAGAGAATTGCTATAAGTTTCATAGATATCCAGCAGATAGGTTCAAGAAGAAGAGTGTACATTCACCACAATACACAACACATGCAGTCACAAGTTCAACGGGATATGACTCTTTCCAGTGTAGGAACCCAGCACAGGTTGAATCCCCTCAATATGCTCAGAATACAAACCAAGGTAGTGGAATGATGTTTACTTCGGAGCAGTATGATCAAATCTTGAAGCTGCTTCACAAAGAGGTTCCATCTGACTCAGATAAAATAGGTAAGCATCAAGTTTTCTTGGCTACCAACAGTGCAATCTTTAAAAATTGGATAGTAGATTCTGGAGCCTCAAATCACATAGTACATGATAAGGAGTTGTTGGAAGCAGTCAGTCGTATTACTAAAGAAAACATTAAAAGGGTGTATTTACCAGATGGAAATACATTAGATATTGCTTGTGTGGAAAAATGCAAGCTAAATGATGAAGATACTATCACAAATGTGTTGTGTATTCCTGAGTTTAAGCATAACTTGTTGTCAGTTTCAAAACTGACCAGGGACTTAAAGTATGCTGTCACATTTTTCCCTGATATGTGTGTGATACAGGATCTATTCACTGGAGTGGTGAAGGGGATTAGTAGAGAAACTGATGGTCTGTACAACATTCAGTTGCCAATAAAGAGGGAGGAAAATACTACAATAATAAAAGCCAACTCAATCAATAAACGCATTGTAGACAAAGCTGGAGATGTAGAACTATGGCATAAGAGACTTGCACATGCCCCTCTCAAGGTTTTGAAACAGATAACTGGACTGAGGATTAGTGAAGACAGTCTTGACCTTCAGGATTGTACTGTTTGTCCTTTAGCTAGGCAAACTAGACTGCCATTCCCTAGCAATCCTAATAGAAGTACTGCCACACTATCTGTCATATATGGTGATATTTGGGGTCCCTATAGAGTTCCTAGTCATGATGGATTCAAGTTTTTCCTTACTTTGATAGATGATTGTAGTAGGTTGACATGGGTGTATATGTTGAGAATGAAGAGTGATGCTGTTATAAACCTTAGACAATTTTTTACAATGTTGAAAACTCAATTTGGTGCACAAGTCAAGACATTTAGAAGTGACAATGGTACTGAATTTTTTAACTCTCAATGTTCTTACTTGCTTAGCTCTTTTGGCATTATTCATCAAAGTTCCTGTGTATATACTCCTCAGCACAATGGACTAGTCGAGAGAAAACATAAGAACATCTTGAAGGTTGCTAGAGATATTAGACTGCAAGGGTTCTTACCTATAAAATTTTGGAGTGAGTGGATTTTAGCTGCTGTTTATATCATCAATAGGTTACCTTTGTAGGTTCTATCTGGTAAATCTCCTTTTAAGGTATTACATGGCAGGGCACCATCTCTACATCATTTAAGGGTCATTAGATGTCTATGTTTTGCTATCACAGTCCATACTGGAGACAAGTTTTCTCCAAAGTCTGTGGCAGCCATCATGATGGGCTACTAATCCACACAAAAGGGTTATAAACTGTTTAATTTGCTCACTAATACCTTGTTTGTTAGCAGAGATGTAGTGTTCAAGGAACACATATTTCCTTTCTAGATGCTCAAGGACAGCAAACTCAATTGTTCCCTAATAGAGTCCTCACACCACCTGCCACAGAACCCTTCTCCATACCTACATTTATCTCTCCTGCTTCTCACATTACTTCTGACCAGTCACCAGCCTACACAGATGCCTCACCTAATGATAATGAATCACCAACACATCCAGACAACTCCTACACTACAGCTCCTAGAAGGTCTCACAAAAACAGACAACCACCTACATGGTTGCATGATTATATTTGTAGTACATCCAACTCAGTTACCACATTCTCTTGCCTTTATCCTATACATTCTTACATGTCCTACACTAACCTTAGTCCTCCATATCAAGCATATCTATCCAAGTTTACCCCCACTAAAGAACCACAATCCTATAGTGAAGCACTCATAGATCCCTTATGGGTGGCTGCTACGAATCTAGAACTGTACAGCCCTCCAAGACAATCAAACTTGGTTCATAGTAGACCTTCCTCCTGGCAAGACTCCTAGAGGTTGTAAATGGGTGTTCAAGGTCAAGTATAAGGCTGATGGGACTGTGGAAAGATACAAAGCTAGGCTGGTTGCAAAGGGCTACAATCAAAAGGAAGGCTTAGACTATCAAGAAACCTTCTCGCCTGTGGTAAAAATGGTTACTGTGAGGCTGGTACTTGCTACGGCTGCTGCACATCAATGGTGTCTTCATCAGCTGGACATATACAAATGTTTTTCTTTATGTTGACTTGGTGGAAGAAGTATACATGCTACCCCCACCAGGATTTGGCAGTCAAGGGGGGAATAAGCAAGTGTGCAGACTGCACAAATCCCTATATGGGCTCAAACAAGCTTCAACACAATGGAACTTGAAGCTTGTTGAGGTGCTGACCAGTTCTGGATTCAAACAGAGCCATTTTGATTACTCTTTGTTCACAAGAAAACAGGGAGACAACTTAGTGATTATATTGGTGTATGTTGATGACATGTTAATTACAGGGAATGACCAGACATTGATTCAAGAGGCAAAGGTAGCATTACAGAAGAAATTCAAGATCAAAGAGATGAAGTACTTCCTGGGAATTGAAATAGCTAGATCAAAGGAGGGGATTCTTATAAACCAAAAGAAATTTGCACTTGATTTAATTCAAGAGTTAGGGCTGTCAGGTTCCAAACCAGTTGGAACTCCAATGGAATGCAATCACAAGCTTACCACAGCAGAATATAACAAAGAGGTGGGTGATTTAGGAACAGATTCAGAGCTTGAGGATCCAGGGCCTTATCAAAGGCTAATTGGGAAGCTTTTATACTTAATAATGACCAGGACAGACATCACATGTGCTATAAATGTGCTGAGCCAGTTCATGCAAAGACCCAAAAGTTCTCATATGCAGGCAGCGCATAGGGTGGTGAAGTATATCAAGAATGCTCCAGGACTAGGAATACCCTAAAGCTCAGAAAAAACAAGCAAGTCGACTGCATTCTGTGATGCGGATTGGGTTGGCTGTCCAGACTTAAGAATTTCCATCACTGGGTACGTGGTGAAGCTGGGAAACTCTCTAATATCTTGGAAATCAAAGAAGCAAAGTACAGTGTCCAGAAGTTCAGCAAAAGCAGAGTATAGAAGCATGGTTGCAGTTGTGGCTGAAGTCCTCTGGTTGACAGGAATCTGCAGAGAATTAAACATTGAGATTGAAGCTCCAGTTAGAGTACTCAGTGATTGTAAGGAAGCAATCCAGATAGCTGCAAACCCTATATTCCACGAGAGAACCAAACATATCGAGATAGACTTACACTTCATCAGAGAAAGGATCCAAGACGGAACAATCAAGACAATCCATGTAACATCCAAAGATCAAGAAGCTGACTTGTTTACTAAGGATTTAAATAGAGCACAACATGAATACCTTTTGTGCAAGCTAGGAGTGTTAAAGGGGGGTGTTGAGAATAATAGAAGTTGTTGAGTGTTTAGTTAAGAGTTAGTTAAGTAAAGTGTGGTTAGTGATTTATTAGTAGTTAGTTACAATGTTTAAACACCCTATAAATAGGGGTACTGTACAGGAAAGTTACTTTACTCTTCATACATTCAAAACATAGAAAGAAATGGCTTTCTCTCCAAGTTCTGGCTTCTTTGTTGGTCAGTAGTTGAGGAGATCAATCCTCCTAGTTAGTTAATCACCACAATTACATGGATTTCATCATAACACTGCATTACTTATATTTTAGGGAGAGTATTCGTAGATTATAATTATACTTGATCAACTAAAAGTGCTTAAATTATGCGGAATCATAAGTTAAATATGATCAATTTATGATTTATTTTATACTTACTTTTTTGTTTACCAAATATGTTTATAGACTAGTTTGTTTAGCTAATTATAAGCTTAATTAGGTAGACGCTCACTAATTTCAATTATAATGCAGATAATTATTATGTCAAAGTAAGATCTTTAGTTTCGACTTGGACATTTTGACTGAAATAAATAATTAGTTTAAGGGATCATCATGTATGAAAGTAGGAGCAAATTTTTTATTTGACTGAAAGTTCCCTTTTATCTAATTGGGCACATTTTTTTCATTCATTTTTCCTTGAAGGAGGACATTTTCAAGTAAAAGACTTGAATAAAAAAAAGTAGTGGGTGAGGTGAAGTTCCTTAAACTAATTATATTAATTCTTCTGTTTCACTTTTTTTTTCATATATTCAAACAATGACAAGTTCTTAATTTTGGGTATAAATGTTGATATATATTTGAAAACTATATATCTAATGGCCAAACTTCTAGAATGTTGTTTGGGTGATTAAAAGTATTGAGTCGTTGAATGAGTTTGGATTAATGAATTGAATTGTTAATGCATATGGTCTAATAATATGTGTGAGTTGTGGACCAATTAAAATAATATCATATATTTAAATTATGTATTCCACGTTTTAAATTTAACAAATAAGACGTTTTTGCTCCAAGCCGATAGAACTTGAGGGAGGAAAATTTTAATCGTAATACTTCAATGTCAATCAAAACTTATTTATTTATATATACAAACTAGAGAATTATCTCATCGTTTATATTATTTGATCATCATTCTAAAAATAGTTGCTTAAATTTATTTGTCCAATTCATGAAATTAATTTTTTTTAAAAATATTGTTTTATTTTTACCCCTATTATTAAAAATAACTACATAAACTAATAGTAATCAAATTTAAAAATTTTAAAATATTGTTAATAATGTTAGTCTAGTTTTATGAAACATATGGAGTAAGGAAGTGATTAAAAATAAAAATGTACGCATACATACATATATACATACTTATTACATATTCTATTGAAATAATGGTCATAAAAATAATATTAAATTTTGTGATAAATTTATAAAAATATGATTCTACTTATAATATTAAGAAACTTAGAGAAAAAGTTATAAATATCTAGATTAAAAAATAAGTTACATATATTATAAAAATATATGCTATATAACAAAGATAAATTACACAACATATAGAATAAATGGGAAAGTTTGATTATTATTTAAAGTTGAGGGAGAAATTTAATTTTTAAAGTAAAATTCGTAGGTGAAAATGATTTTCATCCGTATAATTAATAATGAAACTGTAAATAGTTGAATTCTGGAAACAGTCGCATTATGTTTTTAAACATACGAGTCAAACTGCGTACATCCGATTTTTCCTTACCCCGCAATGGGTGGGAGCCTTTGACACATTGGGATAATGTTGTTGTTATTGTAAATAGTTGAATTAATGATCCAATATATTCTAAAACTAAGCTTAAAATATACGTCTTTTGCTCCAATTATTACTCCAACTTTTTTTTCTTTTTTCTTTCCCTTTTATTTTGGGTTAATTCAAAATTCTATTTTTTGCAGGATTGTTTAACATTTTTGTTAGGTTGTGGAGTCTGTACTGTGGTGGTTCAACCTCCGCAGTGATGTTATCGGGGGTGGGGGGCGAAAGCCCCTCAGCCAAAGGCCGAGGTTCGGGGCGGAGCCCCGATCCAAATATTAGGTGGTACTATTTATTCTCCGTGTATACATGTATTTTATATAATTATAAATATCTGAATATCATTAATATATATAATCCTATCGTCGTGAAATTTACCTATTAGGCGTTACCACAAAATACTCTCTCTCTAAACAGAATTTTCTCTACCTTCTCTCTAGAAAGAACATATGTTTTTCTTTCTTATTCTTCTTCTTCAACAATCTTTAAATAGTATATTTCCTAACCATTTTAATTACATCACAAATATAGTAATTATTTTAATCCAAAAATGCACTTCAATGCATCAACATGACTTGGTACTAAAAGTAACGTCAGTATTTGTATCATATTCAACAGGTGTTTAAAGTATTCGTTTGCTTTCTAAATTAAACAAAAGTTTAAGTAACAATATTACGTTATAGAAGTTTGACCAAATCATAATAATTACTTCCTCATTACACTATTGCATTATTGAAAGTTGACCAAATCATAATAATTTCTCCCTCATTACACTATTACCATATAATATTAATTGTTACCTCAGTTACAATATTACATTATAGAAGTTTGACCAATTGATATTAAATTAAAAACTCTCTCCGTCTTATTTTATTTGATACTTTTTAACTTGACAAAATATTCAAGGAAAAAATAAATACTTTTGAAACTTGTAATCTAAAACCATTCTTCAATATTTGTGTGTCTGAGAATCATATTATTAAGGGTAAAAAGTGAATATTAAACTTAAATTATTTCTAATTAGAGTAAGGTGAGATTTTTTTTTGGAATTGATTAAAAAGGAGAGAGTGCCACGTAAAATAGACAGAGAATAATATTTTTTTTCCATCCAATTTTATTTGTTGATTTTGAATTTTGCCACTTTAATAAATACTCCTCTAACTTATGTCAAGTGAATTGTTGAAATATGACGGAAAAAGAAAATTTTAAGGAGTTAAATCAAAGACTACTTTCTGTTATTACCCTTTTAATTATTTCAAATTATTCTGGTAGAAAATGTATTTTAGTTAAAAATTCATTAAATGAAGGATAAATATGAAGAAAAAAAAAACGATTCTTTTGGACTTTGAATAATTCATTATTTTGAATTATGAAAAAAATTATCAACAATTCACTTATGATAAACCAGAAAGTGATGATTAATATGAATATCTTTCCATATATCTATATATTAACTGATATATAATCATAGATGCTGATAATTATCTTTTTTTGATATATCAACTATGATAATTAAAAGTGAATAACGGAGGGAGGGAGTCTACTTCATTGAGGCAACCATTCGACGAGCACTATGCGAGGACATGGTTTATAGTGCCATATAGAACAAGTCAAGATCATCACGGCGCCGTAACCACTTATTGAACTCTTTTGTTTGTGCATATAACTATGTCGATCTCCACATCTTAGCTACCACTAAGATCCCTTAATTTGTTCATTTAGCAGTGACATAATATAAACTACGTGTCTACACGTAGTATAAAATAAAATCTCCTTTCTTTTCCTCTTCTCCCTATATATAGATAGACATTTATATCTTTGAATACCCCATAAAAATCAAGTTATCAAGCTCACATCAACTTCACTTATTCTTTCATCACTATCATCCACAACCCAAGACTTTTACGGCTCCTACAATCTCTATCCCTTCCCCCACACTATTATAACCACAACCTAACTTGGATAATATAGCTAGCAAGCAGATTCCAAACCAAGATAAATATGAGTTGCTTGCAAAGCTGGCCGGAGCCAATTATCCGAGTTCAAGCACTCTCCGAAAGTGGCATTCGACAAATCCCAGACCGTTTTGTGAAACACCCTGGGGATCGACCATGTTTCAAGGAGACAATTGATGATAATATTCCGTTAATTGACCTTGACAAATTGAAGTCATCAGATGAATCCATTCGCGACAAAACTATGGAGCTCATCTCTGAGGCTTGTCGCGAATGGGGATTCTTCCAGGTGGTGAACCACGGGGTTAGCCATGAACTCATGGCTAACGCACGTGGAGTCTGGCGGGAGTTCTTTCATCTCCCGCTAGAGGAAAAGCAGAAATTCGCGAATTCACCGGTTACTTATGAAGGGTACGGAAGCAGGCTTGGAGTAGAGAAAGGTGGAAAATTGGACTGGAGTGATTATTTCTTTCTTCATTATCTTCCGGAGCCCTTGAGGGATGAGAACAAATGGCCTTGCCTTCCCGTTACATGCAGGTAAACTATGTCTCAACAACGCAAACTATTCTACTCTCTGCTCATTTTATTTGACATAACTTTTTAAAAAAAATTTGTTCCAAAAAAATTATCATATTATTATAATTAAAAATATTTTATTTTTAAAATTCTCTTTTAAATGGTGATATAAATATTTAAAAATTATTTTAGATAATAAGTTTCAAAAGTTTGTTATTTTTTCTTAATTAGTATATCAAGTAAATCGATATCACATAAAATGAGAATAGTAAAATATTATTTTTATATTTAAATTTATTTAAATAAATTATTAGTTTTTTTTTTCAGACATCAGTAAGAAGTTTTCGTTTCTTGTCTTGAAATTCATGTCCAGTAAAATGAGGAGAAAAAAAATTACATTAATTCCTTCATAGTCCTTTTGTTCCATTTTTATTGTCATATTACACTTTTTCATTTATTTGACTATGCTATATTAAATTAAATTAATTAATATTCTAAAATAATAATTTATTCAAAGATTATAGGAAAAGTAGTATTAAAAGTTTCATATCGTTTGGAATTTGGAGTATAATTTTTTCATAGATAAACAATACATATTAAAATATCAATTAAAAATTCATATCGTTTGACTGTCAAAAAGAAATTGTAACTACTAAAAATTAATGAAGGAAATATTAATTTATTTGTCTTATTTTTTTATAACTTGAAAAGAATATTTGTTTTCATTTTTAACAACTCTGTGCTTTCTATTTTTTATATGCTTAAGATAATAAGACTAAAGTATATAATAATATTTTTGATATTATCTTAATTTAAGATTATAAATTTCAACTTAATTTATTTTATTAAATTTTGTGTCAAGTTAAAATACGATAAATAAATTCAAATAAAAAAATATTCATAAAATATATATATGCCACTTATGCACATGCTCTCATGTTGGCGTTGGTTTGTTAATCATTTCAGTTTTTTGTATTTTACTTTTTCTATGTTCGCCTTTTATTTTTAAGCTGCGATCTTGGCAAATATTTTCTCTTTTGCAAATTTATATATGATTGTAACTTTTATTTTTCTTTAATTTAAATTAAGTTAACAAATATTTTTAATAACTTCATATAAAAAATACTTATAAAATTTTAAATTTTAATCCATCTAATTCAAATTAATTCTAAAAAAATTAATTAAATTGATTAAAAAAACATGAAATATGACAAAATTGAGATTTGTATTTACTTTTTCAAAGATATAGTATGTGGACCATCGGACAAGATAGGCGGGTCATCGGATTTGGAAAATGAGAAATTTATGTTTGAGAATTCCGATATCATATCGTACTTGAATTCCGATATTTTATCATACTTTATCTGTTTAAAAAATAATATATATTTTAATTTATTTTAAAATAAATAGTTTCTTTAAAAAAAATATTTTAATTTTAACTTTTCATATAACATGTTAAAAGTCACGAGATTACAAAATATTTTTATATATTTAACACAATTTTAATTTAAAATTATAAAATAAAAAAATTAATTTTTATTTTTCTAAAATCCGCATTAAATCAATTTTTTTTCCTAAATGGAGAGAGTATCAGCGAGAGACTCTTAATAATTGGACATTTGGGACTAGTGGTTCCTATACCACTATTTATCTTTTTTTAAAAAAATAATTTTAAATTTAAACTTTTCGTTTATCAATATATTTCGATGCATTCTATCTACATAGAAAAAATTTTGTCGGAAGCATCATCCCAAAATGAATTTTATAGTGTGTGATTCAAATTTAATCGAAATTTCACAGGCTCTAAACATCGAATAAGAAATAAAAAAAATAAATTTAAGATCCTAAAATAATACCCACTGGCCTCAATTTAGGTGGCGGTGTGGTCCTGGCCTCCGTGGCTGGTTACTGAATGCAAGTTGCTGTGACATACAATAATATACATTTCTCCTTAAAAACATGTCAAACGTGGGAGTAATTAACATCCGTACAATTTAATTAATTTGTCCAACACATCTACTCACCACTAACTGATTTTGTTTTTTTCTTTTTATTGTGGTTTGTTGCCTCTCAGGAATATCATTGCTGAATATGGAAAAGAAGTAGTGAAATTATGTGAAAGATTAACAAAAGTCTTGTCCATAAACCTAGGATTAAACGAGGATTATCTACATAACAAGTTTGGAGGAGATAATGAAAGAGGTGCATGCTTAAGGGTTAACTTTTACCCAAAATGCCCCCAGCCGGACCTAACACTTGGACTCTCTTCCCACTCTGATCCTGGTGGCATGACCCTTCTCCTCCCCGACACCGATGTCGCCGGCCTCCAAGTCCGCCGTGGCGATGACTGGATAACTGTGAAACCCGTTCCTAATGCATTCATCGTCAACATGGGAGATCAAATTCAGGTATTAATTAATTACTTTTTTCCATATGTATGTGTTTTCAATAATAACAACTTAAATTTATATATATTGACAATGCAATAGGTATTAAGCAATGCAATATACAAGAGCGTGGAACATCGTGTGATTGTTAATTCATCGAAAGAACGTGTTTCATTGGCCTTCTTCTACAATCCAGGCGGTGATATTCTGATTCAACCTGCAGAAGAGCTCGTGACGGAAAATCAGCCCGCGTTATATTTACCGACGACGTTCAACGAGTATCGAGCCTTCATTAGAACCAAGGGTCCTAGTGGAAAATCTCAAGTTGAATCACTAAAATCGTCAAGATAATATAGAATTGAAAAGATTAATCCTTGCACAAGGCCCAGATAATTAAATTACCTTTTGTATGTTCTATAGCATTTAGGAAGTTACTGTGTATATACATGCCAATTGGTAAAAAACACAACACAGTAAATACCTTTTAAGCTAAGACAGATCGATTCCTATCTACCCTTTATAAGAAGACGACAATATGTACCGTTTTGCCCATTTATGTTCACGTTACTTGGTGAAATCTATTCATCCCATCAAAAGAAAAATGTTGCTACTGAGTTTTACTAGATTATTATTATTAATAGTTCATTGACTGCCAACTATTAAAAGGAAATTGAAATTAACGAAAAACAAATTTTGTATTTAAATGTCAAATTTATCGTTAAGTTAATTTAGCAACAGATTAGCAATAAATTTGCTTTGCTATACAAACAATTTCCCAATGAATTAGTGATGAAATTCATAAATAATTCTAAATTTTCTTAGTAGTAATTGATGGTTTGATAACGACATGACTTGATGAGATTAACTTCTTTTTTTCCTCATCGCCTCTCACCAACAAAAGAAAATGAAAAGCATTTTTAGTCCCTCAAATACCTACGAGTTCTAATTTTAGCCCTTATGAATTTTGACTAATCATATTTAACCTTCATTTATTGGTATTGTGCAATTTTTTATTCCTATCAAATTGTTAATCTTCAAAGATTTAACTAATTATTAGGTGCTAAATCATTCAAATATCAATGTATTTATGTTAAATTTGACTGTTATTCCATAATTATGGGTGAAACATTGATATATTTCTAAAACACTCTAAAATATTATATATTTTCCATATAAAGAGACCAAAACATAGGATCTTAGTCAACTCATGAAGATTAAAAGTATTTAGTTAATTATTAGTATAATTAAGGACCAAAACAAGATCAATCATGGAGGGGGGGGGGGGGGTCAAAGGTGCAATTATCCCAAGAACCAATAAACGTCAATCCATTTCTCAATTTGTTTGTAAACTTCAAAAAATCGAGTCATCTATTTAAACACGACATAGCATGACATTATATTGGATAATATAAAATACGTTTTCTCCTTTTCATCCAAAATATCTACATCGCATTTTACTTATTACGATAGATTTCTCCGATGATCAATCAATTAATAATTATCATCTTGATTTCAATTTTTTTTAAAAAAAAAAAAACCTTTTTAAAATGAAAAAATCTTATAATATTGGAAGTGTGTAGGGACGCTCATTATGAAATCCACAAGATAAACTTGTAGTTGTTTGAGTGGAAATATGACAATTTGAAATTGACAGCAGTAGTAGTTACAAGTCAAATTTGTTTTTAACATTAATATAGATATATACATTTACTAGAGCTGTCAAGTACAGCACAGCATCCACCAATTACATGCAAGTTTGAGTACTTTTGTTGTTTAAACTGTAGTGGCCTTTATATTCCACCATGAAAATTATTTACCACGTGTTAAATATTTGCAAATATATATTTCCTACTTACCAGTAAAGGTAAGACTCCTTTATAATAATGGATTATAATGGGATTATTAGTTCTTGCTCAAAAAGACAATAAGGAACTTCAACTTGTTCTTCAATGTTTCAATTTTATATTAAATTATATAATTAACCAGAACAAAAAAGTGGGATATATATTATAGAATTAAATTTTGAATTAGACTTATAGATGCATAAATTTATCCCAAGTTGTTAACCAATCACAATATAATACGAGTCATTCCAATTTCGGATAAATTTATAGTATTCACCTAATATAACTAATACAATTATAATTCCAAACTTAATACTGGATCTCTCATCTCATCTCATCTCATTAAACTTGAAATTATTTTAACCAATTTCTCATATGAAATAAATTAGTTTACGAATTACAATTCCAAACTAATTTAGTCCGCATATCAAATGAAGTGTTAGTTAAATTGACGTCTTTATCATTCCACATAGCTACACACAAATGTCTACATAAATTGAATGGGATAGTAAAATTCTCTTTGGCAAAAATCTAAAGTCTGCCTTGTAATTGCAATCTGTTTGGACCAAACATTTGGATTTGATGGGAATAATTATTTAGAAAAATAAGCAAATTGTGATTGCAGAACTTTTTTCCATACAATAAATTAAAGCACTTTAAAACCAAACATGAACATGTTTCCTCCTGGCACTCCTACAGTTCTTTTTAAGTAGAATTCAAAGTTAACCTTATAGATAATTGTTTTGACTCACCAAAACAAGAAAGAGGCAAATTAAATTGTATGCACACAATTGTTTGAGCCAATATATCCTTTCAATTACTGCAAGACAAGCGTAGAGCTGACAAAACATTTTGGTACTATGCTAAAAGCACTATGAACCTAACATGTGACATGTCCCCTTGAATTCGAGTTCCTATTTGGCCATAAATTTTGATTTTGAAAATTTGACTTCTTAAAGTTGTATTGGACGCATATTTTACTTTAATAAAATAGTAAATTTTGAAAACTTAAAAGTATATGAAGATCATATCATCCAAATTTAATCAAATCTCATGATCAAATAAATATTTGAGGATAAATTTTCAAATTCTATGGCGAAATGCTAGTCTAGAGCCTTTTGTATGTATAGGAATCAAAGTGAACTTTATACTAGTGGATTGTTTTGCTTTTTCAAGACAAGTATAGGGACATACCACTTGTTGACATCAATTTTTACTCTTCACAATACGAATTAATTATGGAGCTTTTTATTCTGATAATTTGAAATAATTGATTTTCAATATGGAAAAACGTTTTTTTTTATAAATGTCATTTATTTGAAGAAGTATTATTTCGGAATTAATTTGATTATTTCATATTAATAATATCAAAAGCTCTTAAGTTAATTTTTATTAATTCCTTGTATAATCAAATTAGTCAATCAAATTCAATTTGATTACCCTTAATTGATCAAAATTGCAATCGAATTGACCAAGTTTTAAATTAAATCTCCTTACCCCTTGAACTCATTTTTTTCAATCCTTCTTTGGACCCATTTTAAATAATTTTGGACCAAAATATTGGCCCAAAACAATGAAGAAACCCGGTCCAATCCCTTTCCCTTTCAGCATATATTATACACATACATATATATTCCCTCACCTGAACGCCACGCGCCCCTTTCTTTCCCATATTTCTTCTTTCCCTTCCATTCTCACGCGACCCCCTCTCACCTCCCATCTTCTCCATCGCGAAGAACAGCTAGCAACTCACCAAGACGACAAACTCCTCCAACGTTTCTCCTAGCAAATTCATACATACGTGTCATCATTCCCTCCATCCGTTGTCCTTGCTCACTATCGAGCCGTCCACCTCACCCTTCCCCAACGGATTGAGGAATCGTTTGGGATATTGTGGATTCGAAAACAAGATAGAATTTGGGGAAATTTTCGGATTTGAAATTCGAAATAACCCCAATTTCCGCCCTATTTTGGAACCCTAGAAATCCCTATATATATTCCCTTTTCCCCAATTTGAAGGAGCCATTTTTGATTTCTGAAAACCCCAAAACTCCAATCAATTGCTACAGCCGTGGTGGAATCATCTTTATTTGCACTTTGTTTGTTGACTGGAAATCACCGTTGTGGTGAGTCGATGTTGTGGTGATGTTGTTACTGATCATTAAGATACTTTCCGAAGTCACAAGGTCATCTTTGGGATGTGAAGATCCTGTTTGATGTTGGTTTTCTTGCTTCCATTTAAGGTTTTATTGTGTTTGATTGGTTTCAAGCTTTTCCAGTCAAGTAGGGTCTCAAATGGTCGTTCTTTTTCTTGGTTTCATATTCCAACAGTCATATCCTTAACGCCGGTTTAAGTTCCTGACAAAATGGTGTCGAACACATGAGTTGTGATGTTTTCTTCCCTGTTTTCATGAAAATGGTGCCACACTTTTAATAGTCGAACACGCTGTTGGTTTCTAATGTACATTTTCTTTTCTGTTTAAGGCTGGTTTTGGTCGTTTTCCTCTCTGTTTCGGATTTACATGGATGGTTTGAGTTTATTTACATCTCTCTTCCTAAATTTTTGCTTCATGTTAGATAAGTTTGAGAAGTTAAGCTTCTTTGGTCAAATGTGTGCTGTCTGTGTTTATGTTAAATGTATTTCGTGAAACTGAACAACTTGTGCTTCTTTATTTTGAGCCTATTTTACTTCAATATGGTTGCTCCCTTAAGAGATGCTAGTAACATTATATTTTATATGAACATGATTGAATTTCTCTTACTTATTTTGCTAAGTTTTGCTCATTACATGTCCATTCCTTCTATTAGTTGTCGATAGAACACATTTGTTTTCCTTAAGGTGTCTAACCCACTTGCTAAAAGGCGAATGTGGTTGAAGTGTTATTCATTCAAAGTCACTGGTAATGATTCAGTTCCATGCCGTCCTAATCTGTTCTTGCCATATCTGAAATTTGAGTTCATTCCTGTGTTATGTGCTTCCCATCTATCTATATGTGTGTCATCATTGATCTTATTGCAAGATTTACTCAATCAGTCATACTTTATTGTTTGTGTTCTTTCTTGAAACAATCTGCTTGTGCCTTGAAGGAACCTAATACTTGTTTTTGTCCTAAAGTATATGTCTAGATGTGGATGCTGAAAGCTCTCATCGTGTTTAGTTTGTTAGACATGAATCTTGTTTAGTTTAAGTTCATGGGATGATAGACATTTCGGAGTCTTGTATCTTCATTACGTACTTTGGTTTGATCCTCATATGTGACAAGTCTTCGAATATGCTGTGTGTGGTCGTTTCAAACTGGATTTTCAAAGAGTCAGTTTCCTCTTTTACTTTGATAATATTTTGACATGATAGTCTTGATAACTTTTCATTCTCAATCTGCTGTTGTATGCCTTAGATAAGGAAATATTGCTCCTTTGTTTTTTTTTAAAAAACATATGGAAGGATGATTTAGTTTACTGTTTTCTTTAAATTCTGTCCCTTTTTCAGTGATCAATGTTAAGCATAGCAAGTTTGTTTTATGTGTAGTCAATGTTCCAAACCTTTATGGTATTAGAAGAATGTCTAGTATTCATGTTTCTTCTACCACTGTAACACAACTTGATCATAAGGTGCATACTTCACACGAATATTACTTTCCTGTTTGAGAGGCCTCGAGTTGTGGTAGTGCTCTGTTTATCTTCTAAAGTGAACAGTGTGCTTGTTCTCCACATGAAGTGATTCTTTAGTCAATGACATGTTACTTCACTGCTTCAATTTAATTTTAGAGTAGTTTGATTAATCCATTTTTTTCCTTCTTGTATGTGATGTTATTCTGAGTCTATTTTGGACTCCTTGCATTTCGTTGAGTGTCGGATCTTTTTGGCCATGTCCTGTCAATTGGAGCTGTCAGATTTTGTTTTCGAGGTGGCACCTGAGTATATCATTGGTATACCATGTGTATACATGGGACCATGTAGCAGGGGTGAAGAATGGGCTAAAGGCCCAAGCAGCAGCGGGATGATTCAAGGGATAAGCAGGCCCAGTTAGTTTTAGAATTAAGACAGGTGGTTGAATTGGGCCTGCCGAGCCCAATTACTAGTTAATTTCTTTTTGAGTTTATTCTTTATTTACAGTATATGTTATTATTAGATACTAACTCTAATATTTATTTGTATTATTATTTGTTTATTAATCTAATTATTTTCCCAACATGTCTTCATTTATGTTAATTCCCATTTTTATGATTTTCTTGATGTTAGAATTACTTTTATAAATTAGTCTTTGGTAAAACTCTTTCAAAAAACGGTTCAAGTGTTAATCATTTCTTAAAGCTAGTCAATCTTTTCAAAGTTAGTCGATTTTTTCAAAAATTTGGTCAATTTCATGAAACTTAGTCAACTTTTTAAACTCTCTCATTTTATTTTTAAACTTAATCAAATTCAATCAATTCTTATTTCAAAGTTGGTCAAACTCCTTAATCATCGATATGTTGTCTTCCATTTTTGCTAGTCCTTCTTACACTTGCATTTTCTTTAATGCTCTATTTGTAGAGCAAGAGGCACGGTGTCTCTATATATTTGTATCATTCTGCTCTTTTGAGTATATACAGACAAAGCAGAAAAACATAGAGCATTCTGCTTAACAAGACAGAAAAATAGAGGAGAGAAAGCAGATAAAAAAAGTGAGGAATATAGTTTTAATAATATTTTGAGAGTTTATTAGCTGAAAGAAGGTGTTTTTATTATCTGGAGCTTAAGACTCAACTCTTGTCCAGAGTTGTTGAGTTACACACTTTGTGTGAAAAGGTTGTCTAATCCTGGAGGGGACAGGTCAATGAGAATACTGCTGGATCAGTGAAAATAATTTTATTTACTATAGTAGGCTTGAGTCTCCTTAAAGAGAGTGAGTTATCTGCGTCTCAGCCTAAAAAATTTTAATTCTTAATTTTTAATTTTCAATTTTCAATTGTAATTTTGTAATATCACTGCAATTTTACCAACAATTTTAAGGAGATTCAATATGGCTACAATTGAAAAAATCATGGATATCAAGATGGGAGATCTCAACAAGTCATTCCGGTTCAATGGTAATTATTTTAATAGATGGATGGGTAAAATACTTTTTTACTTAAGCCTTCTCAATGTTTCATATGTGTTAACTGAGAAGAACCCGAATAAAATTGATATCCTCTCCATGAATAATGATGAACATATTTCTCATCAAAAGAAATGTGATAAATATTGTTATACCGAAAAATGACCGACTTTAAAGAAAAATTGAAAATTGTTCAAAAATCGAGAATCAATCTAATCTTAATTAATTTAAGCAAGACTAATACTCGAGATTCGAAAGGACACAGAGTCACCACCTAATTTTACGGATAATTAGGAAACCATTAAATATTTTAAAAGACCTAACAGAAAAA
>JAOTQR010000002.1:15768860-15780526 GCA_025774065.1 Solanum ossicruentum
ACGTCAGCGCCACTGTACCTCACGCGCCACGTCAGCGACTGGTATGTGCCTACTTGTTCAGGAATTGCCAAGTTGAGTGTCATATTTGTGCACTATGAAAGTTTAAGGTCCAACTTAAAAAGTTTTGCCAAGTTCAGGGTCATGTTTGTGCATTCTTCCAATCTTTTCGCCAGATCTGAACTAAAAGAAAAGCAAATAAACAATAGAAGCGAAAGAAAAGAAAACAGAAAGTATAGTCACATAAAGAATTACTCCTTTACTAATTATATATATGTATTACCTTATACTTTTGCATTACTCTCCTTAGTGTGGATTTAAAACTATTTCTTTTTATATTTATTTATTCATGTTTAAATTTATTTATCTTGTTTTTCTTTCAGATGTACTTTAAAATCCTTTAATACATACTTATTCATATCTTTAGTTTAGAATTGAATTATTCAAAAGCGTATTTAATTTTTTAAATTTTGTGTCAAATCAAACTAATATAAAATAAATTCAAATCGAGAGAGTAACCTCTTACCCATAATATCCTACATGACAAATTTCAAATCACAAAATTTATTAAAAAATATTTAATACAATACACATATGTTTAGTTCATCACCATAAAGTTTATTTTTTAAAATTAAGCATAAAGTCAAATTAAAATGTTTTTAAACATAAGGGTTAGGCTGCGTACATCCGACCCCCCTCACCCCGCAATGAGCGGGAGCCTTTTGAGGCACTGGGGTATGTTGTTGTTGTTGTTGTTGAAATAATCAAGTAAATAAAAATCAGTGAATGTCAGGATGATGAAAGAGTTTATGATGTACCTTGATTTATACCTAATTTTAGTTAACTCTGTACATTTTAGTGTACCTTCCCAAACTTTTGGATGTCTTTACTTGCTAGAAATAGAATCTTTAATGAAAAGGAAGAGCACACTTGAGAAGATTCTATGCTACCTTGGATCACCTTCTCAAGTTAGCTTAATTTGTAGGGGTGACATGTATAGTTACACTTTTTTTCCATCTGATGTCCGAAGCCCGTGGAATCCTAACTAAATTTGAATTACGCATTGCAAAGCTCATCCATGGAATTCCAACTAAATTTGAATCACGCATTGCAAAGCTCATTTAGAGGTGACGTTCCTAATAAGATTATTTCATTCCCAGGGCTTAAACTCGAAACCTTTGGTTAAGGATATGATGAATTAGGTTTTAGGTCTAACTCACACCCCAAAATCTAACCCAAAGGGAGGAGGATTGCCTAAGCCTTATAAGGAGTCCATCCATCTCATTATAAGGAGTTCATCTCATTAACCACCAATGTGGGTCTTTTTGTCTCAACACTCCATCTCACGCCCAGTGCTTAACATTTGGTATGCGGACAATTTTTTTGGAGGGCCCAACATTGGGTGAAACAGGCCCTGCTCTGATACCATAATAAATTAGGTTTTCTGCCTAACTCACTCCCAAAAAGCTAGCTCAAAGGGAGGAAAATTGCCTAAACCTTATAAGGAGTCCATCCATCTCATTAACCACTAATGTGGAATTTTTTATCTCAACAGAATAAAACACTCCACCAGTATATCACAACCTATGTTGGTGACATGTATAGTTACACTACGCAAGCCGAAGCCCCTACACTATATATAGGATTGTAGGTGCATATAATCTGTGGTGATGACTTAAATAAAAAAAAATGAGTAATAATCCAAAGTTGTCCAAAAATTTTGATTTTTCACACATTATCTGTAGGCATATATAATTTGAGTAAAAATTCCCTGGGTTTTATTGGCATCATATATATATATAATTAGCATGGTTATAGTTCTCAAATTTTTTGATAAAATTTTGGATGAAGTTTCTTCATGGGCTCAGGGGGTGTTTGGATTATTTTTTTTATTAAGTGGCTTATATATTAAAAGTCAAAAGGCATAAGTTGATACTTTTTCAGCTTTAAGAAAATATTTTTTTGTGTTACCCAATCACTTTCAAAACTTAAAAAGTTCAAGTTAAAAGTCAAAGTCAATCCAAATATTCACTTAGTCATTTCGCGTTACTCTATCCATTAAAGCTAGGTCAAATGGGAAAAATCATCTATTGCTTTTTGTCTCCGTTGAGTTTTGAACTTGACACTTCAGGATTCTCAATCATTTCACTGACCACATTTGGAAAAACAATGCGTAATTAATTTTTTAAAGCAATATACTCATAAGTTCTAAAAATTATTAAATACCTATAACTTTGTGTTATTTTATAATAAATATGTTTTGTGAAAAATCATGACAAAAGCCACAACCAATAGGATGAAAAAAGAGGACAAAAACAAAAAGAAAATACCATTGATTTGTATAAAATTATTATACTACTTGCAATTGCAAGTGACTTTGAAGAACAAATAGAAAAAACTGTATAAAATATGTATATAATTATATAAATTTGTACTATGAATTAGGGTTGCAATTCATTCCAAACCTATAAATAATGAGTATTTTTCTAAGATATAAAAATTTGAAATAATTTAAATATTTAAAACTTTTCAAATAATAGAATTTGACCCTAATACTAGTTTGTCTAGTATATTGTTTGCAAAACAATATTTATCAAATAATGACAAATTAATTGACCAAATAATATTTGCCAAAAGTAAATTTCAGATATATTTGAGAATATCTGTAACCAAAAGGGTCCTATTAATGTAAGGTAAAACCCTCTTCTTCTTTTTTTAAATCAAACACAATTTTTTTGTCGTAAAACCTTTATACTATATAATCTTCCTTCCATCCTATTTTATTTAACATTATTTTTTTAATTTATTTAAAAAAATATTACTTTATTAAAATTAAAAATAATATCAAACGATGTCACGTTAAAATGAGACAGAAACGAATGAGTAATTATTAACAAAAGGTACTATAAGGACAAAGGGTATCAAGCATGATAAGGTGAAGTCCAAAGTAAACAAGTTCTTCCAGGATAAGGTGCAGATTCAGGATTGCAAAAGCAAGCCAAAAAAAAAAAAACAGAAAGAAGAAAAATGTCATTAATTCAACTGAACCAACTACAATCCTCCATTTTAAAGTACAACAAACACCTCCATTTCCCATCCCTTTCCACTTTCCCTCATCAACGCTCAACAATTCTCCGAATCAATGCAGTTTCCCTCAACGCCCAGCAGCTAATACAATCCGGTAAAGTCCGCCCCGTATCACCAAAAGAAGCAGGTACACTATAACTCCGTCGAACCCGATAGCTTTTGTTCAAATTCTATTGAAAAATTGAGAAGTTAAAATCCTGGCTCGGCGTCTACAGGTACAGCGATGGAAGAGGAAGGATATATTTTGCTGGACATTAGGCCGGAATGGGAGAGAGAGAAGGCGTGTGTTTCGGGTTCGTTACATGTGCCCCTTTTTTTGAAGGACATGGATAATAGCCCTATTACTCTGTTGAAGAAGTGGGTGCATTTTGGTTATATTGGGTTGTGGACTGGACAGAACTTCACTATAATCAATGAGGAATTTGTTAAGCAAGTTGAGCAAAAAATTCCAGATAAAGATAATGCTAAGGTCCTTGTAGCTTGTGGAGAGGGACTAAGGTTAGTAATGTAATGAATCAACCTGTTGTTTTAGCAGAAATAGCTCTTACCGATCACTTTTTGGCCTTATTTTTCGAATTTCACCTATGAAATTTGGAAGTCTGGGCTTAATTTCAGGGAAAAAAATTTCAACTATGTCGTTAAACTTTGAAAAAGATTTATTTATGTCATTACCGTTTGACAAAAGTCTCATCTATATTATTATGTTACAAAATCATTTAAATAACTTTAATCACTTTTAAGTTAGAGTTCTGGATCAAATATAGTTTTTTTTGTCATTCTTCTTCATCAATGCCAAGAACACATAAATAACACCAAGACGTTCAAACTTGTTCAAATATTCACGAAAATCACTCCAAATTTTAAGAGTAGCATTCCTTCGAACTAAATGTCACAACTCAATATTTTTTTAAAGTTCGATGGTATATTTTGAGCCTTTTCACAAATTACAACTATATCGGGCCGATAAATAGCTATTTATTTAGTTTACGGAGAGAATTGGTTTTGTAGTCCACTTAATAATTTTTTAATTTTTTATTTTTAGTTTTATGTTAGGGATCTTCATTTTGATAGGTAAGAGATTCCTCATTTTAACGGCTGTTTTCATTTTTATGTATGAGCATAGCCTGAAGCCAATCTAACATTTTGCTGAGGCATAGTACATAAATCTACCCTTTTGACTTGGCTTGAGCTGACATTTATGACCTCCAACTTTAGGTGTGCACCGGTAAGTATTTAAACTTGTATAAAGTTGAATAAAAAGACACAAACGTATCTGAATAACGTATCTGAATAATTTGGATCCAATCTTGATAGACCTACCAAGGGAGTAAATTGCTTCCTACAGATAAGTTTTTCATTTTTAGGATTCTAACCCGAAACATCTGACTAAGGAGGTAAGGACTGCAGTCATTCCCTTTCCCGTGGTATGATATGAGATTCTTACTCCTATGTCTATTCTTTTAAATTTTATAGACAACTATTTTTGCTTACTGAGTTGTGGATTTCTAATCTCAATTGAGGCATAGTTGGTTGATTGATTGACATACAAAGCTGATTATAGAAGAAAATTTCTTTCTTTCCTTTTGATGTCATAGGATTGTGAACGACAGCTCTAATTTTTTTTTTTAACAATATAATGTTAGTATTTCTCCGTTGTTTCAACTATAAAATGCTACATGTTCTACCAACGTGCATTAACTTCCAATGTTATTGGACAACTCTGAACTTTATGGCTGCATTTGTAGGTCTTTGATGGCTATTTCAAAGTTACATGAAGGAGAATACAGAAATTTAGCATGGTTAGCTGGTGGATTTAACCGTGCTTCTGATAGCGATTTTCCAGCAGTAGAAGGGACTGAAAAATTGCAATATGCCACAATAGGAGGCGTGTCATATTACTTCCTTCAGTTGCTTATTCTACTACAAGCTGTGGGGAAGGAAACTTGATAGAATTGCCCGTGATGGTGTTATCTTTAGGAGATAATTGTATATTTGATTAAGCAGTTGAAGTTTAAGCTGTAGGAATTGAAGAGTTTCCTCCTTTTGCTTAATAACAAAATGTTGTTTGGTGTTCCCTATCCATTTATAAACTTCTCTGTAGTCAACTATTCCCTCCGTTTCAATTTATTTGTCTGGCTTTGATTTGACACGAAATGTAAAAGTGAAAGAAGACTTTGTAATCATATGGTTTTAAGAAATGTAAGAAAATAGACTATCTTTTTTAAACAGACTGAAAGAAGAGTCAGATGAACAAATTGAAATAGAGGGAGTATTAAGAAATGCAAAAAGTTCTATACTTTCAAGTGCAAAAGAGAGTAGTTCTTTATCCACTCTCCAGAAATTCCTCAAGTGTGTGTCAAATCCTCCAAAAGTAGGAAGATCAGATGCGATTGTGACAACCTTTTTGAGAGTCCACGCATCATAGTTTTATCCTTTAATCTCGAGAGATTCTCCACTTATCTCGTGTGACTTAAATACCCAACCAATCTTTGGAAATGGGAGCGTCTAACACCAACTAAGCAAGCCTCACTTGTTCATAACAAGAATGATTGTGATTTCGGACAAAATACTTAAAACTGTGCCACTTTCAGACCAACTTTAGGTTATGGTTTGTCTGATAACTGATTTACATTCCAGTACATATTCTGAGTTCACAATGAAAGGTGCAGTTTTCTAGTCTATACATGAAATATTATTTTACAAATTTGAAGCGCATAAGTAGCTTAACAGAAGGATATTTCTCTCCCTTTTCATTGTAAATACACACAGCTCGGATTCCTGTTCTGAGCTCTGAAACAGGAATGCAAGTTTGTCCACCAAAATCATCGATCTCTGACAGATCATATTCATGAACTTCTATGCGAAGCAATGCAATCTCTGGAACTGTCAATGGGAACTCAAATTCATCATTCCATGTCGGTATCCAGTTGTCCTCTATTGCCTTGGTTTTCTTAACTTTTGAATCTGCTGGGACTCCAGCAATACCAATCTGCATTACATGGAAACAGAAGTTCAACAAAACGAAACAAATCCGTCTTGGACTAGAAATCAATTCCATATATATGCATATTAGGCAACCTTGACGTAGAAGTCTGGTGGAGAATATGCATCAAAATGTGTACGTTTAAAGTCCAAATGCCAACCTTTTCCCATGTATACTTTCACCTGAAAATCAAACGCAAAGTTTAATTACGTATTTTATAAGTGCAGAGAATTCGTGTATCTCAGATAATTTGATCTATTCACCTTCAGTGTTGTTTTCACTGATAAAAGCCTTTTAGGATCATGGACCTCATTATTTGCATCCGTCTTTAAGAGAAGATCCGGTTTCTTGACATAACCACAGGCACCATTTGCTCTGAACATCCCTTGCATTAACCACAAAGGCCTTCCATGTCTCTGGGGCAAGACGATAATTGCGTTATACATTAGAAATAATACATTAAAGACTAATCCAGATAACTCAACTTGGTCTCAACGGGCAACAAAATATTCTTAACTCATCCCCATTGCGTATGTGGACACTCGCTGATGTGACACATAAGATTTTGGAGATGACTAGATGATCATTTTATAAGCTGGAATGTTCAGCCGATGCATTAGAAACGAGTTGAGATGTCTAGTTGTACATACTTAAAGTTGAAATGTTTACCTTCCAGATAAGGCCAACTTTGAATGTTTACTTATTTATTATGCTTTTTTAAAAGGAGTATACAGACGATAAAATACGAACTAGTAACACTAAAATATGAATGCACTGTGAGAATATAGAGCAAGGAAATTTGTTGGAACCTGTATGTTGAATGCAACCATCTGAGCTCCATGCATCCATCCTATTATTGGATTGTAATTGGAAGAGTCGACTCGCATACCTTTTGGATACACTCTCAGCAAATTTCTCTGAGTAAACCTTCATGGATAAATTCGAGAGGACAAGATGGTGAAAGACAAATAAGTCAGCTCTGAGAAAAGAAAACAATGTATTGTTTGTTTGTTTTCTGGAACAAACAACAAAATTCCCATTTAGGTTTGATATTGCTTTTCCATACGAAAGCATGGCATATTGTAGATATTCACGTACACGTAAACACAACATTGACAAAGCAACAGAGAACTATGATAAAGATTGCAATCATCGCATTGTTATTTTACATTCACCTGATTAAATCTTTCCCATGATTGAGGGCAACATTTATGAGCTTTTCTTCATTTAAGCTAACTCGTTTCACCTTATTAGGATCCACGGTTAGCCACTCACTAGTTGGACCTTTTGATTTTCCTGCTTGGATGGCAATCAAATGTTTATACTCAGGAGCTGTATTCTGCTGTATATTGGGGTTCCCATGATAAGAATCAGCTTCCTCGTCTTGACATTCTCCATTCTCTTTATTCTGCAAAATCGTCTTATTTAGTCTAAAATAGGCAAATGTACCAAAGGCTCAATTTTTTTAGCTAAGGATATTTATACAAAAATAACTTCTTTATGATAATCACCTCTGAAAAAGCTATCATTTTTTGCATAAGATCAGAAATTTCTGCTCCCCATGCATTCTCCTCTGATGATTTCTTGCCCTTCTGAGAACCATTTTCTTTCTCAATAGGTTTCTTAGTTTCAAGATATTCTTTTGGCGGTTTAGTTGAGATGATGATCCTCCCCTTTAAAGATTCTGGAGACGGGAATTCTGATGAACATTCTGCCCCACAGGTATACAGTATATCTCCAAATACTTGAGTCACCATCTAGAGATGAACTTAGGTATGGTTAATCATACAACAGATTTCGAACCATGAGACAAGATCTTAATGTTCGATAATAGGAATAAGCTTACCTCAGCTACTTTAGCCTGAAGATCAGGGGTGAGGTGGTCTTCTAGAGTTATAATTACAGGATATTCAGATGCCGCAAATGCATGTTCCTTTATTGATTTCAAACATTGGATAAGTTCCACTGGAGGTGTTAGTGTCCTGCATTTTCGTAACATTTCAATAGAAGATGGAGTTGGAAAGTGAAGAAAAGGTATCTAGGCTAGTTCTAAAATACTTGGAAATATGAAAAACAGCACACTTAATTACATCTTCAACATGGCCCCTCTGATTATTTTTCATGGCCAAGCAGGTGATTATGGGGGCGGACTAAAACTCATGATCTCTGCTTGCTCTAATTTCATATTAAATTGTGCGATCATTTCATCCAACAACGCTCTTCTTTGAACAATTCTAAGTTTGCAATATGCAAAAGAAAAGTGAAGCATTACCCTCCATGAAGGATATCGACATTGTCTTTGGAGGAATTTGGCCACATGTCTAATTCAACTACTCGTACACCTTGTTGGAGTGCCTTTATTATAGGCACGTCGCTGCAATCACTATTGAGTTGATTCCCAGTGAGATAGGTATTGTGACTGGTGTAAATGAAATAGTGAGACAATGGAGCACTCATATCATGGTGAACCTGAAATCACAAAAAGTAACAAGAACAACAAGTAAAAATCAAATTTGCACAGAGATCAGAATCTCTTCTCAATAACCAATTTCTCATCTTTCTTCTCAAACAGTTAATTTGCTACTCTTTCTTCATACGGGGGCGGCTCAAGAAAATAAATTTTAATAAGAGACTTTCATCTTTGCCTCATTTCATATTATATAATTTACTATTCAACAAAATAATAAATTCCAACACCTAACAAAATCAAAGTCTGCTTTTTTGGCTTTGTGCAAATAATATAATATGCTGCAACATAAATATATAAGTTGAAAGAATGCTACTGGTATTATTTTATAAGTACCTTTTTGTCTGGGGAGATAGAAACATTAAGATCACTGAAGAGATAACGAAAGAATCCTTCAAGATTGAGACCTTTTCTATGGAAAACAATATTAAGATGTTCATGAACTAGTTTGAGTGCAGATTCCATCACAGATTCAGCTTCTTCTTTCGTAACATTTTCTTCACCCTGCACTTCTTTCAAGAATTTGCATAAGTGTTCTGCTGTCATGATGCCATTTTCTGAAAATCTTCCAAACAAGACCTTGATCTCATCAGGTGCCTCAGCATCTTTCAGCTTGAATTTCCTCTGAAAACAGCAGATTCTGTATGTTTGTTTAGACATATTTGCAGGGAGAGAGAACTGAGAAAGAAATGGAGAGGTCCTCTTTTTGTGATGCTAGTACGTGTTGTTTTTGGCTGTTTTTGTGGAGTTCTCATAAAGAGCTTGTAATTATGTGGTGTTTTATTTAGTTAATGAAGATTACTAGCTGTGTACCTCATCCACAAAGAATTTAAAGCACACCACACAAGTGACAGACTACTTTATTCATGATTTGATTGCCCTCTCGACATTTAGGTAATCTGCATTAAAGTCTCATTAAATACAAAGTTCATTTTTTGAAACATAATCTTTTTTATTCTCAAATCTAAACCTTTAGTTAGGAATAAAGAATTCTCAACTATCATCCTTCGATAACTCATGTTTGTTAAAGTTACTAACCTAAAGGGAAAAGAGGAGGAATTGCTCAAATTCACTGGCTTATCCTGCACGTGAACGACTTTTCAAAATTAAATATGACTGTCACATAGTACATATTAGATATATATGTACTATTAACTCAATATGAGTTGATAATAACTGTTGGGTCAAATAATGTGTTACAATATTAATGTGAAAAATGGGGATGACAATTTCAATCCATATAATGTAAAAGAAATATATTTTATTTATGTTTATTTTAATAAATCACTTATATTTTCTAAATGGATAAATATGGATTGATCTATTTTAAGAGTTTATACAAATATGGTCAAAATAGATAAAATATAGGTAAGATATATAGATTCATAGATCCCACAATTCATAATAAATAATTTTTAATTGCTCTAAAATAAATCTATGTGCATGATTTTTTTTAATGTTTCTTAACTACATGGGGTGGGCAAAAAAAATTAACTTTTTTTAAATTTTTTATTGAGGCGGATATAAATACTGAAAAATAAAAAAATTAAATTAAACCAAACTAATTTGGTTTTTCGGCTCAGAGTTGGAGTGGGGTGGGGAGGCAAAAAAATTAACTTTTTTTATTGGGACGAACATAAATATTGAAAATTAAAAAATCAAACCAAATCAAACTAATTCAATTTTTCGGTTCGATGTCGAGGTGTGATCGGGGGTGGGGGAATTACTTTTTTTATTTTTTCTTGAAGCGGCATAAATACCAGAAAAATCAAAAAAATTAAACCAAACTAATTCAATTTTTCGATAGTGTCGGGGTGGGGTGGCGAAAAAATTAACTTTTTAAAATTTTTTATTGGAATGGTCATAAACTCTGAAAAATCGAAAAATCGAATCGAACCAAACTAAACTAATTTAATTTTTTGGTTCGGTGTCTGGAAGAAGCAAAAAAAATTAACTTCTTTTACTGGAGAGGGGCATAAATATCAAAAAGTCGAACCAAACAAAACTAATGCAGTTTTTTGGTTAGGTGTCGAGGTGGGGGCAAAAAAATTAAATTTTTAAATTTTTTATTAAGGCAGGCAGAAATACTGAAAAATCAAAAATCGAACCAAACCAAGCTAATTCGATTTTTCGGTTCGGTGTCGGGGAGAAGTGGGGGCAAAAAGATTAACTTTATTTTATTTTTTATTAGAACGGGCATAAAAATTGAACCAAACCAAAGTAATTCAATTTTTCGGTTCGGTGTCGGAGTAGAGGGAGCAAAAAAATTAATTTTTTAATTGTGCAGGCATAAGTACCGAAAATTCAAAAAATTGAATCAAACCAAACTAATTCGATTTTTTGATTCAGTGTCGAGGTGGGTTGGGGGCAAAAAATTAATTTTTTTAAATCTTTTATTGAGGCGGGCATAAATACCGAAAAATCGAACCTAACCGAACCAAACTAATTCAATTTTTCGATTCGGTATCGGGTGGGATGGGGGGCAAAACAAATTAACTCTTTTTTAAAAAAATTTATTGGGGGGGGAGAGGGGGCATAAATACCGAAAAATCGAAAAGTCTAACCAAACTAAACTTATTTGATTTTTCGGTTTGGTTTTGGGATGGGGGCAAAAGATTTTTTTATTTTTTTATTGGAACGGGAATAAATACTATGAAATTGCAAAATTGAACCAAACAAAATTAATTCGGTTTGTGCGCATAAATTTTTTTTATTTTTCTTAAAAATATTGAAGTAGAATTTTTTTAAAAAAAAATTACGATAAAAATAATTATTTAGGAATAGGATTGGGGTGATAGGGATTTAGCATTAACAATCAAGCTTTGATTAAATTTTTTTGTCTATAAGAGATTAAAGTGGGTAGATCATTTTTACCCGAACCATTTTACCTGACCAAATCCATATTTACCTATATTTTGTATGGATGGATTGTGATTCAATCTATTTTCACTCAATCCATATTCAATCCAATCCAATCCACTCATTTGCCACCTCTATGTTGTAGCACCATACATATTTTATTTGCTTAATAGTCCAAGCATTAGCCAATTAATAATGTTAGACCCCGTAAATATTTTAATTGAGGTAAATTATCGCATTGGAAAATTTTGCAAATATTGTGTAATTGAACTT